>JAQQAC010004778.1:15301854-15336862 GCA_029783875.1 Phataginus tricuspis | reverse complement strand
TCTACACTGGAACGAGGCTTCCGAGTGACAGCAAAACACTTGCCTGTCCTCACGAGGGTAACGTATCCTTGTCATTTACGAGAGGCTAAGAACCGAGGCTCTGCTAAGCCGAGAGGCTCGTGAAGCCCCAAGGTTCCCTTCCGTCCCCTCTCCTCCCGCCTCCAGGATATGAAAACCGAAAGCAGCTCGAGACACCGCCCCTCCGTGGAGGGGCACGCAGGCAGTGTGGACCACCGCGACCACGCTACAACACTAGACCCTCGCTCCGTAGCCTCTTCGCTTCAGGCTACTCCAGAGGTCTCTCCCAACACCGGTGCCCAGCCGACCTCGCCAAGGGCTCCCAAGGTTGAAGCCAGCCAGAACCACGGCGTCACACCTGACAAAAAGAAGAGACTTTTCCTAAAGTCGTGTCCGAGGGCGCGTGCAGTACCTGTCAGGAGGCGTGAGGAGAGAGTGTGCGGGGATGCGGCCATAACGCACGAGTCTGGTGGCTCCCCTGCAGCCCCGTGCCCTCTCTCCTCACCGGCTGCTGGGCGCCGCCATCTTCCTTCCCCGCCCCCTGTGGGCGGGATCACTTCCGAGTCGTCACTTCCGGCGAGCGGGCCGTGGAACGTAGAGTTGCCGAGCTGCTGTTCGGGACAGGGCGGGCGCGAGAGAGCTACGCCGAAGGTCGGAGGCCTCAGGTCCTTTCTGGAAATGCGAGGAGCCCGGAGCGGCCAAGTCCAACCGAAGGCAAGGAAGGACGAGTTTTCCAGGCGTTCTCGCCCGCGCGCAGTGACTTGGTGCCACGGGCAGGGCCCGGCTGCGGGCTGCGCGCGGGCATTTTAAAGTTAAATTTGGGATCTTTCTTGGTGTCAGAGTCGCCCAAAGGAAATGGTTCTGAGGACGATGCCTCCACCTTTCAACTGATCCGTTATAGTTTTGCTACAATGCTTGTCAGGCGGCAGGCCCCGTGAGCTCGGGGTTGCTTGTCCCTTAGCCACCCCAGGGAGCGGAATCAGAATACCTGACGATGAAGAAGGTGCAAATAGTGGTTAAGATCGGGCTCTGGAGTGAGATGGGTAGTCGCGTCCTGACTCCACCTCCTGGCCTTCTGACCTGCTTGAGCCAGTGACGTAAGTCCTGAACCTCAGTTATCCAGCGGTAGGATGGGAATAATGGTATTTAACTTACAGGATGGTTGAGAGAACTGAATAATGGCTGTCCAATGGCTAACCAGGCGCCCACTACGTATAGGTACTAATAAATTATCAGTAGTGTTGTGATGACTAGGGCCGATCTCGGCAGCGCCCCCTTCACCTGTTTTTAATTTTGGAGTTCTAGGAGCACTGAAGAAAATAGATCCAGCTTTTGGCAAAGAAGAGAGAAATAGGTAACTGGGTTCTATAAGGGCCATTTCCGTCTGTCTGCGATGATAAGGGGATAGTTGTTTTGGTTCACCTCAGCTAACATTACTGGGCGCTGAGGATGCTGAAAAAAATTGACTCTCCTCATCCTGAAGGAACTTACATTACACCAAGGGGGGTAAGAGGAGTTGCCCTTGGCGTCAGTGTGATAAGGGTAATGTAGAAAGTGCTGCAGAAACACAGATACATAACAATTCTGCTGGGTCAGGAAAGGCCTCAGAGATTTAAACTCCGTACTTTAAACATACTGAGGAACAGTAGGTTTTCCTGCACACAAGGAGGGGAAAGGGTACTCCAGGAAGAGAAAAACAGCATTAATTGCTATGTTAAAAGTTTTCAAACTCCTTAAATTTCCAAGTGCTTTTATAAACATTTACTATTCATATCCACAGTAAATCTTTATGAGTAACATGTTTAGGGCTCAAAGAGTTTAAAATGATCTGCTCAAAGTCACCTAGATGCTGAATTCTAAAACGAAGATCAAAATCCTTTGCTACCTGTTACTATGTCATTTTCACCGTACCGTATGGCCTCATACACCTACTCATCTTGAAGTGTCAGAGCTTCTGTGATTTATAAGCACAGTATTTCAACTTTGGCTGCCTGTCAGAATCACCTGTAGGGCTTTAAAAATTACAGATGCCTAAGCCACTCCCAGACTTATTAAATCAGAAGGGGTGTGAATTGTATGGAAGGAACTTGTAATTTTTTTAAAGCACCGCAGGTGGTTTTGGTACACAGAATTGAGAATTAACTGGATTCCAGCCTTTTTAACTTTACATCACAGCTATATCTAAAAGGTTAATTAACATGGATGTTATATTTCATGTACTCAGAAAATATGAGTTCCCAAGTTCTCTAGGCTTATGATAGACAAGGAGTTTAATAGACACGGTCCTCCTTGACCAACAGATTTTTCCTTCACTTAAATCCTTCCCAAAAATAGGGGCAAGATGTGAATAGGGCAAATCTCAGCAGCAGAGGGGCAACCTATGAATTAATGCACAGGTTTTCCTTTATTAAGAGAAACCAGAGTAAATGTTTTATGGGAAAAATACTTAGAAAATGAACACATCCTAGCCTGATAGGTCAGGAAGTGCATTTATCTGTCGAATATTTTTAACTAAGTTAGTCTAGGTCAGTAGCCTCAAAGCATACTCTCTAGAAAAGTAATCCCTGGAGATGCTTCCAGAAAGAAGAGGGTTCCATGGCTATATACATTGATTTTTGCCACCTATAGATGCAAAGGAGGGTATGATTAGCTTAGGTCAGTCAGAGTCGATCACTGTGGACCTCAACATAATGCTGTCCCAAATGAGATTAAAGTCATGTTAAAACTGAGTAAGTAGGGAATGGATTTTAGGTAAGCACCTTAGAATCTGCCACAACTTTGTTGAACCTATTTTCCAAAAATTTTGAACACAGCCCATTTTGTGAAATACCATGAAAACTTGGGAAATGCTAGCCTTGCACATGTGTGTGCATGCACACACACAACCAAACTTAGGAATAATTTTGGAGATTGGAATATGTTCGTATTGACAATTTTTACGTATTCTAAGGTGAATCAGACTTAGTTTGGAACTGTCTTGATTCATTAGACTTACTTTTCCTGGATAGGTTTCTTTAGGAAACTCCATATATAAGCTCTGTTCTTAATCAATGTAGATTAGTAGGATTTGTAGAGAGAGACTTTAGACATCCATGCAACTGAACCTTTCACTGCATAGATTTGGAAACTGAGGCCCAGAGAGGTTAATTTACTCTAAGTGATTCTGTCTCCAGATATGCAGGCCAGCATTTTTTCATCTCATAAGTATGTCTGTCCTGTCCCATGCTCTACCTGTATCATCTTCACTAGTGAAATGATGTGGAGCATGTATATTACTGGGCATGCTGCTCAAAGTCAAGCTTTTGGAAAGATGGTCAAAGGGATTAAAATACTGCATTTCAACTTCACGTCATCTCTTTGGAGTCAGTCTCTTGAGATCCCTGGTCTTTAGATTTTCCTCTTGGAATATACTCCTCACCCCTACCCATCTCCCTCATGGCTCCTTCCCTGATTCCATGATTTGGGGAGTGGGTGCTGACAAGACAGGCCTGGGTATGTTCCTGATGGGAAAGGGGCCCAGGAAAAATGTGGATACCCAGACTCCCAGTCAGACAAGCTCCCACCAGGTCTAGGTCTGCTCACCAGAGTTAGGGCTTCCCCCCAAGTGTATGTGTCCAGACCTTTATGTAATAATAAACAATGGCTTTGATCTGCCTTTATCCTCCTTAGGAGGCTTAGTAAAGATAACTGCTCTACAGTAGGCAACTTGGGGACAGGGACCCTGCCTTTGGCTCTGTCTCCATGACAGTGCTACTGAGTCAGATCTGGTCAGGAGGAGAAATCACAGTAATATTTGAACTGAGAAGTTAGCATAAGGATAACACTAACAAAGTTGTTAACTAGGTAATCGGAAAGGTGAAAAGAGATCTCTAAAGTGTCAGAGAGGCAGCAACTGCAGGAAACACCTTGCTGGCTGGGGGATCAAAAGGAAGCAGTCGGTATTATTAGTTTAGAAACTTGGAGGACGAGGGTGCTGCGTTACGGGGCCTCTGATCTCCAACGGGCACCTGGATAAGCAGATGTGTGAGGAAAGCTGCACACGGGGGCTCAGCTGCCACTGCTGGAGTGAGGTAGCAAAGTGAGGCTCATGGACGGGCAGGCAGACTGGAGGCAAGCAGGGGGAGGAGGGCCCTTCTCAACTCACTGCTGTCCTCCTTGGCAGAGCCAGACGGGAGCCTGCAGGAGTGTGGCTTGCAGACTCCCAGCTCCAGTACACAGGCACAGTGTACGAGGGCCAGTTTGGAACCAGCGCAGGTGACTACTGCCAACTCTTACTTGAATAGATGTTCCACTCTCCGTGGACAGGTTAGAGTTTTCAAATCAGCCTCCTGCGAGTTTGAGTAGCTTGAATCGGTTGTTCAGATCTCTGAGTGGTTCCAAGGTGACTGATAACATCAGGATAGGATCAGAATCCAAGATCACTTAGTCAGAGATTACAGTTATGCTATAACCTGCCAGCTGTGCCTTTCCATCTCTACTTCCTGTTCATGAGTTCCAGGATACCAAAAGTGAAAAGTACAGGTCAGGAATGCAGGAAAAAGAAAAGCAGTGGGAAAACACACCATATATATAGCAAATTCTCTTCCCTACGATGGCCTTCTGCCTTCTTTAACTAACAGACTGATTCTGTTGAGGGAAGCAGTATGTCCAGCCCCAGGAGATGAATTGTGATTGCTTTAAGTCAATCAGAGTAATCTCACTCAGATTTCCAGAGTTCCTTCCAGCCAGGGTGGCCATGTTGCCCAGTTCTGGTTAGAGAGGAGAAACCTGCTGGTAAGGTTTCTGGAAATAATTTTGTTTGCTGCTGAAAGAGCCCAGCATGCAAAGGGAGGTGCTCTTTCAGCCATTCCCTTTCTTTTATTCTTAGGAAGCTGGGCTGAGAATGTAATTCCTGGCACTGGGACAGCCGTCTTGCAACTATGAAGTAACAAGCTTGAGGACAAAAAGCATGCTGAGAGAGGCAGAGCGGAGAAAACAAAGCTCAGTTTCTGGCTGAAATTGTTGAACCTCTGCATGAAGTCTGAAACGTCTATCCGCAGGCCTATTGCTATGAAGCATATTGCTCTGCTCAATCTACCATCTAGTTTCCTGTTCACTGCATCCTGAGCCCAGCAGAACTGGGGCCCAGCAACCTGGGGCATCAAAACGGAGGACAGATGATGGAAGAGACAACTGAAATCATTTCAGGTATCTGAAAGGCATGTCATGTTTAACAAAAATAAAACCAGTTTGAATATGGTGGCTGTTTCTGATATGATATAAATCCACAGTGGTTTAAGTAACACAGAAATAAGCAAATCTGTGCAGATCACTTTTTGCTTGCTCTTTTCTGTGTGCCCAATGCCTTTGATAATGTCAGAATGTCCTGCTTCCCCACATCAAGTAAGATTCCTTCCTTTGTTCCCTTCTGGGCATCTTGGAGCCTACTGAACAGCACGATGAAATGTTCCAAGTGCAGCAGGGAACAAACCCTATCAGGTGCTCCTGGTTGAGAAAATCAGGACCCATAAAGAGTACCCACAGACACACATTTTCCCTTTAGCAACTAGGAACCCTCAGAAATGGTTCTTATATGTTCTGGTAAATGACCTGCCAATATTGTAAAAGCAGAATTCCAAGGCACAAGGAGACTTGATAAAAGCGAATTAGTAAGAAGAACCCCAGTAAAGTTATTCTCACAGCAATAATTAATAAGCTACCAGGAAAGCACGGAAATCGTGTCTTCTCTAAAATTAATTACTAATTCTCATGTTTGGATCCTACATAATACCTTAAGATAGTAGCAGAAAATGGAGATACTGATTTATTTCCTAAAATAAATATCAATGCATATTTGTAAAGATAATGCTATGTATTTAGCACTTACTGTATATTAAATGCTTTATCTTGACACCACTTCCACTTTTCATGAGAACCCTGATCTGCATTACTCCCATTTCCAGATGAAGAGCTTGAGACCTTAAAAGGCTAGTGATTTCCCCAAGTTCACATAGCTAGAAAGTAAGTGTCACACCAGAACTTAAATCTGATTCCAAAGAATGTGTTCTTAATCCTAATATAGGACCATCTCCCATGTTTTATGTGTTACAGGCTCTTCATTATCTGGCAAAATAGTCTAGGGCTTCACATTTCATCAAACTAGTGGTGTTACTGAAGTTTGGCCTAAAAAATTACTTCATTTTACATTGTCTGACTGGGGTTCAATTTCCTTTGACCTCAGTTTCCATATTTACAGAACAGGAACACTAACGCCAGGTCTACCACTTAAATTACATTGTGTTTTCAATGCTTAGTGAGGACTTATGTCTGAACAACTCTGAAATACTTACTAAAACCTACTGAATCAGAAATCTTTGGGGTGGACCTGTGACTCCACAGTGAAGAAAAATGATTTTAACCATTTTATAAAAATCATAGGCTTTGTGTAAAAATGTCAAGAATACAGAGAAAGACAACATTCCCAGGAGAGAAGGCTACCGAGGGAAGGTGATGGTGGGAATGATGATGTCAACACCGTCAGCCTATTCTATTATTATGATCTTCTTACGTGCCAGAATTTACACATCGTGTCTTACCTCACATTTCACCTTCCCAACATTCTTACATTATCATCCACAGTTTAAGATAAAGTAATTGAAGCTCATAATCTTTGAGAAATCTGTTTGTATTAGTTTTCTAGGGCTGCTGTAACAAAGTACCACAAACTTAGGTGGTTTAAAACAACAAATGTGTGTGTCTCCCAGTTATGGGGCTGGAAGTCTGAAACCAAGGTGTGTGCAGGGCTGTGCTCCCTCTGAAACCTCTTGGGAAGGGCCCTAACTTCCTTTCGGTTTTAGTAGCCCCAGGCATTCTGTTCCTTGTCCTGTGGCGGCAAAACTTCAACCTCTGCTCTGTCTTCACGTGGCTATCTGCCGTCTGTGTCTCTCTCATCTAAGGTGTTCTCTCTCTGTGTGTCTGTGTCCAAACCCCTCATTTCTTGGATTAGGGCCCACCCTACAGACCTCGTCTTAATTTAGTTACATCTGCAGAGACCCTATTTCCAACTAAGGTCACATTCACAGGTACTAGGGGTTAGGGCTTCAAAATGTATTTGGGGGCTGGGGGACACAACTAAACCCACAACACTGTTCAGGGATACAGTGACTAGTAAAATGTGGAACAAGATTTGAATTTAGGTGATGCTGGAATCTGGCCCCTTGGCTATCAGCCACCACACCTCCTCTCTTGGTAGAATGCATGTGGGGAAATGGTACTACAGTGCCTTGAGGAGGGGGGAAAGGATGGTAAGTGAAAAAAAGTCTTGCAACTGTTTAGTTAAAATTTATTTACAAGAGGGCAAAACTTTAGGTTGGTCTCAGACATTTCCTCTGCAACAGTTGGATGCCAAGTGAATCCACAGGGTCTTGAGGGGGAAGAGTTATGAGCTATAAGAACTTTATACCCAGCAATTTGTCTTTAGGCAGGACAGGCAGGCATTCCCATAAATGCAAGGGCTCAGAAAATATTCCACTTGCTGAAAAACTATTTGAAGATACATTCCTGTGGTTTATAGGGCTTAGGATTATATAGACCAGAAAAAATTTCAAAAGTAATTTAGTAACCAACATAGGATTGCCAACTGTTAACCTTGTAAAGGCATTTAAGACAAATCAAACTACCATCTAGTGTACATATAATTGCTTCATAAGAGATAATTGGAATGCCAAAAATATTAAAAGGACATAATCTGATAGCTATTTAAATTGAATAGTTGAGCTTTATGAAAAAATGTTCCTATTTAACATATTTTGCCCCAGAGTAGTGAAGAACTTTTTCCATAGATAAGATCTCATCCGTGAATGGGCGTTTGAAAACCAGGAACCGACATGAACACAAAGGAGGACATCAAATGAAAGTGGGTTCTGGCTAACATTCATGATTTATGCAACTGAGGGAAAAATATTCTTTGAAACTGGCTGTAATCATTTCCATTTTCTAAGGCAAGTTTCAGTGGGAATATCAATCTTAGCAGCACTACTGCCACAAACAGGATAGTGGAGGGCAGAGAGAAGGAGATAACGTGTTCCCTCCACCAACATCTGCGTTTTCACTTAGTCTCTTCCAAGTTCCCTGAAAATATCTATGAAAGGACCACTAGTTTGATGATTTGCACCCGTGCATTTAATTAATTCTACTTCCCATATTCTTTATGAAAAGAACATGCTTTTATTTGAAATGGGGGATAATGCCCAGTTGGCTATAATTCCTAAGATTCTCTGCAAAATTCTCTGCAAAAAAGTGTAGGTGAGGCCATCAATCTATGATTCATGTCACGTAAAAGGTGGAATTCATGTAGAGAGAAAGAGAAGGGGGTCTTAAGCTAAATTCAACCAATACTTCCCTCCTCAAACTTGGAGCGAGAGGGGCTGGGAGGCAGGATAAACAGAATCTGGGAGTGAGGGTATCAGGTACAAACACAGAGGCTGCTTGAAGCATTCAATCGCACTTCCACTTGGAGTGAGTTCCTGGACTCGGTAAAGCCAGGGCGGCTACAAAGGTGGCTTAAAGCTGAGGAAGTGGGTTTGAGTGGGGAAGTACTTCCCTGGAGCTTTGCCCTAGAGCCCTAGCTAAGTGTGAGCTGGGGCTGCACTCAGGACTGGAAGCTTTTAGGCCCAGCAGCGAAGTTCCGACACTGGACCTGTTCCTTTCCTTTCCTACTGTGGGCCTCCTGTCTGGTATGAAGTAATACAATGGTAAATCAAAATGAGATTTCCCTATCATAATAACAATAGATATCAATACTTAGACCAAAACCGAGTGAGTCGTTTGCAACCTTGACTATGCTGTGGTAAGAAATAAATCCATAAATCTAAACGGCTTGACACAACAAAAGACATATTTCTTGCTCACTTAAAAATGCAGGCGGGGTGACTCCTCCAAGCAGGAATTTAAAGATCCAGGCTGCCTCAGTCATGTGGCTCTGTAGTCAGCACCTTAGAGAAAGAGAGAGTGCGAAGGACTCCTGTGCACTCTTAATTCCTTCTGATCATAAATGGAGAATGCCTTCTGCAATGCAGCTCACCGGTCAGAACTAATCAAACGCTCCCAACATAACCACAATGCCAGGACCTCTGGGACCTGTGGGTGAGCACCACTCCACCTCAGGGACATCAAGGAAGACTTGAATAAAATGAAAGACGTTTTATTTTCTCATCTCCCTATTAGGAGAAATAATACTGTGAAGGTGTTCATTCTCTCCAGTATAATCTATAGCTGTAACACAATCCTATGTACCTAATCCACAGAACCTCATAAAATGATTGCAAAGCTTGCCAGGAATAAAAAGCCAAGAAAAGTTAGAAAATAAAGTGGAGTAAGTCAGGCCTCTCCATTAAGGTGTTAAAATACACTGTAAAGCTCCAATAGTTAAAGTAACTTGGTGGTACTTGCCCAAGAATAGATATCAAGATCATTGGAACAGAATGAAAAGTCTAAGAAAAGACCAAAGAATACATAAGTACTTAGCATATTTAGATAAAGGTGGCATGTTAAATTGGTAGGGAAAGAGTGCTTATATTTAAAACAATGTAGGGATGACTAAATTCTCACTGGGGAGGAAAAATATTATGTCTGTACCTCACACTATACTCCAAAATTTATTGCAGGTGGATTAAAAATTTTTAAGTGAGTTAATAGAAGAAAATACACAAAACGATAGTCTAAGCATGACTTAAATCATAGAATCCATAGAGATAATGTGTGCCCATTTTTTTAACCTAATCATTGTAAAGTTTTCTATGTCCTAAACAAATCAGGGTAAAGGATAATCAAAAATGAGGACAGAAATTGCATCACATATGAAAGACAAGGGAGTACCAGTATTACAATGTGAGCAGCCTTAGACATAAAAGTGAATGCACAAAATGATACGAACAGAAAGGAAGATATATAATTTTTTAATAAACATAATAAAAACTTCAATACCATTAGGGTAAAAGAAGTACAAATCCCAACAGCCAAATCAGAGTGTCTTCTATCTTTCGAATTGGCAAAGATAAAAAAAAAATTACTATCATTCAACCTGTTGCAGAGCAGGATGATGAGGGGTATGAATGTATATATGCCATTTGTATGGAAGCCCTCAAAAAGTTCATACTATGCATTCTATTTCTAAGAATTACCCTAAGGAAATAATAGATCTGTAGAAATAATTATCTAGTAAACTATCCATCCAAGCTAAGTTTTAGGAGCACGAATTTGAAAACAACCTAAATGTTCATTAATAGTTCTCAATAAATATCCGATATGCCTTGACTGAGTAATTCATGTCCATTTGTGTAGACATTGTGAATATTGTTAAGATTGTTTATAGGTATCGAGATGTTCATAGGTTATAGTTGAAGGAGCAAAGCATGTTATCTACAGAATGTTCCTATTTTAACATTGAAGAATTTATATATGCATTAAAAATTCTAGAAGTGTATGTTCAAAATTAAGAGTAGTAGAACTTCTGGGAAGATGGCGACGTGAGCAGGGCAGCGGGAATCTCCTCCCAAAACCATATATATATTTGAAAATACAAGAAATACAACTATTCCTAAAAAAGAGGCCAGAAGATACAGTACAACAGCCAGGCTACAGCTGCATATGCGAGAACTCAGTGCCTCACAAAGCGGGTAAGATACAAAGCCTCGATCCGGCCAGACCCGAGCACTCCCTGACCCCAGCGCACTGGCGGGAGGAAAAGATTCAGAGCGGGGAGGGAGTGGAAGCACAGGCCCACCAAATAACCAGCCCTGATGATCTGTGCCGGGAGCACTGACACACATCGTGTGGTGTATCGGAAATTAGAGAAACAGAAGGGCAGGATCCAAGACGGACTGCAAACGGGTCCCCTCAGCCGGCTCCCTGGGACAAAAGAAAAACGGGTGCTTTTTTTTTCTTTTTTTTTTTCTTTTTGTTTTTTTTGTTTTTTTTGTTTTTTAAAAGTCTTAAAGAGACAAGGGCCCAACAGCAGAACAAAATTGTCCCAGTGCACTCAGCCCAGCAGGCTGGGAGTCTTGGGGAATTTCGGACCCCCCCGGCCAGTAGCCGGGCAAAGCAGCTAAGTGGAAAGGACCCCAGAACCTATGTCAATGGAAGAAAAGCACCAAGGGGACCAGAAGGCACACAGCGAGACTTCAACCCCCGCAGTGCTATAGGCTAGGCTGAGGGCGACCCCGCACACAGGCAGCTGTGGGAATTATCCCAGAGACTGCCTCCCGGTGGCTGAGAAACCAGTTCAGGCCCCGGAGAAGGGCAAGGAGAACAACAAACAGGAAGAGACTTTGTTCTCCTAGCTGAAACACGTGGCACCTCCCAGCGACCACTTCTATCACCATGAAAAGACAGAGGAATGTGGTACAAAGATTACCCAGACAACCCCAGAGAGAGGGCCTGATGGGATAGACCTACACAATCTTCCTGAAAAAGAATTCAGAATAAAAGTCATAACCATGCTGATGTATCTACAGAGACATATGCAAGAGCTAAGGGAGGAAAGACAATGCAGAAATCAGACAAACGATCGATGGGCTTAAGAGCAGAATGGACGAGGTACAAGAGACTGTTAATGAAATAGAAATCAGAGAACAGGAATACAGAGAATCTGAGGCAGAGAGAGATAGAATATTAAGAGAACTGTGTGACCAATCCAAACAGAATAATATTCTCATTATAGGAGTACCAGAGGAAGAAGAGAGAGAAAAAGGGATAGAAAGTCTTTGAAGAAATAATTGCTGAAAACTTCCCCAAGCTGGGGAAGGAAATAGTTTCTCAGTCTACAGAAGCCCACAGATCTCCCAACACAAGGGACCCAAGGAAGACAACACCAAGACACATAATAATTAAAATGGCAAAGATCAAAGATAAGGACAGAGTATTAAAGGCAGCTAGAGAGAGAAAAAAGATCACCTACAAAGGAAAACCCATTAAACTATAATCAGACTTCTCAAAACAAACCTTACAGGCCAGAAGAGAATAGCGTGATATATATAACGTAATGAAACACAAGGGGCTTGAACCAAGAATACTGTATCCAGCACGATTATCATTTAAATATGATGGAGGGATTAAACAATTCCCAGACAAGCAAAAGCTGAGGGAATTTGCCTCCCACAAACCACCTCTACAGGATATCTTAAAGGGACTGCTCTAGATGGAAGCATTCCTAAGGCTAAAAAGATGTTACCAGAGAAAATAAAATCATAGCAAAGAAAGCACACCATACAAACACTAACTAAAGGCAAAAAGTAAAATCAACTATCCACAAAAACAGTCAAAGGAAACACAAAAGAGTACAGAATAAAACACCCAGTATATAAAGAATGGAGGAGGAATAAGAAGAAGAGAGAGTAATAAAAAATCATCAGACTGTGTTTATAATAGCTTAACAGGAGAGTTAAGTTAGACTGTTAGATAGTAAAGAAGCTACCCTTGAACCTTTGGTAACCAAGAATCTAAAGCCAGCAATGACAATAAGTACATATCTATCAATAATCACCCTAAATGTAAATGGACTGAATGCACCAATCACAAGACACAGAGTAACAGAATGGATAAAAAAGCAAGACCCATCTATATGCTGCTTACAAGAGACTCACCTCAAACCCAAAGATATACACAGACTAAAAGTGAAGGGATGGAAAAAGATATTTCATGCAACAACAAGGAGAAAAAAGCAGGTGTTGCAGGGCTTGTATCAGACAAAATAGACTTCAAAACAAAGAAAGTAGCAAGAGATAAAGGACATTATATAATGGTAAAGGGGTCAGTCCAACAAGAGGATATAACCATTATAAATACATATGCACCCAACACAGGAGCGCCGACATATGTGAAACAAATACTAACAGAATTAAAGGAGGAAATAGAATGCAATGCATTCATTTTAGGAGACTTCAACACACCACTTATCCAAAGTACAGATCAACCAGACAGAAAATAAGTAAAGACACAGAGGCATTGAACAACACACTAGAACAGATGGACCTAACAGACATCTACAGAACTCTACACCCAAAAGCAGCAGGATACACATTCCTCTCAAGTGCACATGGAACATTTTCCAGAATAGTACACATACTAGGCCACAAAAAGAACCTCAGTAAATTCAAAAATATTGAAATCCTACCAACCAACTTTCAGATCACAAAGGTATAAAACTAGAAATAAATTGTACAAAGAAAACAAAAAGGCTCACAAATACATGGAGGCTTAACAACATGCTCCTAAATAATCAATGGGCCAACGACCAAATTAAAACAGAGATCAAACAATATATTGGAGACAAATGACAACAACAACACAAAGCTGCAATTTCTGTGGGACGCAGTAAAGGCAGTTCTAAGAGGAAAATATATTGCAATCCAGGCCTATTTAAGGAAGGAAGAACAATCCCAAATAAATAGTCTAAAGACACAATTATTGAAATTGGAAAAAGAAGAACAAATGAGGCCCAATGTCACAAGAAGGAGGGACATAATAAAGATCAGAGAAGAAATAAATAAAATTGAGAAGAATAAAACAATAGAAAAAAATCAATGAAACCAAGAGCTGGTTTTTTGAAAAAATAAACAAAATAGATAAACCCCTAGCCAGACTTATTAAGAGAAAAAGAGAATCTACACACATAAACAGAATCAGAAATGAGAAAGGAAAAATCACAACAGACCCAACAGAAATATAAAGAATTATAAGAGAATACTATGAAAATCTATGTGCTAACAAGCTGTAAAACCTAGAAGAAATGGACAACTTCTTAGAAAAATACAACCTTCCAAGACTGACCATGCAAGAAACAGAAAACTTAAACAGACCAATTACCAGCAAAGAAATTGAATCGGTAATCAAAAAACTACCAAAGAACAAAACCCCCAGGCCAGATGGATTCACCTCTGAATTTTACCAGATATAACGAGGAGAAATAATACCCATTCTCCTTAAAGTTTTCCAAAAAGTAGAAGAGGAGGGAATACTTCCAAACTCATTCTATGAAGCCAGCATCACTCTAATACCAAAACCAGGCAAAGATCCCACAAAAAAGAAAACTACAGACCAATATCCCTGATGAACGTAGATGCAAAAATACTCAACAAAATATTAGCAAACAGAATTCAAAAATACATCAAGAAGATCATACACCATGATCAAGTGGGATTCATCTCAGGGATGGAAGGATGGTATAACATTCGAAAATCCATCAACATCATCCACCACATCAACAAAAAGAAGAACAAAAACCACATGATCATCTCCATAGATGCTGGAAAAGCATTTGACAAAATTCAACATCCTTCATGATAAAAACTCTCAACAAAATGGGTATAGAGGGCAAGTACCTCAACGTCATAAAGGCCATATATGACAAACTCACAGCTAACATCATACTTAACAGCGAGAAGCTGAAAGGTTTTCATCTAAGATCGGGAGCAAGGCAGGGATGCCCATTCTCCCCACTGTTATTCAACATAGTACTGGAGGTCCTAGCCACGGCAATCAGACAAAACAAAGACATACAAGGCATCCAGATTGGTAAAGAAGAAGTCAAATTGTCACTATTTGCAGGTGACATGATATTGTACATAAAAACCCTAAAGAATCCACTCCAAAACTACTAGAACTAATATCTGAATTCAGCAAAGTTGCAGGATACAAAATTAACACACAGAAATCTGTTCCTTTCCTATACACTAATGATAAACTAGCGGAAAGAGATATCAGGAAAACAATTCCATTCACAATTGCATCAAAAAGAATAAAATACCTAGGAATAAACCTAACGAAGGAAGTGGAAGACCTATACCCTGAAAAGTATAAGACACTCCTAAGAGAAATTAAAGAGAACAATAACAAATGGAAATGCATCCCGTGCTCTTGGCTAGGAAGAATAAATATTGTCAAAATGGCTATACTACCTAAAGCAATCTACAGATTCAATGCAATCCCTATCATAATACCAACAACATTCTTCAATGAACTGGAACAAATATTTCTAAAATTCATATGGAACCACAAAAGACCCCAAATAGCCAAAGCAATCCTGAGAAGGAAGAATAAAACAGGGGGAATTACGCTCCCAGTCAAACTCTACTACAAAGCTACAATGATCAAGACAATTTGGTATTGGCACAAGAACAGACCTACAGAGCAGTGGAACAGAATAGAAAATCCAAACATTAACCCAAACATATATGGTCAATTAATATATGATAAAGGAGCCTTGGATATACAATGGGGAGATGACAACCTCTTCAGCAGCTGGAGTTGGCAAAACTGGACAGCTACATGTGAGAGAATGAAACTGGACCACTGTCTAACCCTGTAAACAAAAGTAAACTCAAAATGAACCAAAGACCTGAATGTAAGGCATGAAACCATAAAACTCTTAGAAAAAAACAGGCAAAAATCTCTTGGACATAAACATGAGCGACTTCTTCATGAACATATCTCCCCGGGCAAGGGAAAGAAAAGCAAAAATGAACAAGTTAGACTATATCAAGCTGAAAACCTTCTGTACAGCAAAGGACACCATCAGTAGAACAAAAAGACACCCTACAGTATGGGAGAATATATTCATAAATGACATATCTGATAAGGGGTTGACATCCAAAATATATAAAGAACTCACGCACCTCAACAAACAAAAAGCAAATAATCCAATTAAGAAATGGGTAGAGGACATGAATAGACACTTCTCCAAAGAAGAAATTCAGATGGCCAACAGGCACATGAAAAGATGCTCCACATCGCTAATCATCAGAGAAATGCAAATTAAAACCACAGTGAGATATCACCTCACACCAGTAAGTATGGCCAACATCCAAAACACAAACAACAACAAATGTTGGCAAGGATGTTGAGAAAAGGGAACCCTGCTACACTGCTGGTGGGAATGCACATTAGTTCACCCTTTGTGGAAAGCAGTATGGAGGTTCCCTAAAAAAACTCAAAATGGAAATACCATTTGACCCAGGAATCCCACTCCTAAGAATTTACCCTAAGAATGCAGCATCCCAGTTTCAAAAAGACAAATGCACCCCTATGTTTATCGCAGCAATATTTACAATATCCAAGAAATGGAAGCAACCTAAGTGTCCATCAGTAGATGAATGGATAAAGAAGAAGTGGTACATATACACAATGGAATATTATTCAGCCATAAGAAGGAAACAAATCCTACCATTTGCAACAACATGGATGGAGCTAGAGGGTATTATGCTCAGTGAAATAAGTCAGGCAGAGAAAGACAAGTACCAAATGATTTCACTCATCTGTGGAGCAAAAGAACAAAGCAAAAACTGAAGGAACAAAACAGCAGCAGAGTCACAGACTCCAAGAAGGGACTAAAAGTTGCCAAAGGAAAAAGGACTGGGGAGGATGGGTAGGAAGGTAGGGACAAGGGGGAAAAAGGGGCATTACGATTAGCAGACATAATGTTGTGGGGGCACGGAGGGGCTGTGCAACTCAGAGAAGACAAGTAGTGACTGTATAGCATCTCACTATGCCGATGGACAGTGACTATAATGGGGTAAGTGGGGGGGGACCTCATGAAGTGGGGAGTTTAGTAACCATAATGTTGCACATGTAACTGTAGATTAATGATAGCAAAATAAAAAATAGAAAAAAATTAAGAGTGGTGACGTCTGATGGGGTGATTGTAAATTTTCTTTTTGATTGTATTTAAAATGCTTTATACAATGAAAATGTCTTACTATTTAAAAAATGGAGAAGGTAGAGGGAAAAAAAAGTCTGTGGGACTCCTGGAGTGCTCACTGCCAAGATTTGGAGCGTGGGTCAACAGAAGAAAATGACTTATTTGCCTTGGTGGCTGCCTGAAAACACACATATTTCAGAGCTGGCTGCATACTTTGTGGTAGCTTTGTATTCCAGGGGCTGAGTTTCACCAACAAGCTTAGCCAAGTACAGCGTGTGCCCCTTCAGGTGGTTTCTGGAGCTCATCTGCTATGAGTAACACTAGCTCTTTTATCTTTGGAGGAGTTTGCGTGGAGTGCTGAGGTGTTGACAGAACCTGAGCTGAGAACAATGTTTATTTATATCTGTGCACAATAATTCATGTCTCTCTAAATCTAGGACTTTCTCCTAATTTGCTCACAGTTTGCAAACATTTGCAGTTCTCTCCACTGGTGATCCCTGCTTTGGTTTGGCGGGGCTTGAGCAAATGAAAAGGAGCACAGACCGCGAATGGAGCTTAATATGGGGATTCATGCAGAGGGAACATTTGCTTATCCTGATACGTGTTGGAAACGCTAAGATCCCTAGACCTCTGTGTTGCACCTTGACAACTAATGAATACTTGCCTTGCTTACACTAGAAGGTGTTTTTAACTGGGGGACTGTGTGTATGTGTTTGTGTGGCCACAGGGGTGAGAAGGAAACTTCACAATATCCTGGTTAGGTTGCAGAGCCGTTTGTAGCTATAGAGTGTGAAAATTCCTATAAGCCTCTGTTTATTATGGGTAATTTCAAATATATAAAAAGCAGAGAGATCCATAGAGTGACCTTCCCTGAATATGGATAGATCTCAAATTGCCAGCAATCACGAATGCATGAGTGGCCAATCTTACTTTCTTTATAATCCCAGCCACTCTCCCACAGCAACTATAAGACACTACTAATGCCAGCAGAGGTGGAGTTCAAGTTGAAAGCCTTAGACATCAATGTAATTGTGAATTGTTGGGTGAGAAAGAATGGAGCAAAAGACCTGGGCCCACCTGCAAAGAGCACAATTGGCCTATAGCCTCCCATGCCAGCACCTTCAGAATCCAACTCAGCTTTTGAGCTGAGGCCAGATTCTTCATAGAAAGGCCCCAACCAATGACTGAGCATGACACAAATACTAGCGCTTGTACCCCCTGTGGCACTATGCTAGAGCTCCCTTTGCCAAATCTGGATCACAACCTGGGGCTTTCCCTGCAAATCCTGCTTTGTCCCCCTTCCTTCACAGGTGTGGGATCTGCAGCAGGGGCTGGAAGTTCCCTTTGCCCAATTTGGTTTCCTTTTGCTCTCTGCACAGACATTGCACCCCCTTCCTCTATCCTCCTTGCAGTCCTAACTCAGCCCCAGAAGATCCACCTGACACGCATGGTATTAACACCTGCTTGTGCAAATAATTACAGGAAATTTCTGTGATTTTCCTCCTATTTAGAAATTACAAGTCACCATCACAAGCAAGATGGCTGCATACTAAATCATAGATGCTTAAACTGCAAACGTTTATTTATGCCTTCCACAGAAACAGACATACTTAACAAGGGGCCTGGCATTGTGATGTTTTCTTTCATCCTTCCACTAAGTTTCAGAATTTTGCTAGACAAGCTCATGTTTCTCTTAGCCTTGCCTTTTGTGACCAATTAGACAGCGACATATCCCTTCCCAGCCTTCTTTCTGGAATGAAGAGTATGATTCTTGCTTCCTGCTCTTCTCTATCAATTCCTTGACCTTTGAACTTTTCCTTCTCAAAGTATGCTTTTCCTAAAGGTTTTGAAAAAGTTTTAAAAAACTGATATCTTACATATTATTATGACAAGAAAAGTCTCTGTGTTGAAGTTATCTGGATCAACACATCATATTCATGATCCAGTTCAGCATTCACCAGTGTGTAAGGGCCCAGTATCAGTGAGGAATTACATTTGGATGCTAATAATAATGTCCCAAATAAAACAGTTTAAACAAGAGAAAATTTAAAGAAATCCGAAATGTAATGGCCGGGCTGTGTTAAACTACACATTCCAGAATTCCCTTCCTGCGCTTGTCTGGCTACAGTGGGTCACAGAGAGGTTCTTTGAGAGGTTTGGAGGGTAAAAAGGCCACAGCAGCTGTTTGCCAGCTCACATAGGGTCTCTCTCACCTGCTGGCTCACCTCATCGGTGTGAAGAAGCACCTGGCCCACAACTGTTCCACCTTTCCTTGGAGCCTCATTTAGCTTCTGGGACCTGGGCCAAGTGTGTGTATTTAGCTCCATGACAAAGATCCCCAGTTTCTGAAGGCTATTCACATCACTAAGGACAGAATCAATAAGGCCTAACAATGGGTTCAGTCTGCCCCAAGGACTCCAGATTGTGCTTGTGGGTCCTAGCTTGTTCTTCAGTTCCACCACACATCCATTTTTCCTTCTGGACCACCTGCAGCCATCAGCATGAGATACAAGGGCAACAGCCTTACAGATACTGCTCAACCATCTTCTGCAATTGCTTGAGGTCCAGTCTCCGTAACAGAACACACACACACACACACACACACACACACACACACACACCTCAGTGATTCTGCCTCCCTGATGGAGACTTACACAGAAGTAGACAGCCTAGCTTTGGAAAGGTGGTACCATCTAGTCATGACAGATTTAGCCCCCTTGGTTTTCAGAACCTTTGTCCTCAAGACCACAAGGTGTGACCATCATACCCCAGTCATCCCTTCCTGTTCCCAGCAAAAAGAAGGGGAAGAAGAGAAAGCCATAAAAGGGGCTTTCCCAGAAGCCCCATTGGCATCCATCCTCCCTCTGCTTTTCCATCTTCAGGAGAGACTGAGAAGTGGAGTTGTTTACCTTTATTACTTCCGAGAATTCTGTATATGAAGTAAAAAAGAAATGAATGTTGGGAAGGTTAAGTGTCTGTCTCTGCCAGAGATGGGAAAGGTGGGTAGCTCTGAACTTGGGAACACAAAGTCCTAAAATCTAAACTACATCTTTACTTCCAAGGAACATATAATTGAATAGAATAGAACTGCAGGCATAACACTCATATAGATCCCACGTAAGCGTGCAATTGAAATTCACTGTCTAAGAGGGATGTGGAGGACTAAAAATCATTCATGCTGAGTTTTGTAAAGGGGATGAAGCACTAACCCAGGGAAGGTGTTCTGGAAGACGTCTCTACAACTCTCAACTTTAAGAGGGCAAAGGATGTGACATAGTGGGAAGGGTGTAGGGAACTGTAAAAATATGGCAGAGTGTGGAGGGAGAACTAAGGGAGTAAAAGTAAAAGTAAGGCATTTCCAATTCAAAGTAGGTTCAACACTGTGCTAAGACTATAGCCAATAACTACTGTTTGACTTACGTACTTTAGACTTAAGGGTAGCTCTGAACCATGAGATGTACATTTTCATGAAGAGAAAATTAAGGTGTGTGTATTTTTCCTTGTTTTCTACTTGGAAACCAGAAAGGTGGATTTTTTTTTTTTTTGTATACCAGAGGCTTTAAATACAAAAAATGTAAGAAAAAAAATCCACATTAGAAAAAAAAAAACTGTACCTTAATTAGGAAACAAACTTTATAATAGTTCTCAGGACTTTTCTATGACTGTCCCCTTCAAATAATAACTAGGGCAAATTTGGTATAAATGCTGGAGAGCTGAAGAGAGTTTAGAAAAGAAGCCTACTTTAGAAAAGTAGGAAATTACTATATTAAGTTGTTTTCATTCCAACCATTGCTTCATAGAGAAGATAGCCAGACACTTTTATTTACCATGCCTGTATTTATTTGCCAGGCTGCTGCTTTCAAATGGGTCAAAATGTCCTATTTTATTTTAAACATCTTTTTTCATCAAATTATACCTTTTCATTTGGACCCCAAACTCATTTATTCCTTAAAAATGAGAAGACAAACACACTGAACATAGGTAACTTAAGGTGTTTTAAACATTGACACAATCATAAGTACTTAATACAGATTATTTTATCAAGAAATTATGAGATATTTCTACTATTAAACTTTGACCAGAATGTAAGAATTTAGGATATCTTCATTATGTAGTATCAGGAAAGTTTAAATTTACTTAGAAGATCTAGGTTGATTTTGAGAATCATGCCACTAAAATAAAAGAGACAGAGAAAAAAAAGAAAACCCTTTTCCAATGAGCCAGTTCATTGACCAAGTAAAAAATATACACTTAGTACTGATGAAAAGCATGATGTTAAGTGGTAATCTCCATCTCAAAAACAAACAGTGGTTCTCAACTGGGCAGAAGAAAGTACAGCAAGTATGATTCTCAGGCTACAAACACAAGGACGCAAGAAGTGTACCTTATTTACTTTATTTCATTTTGTTTCCTGTAACCACGTATCTTCCAATCCAAGCTTCTATTCTACCATGACAGAGGAAACTTAAATTTGGTCAGTTACGGGTCCTCTGCCCTTCCTGCCGCCCCCCCCCCAAATTCAGGTGAGCATGTACAATAAGATGTGCATTTGTCAGAAGGGGGTGTCAGGGCAGGGAGCAGTAGTCATCGGTGATTTGAGTTCGGGTTATGACTTCTTTCCTCCGGCCAGTCCCCTCTCCTTGCTCCACGCTCTTGTCTGTGAAGTGCACAGCTGACCTGCCCTCTGGCCTTCTGGGAGTCCCCTCTGGGTGCAGCAGCTTCTGTCCCCTGCTTGGGCACAGCAGACAGCAGGAGGCAGGGTCCCCTCTGCTGATGCACGTCTTCTCTGGTGGCTTTGTGTCTCCCCAGGAACCTGTGGGGAATGTCCTGCAAACCTATCCCTCTTCTTACCTTCCTTCACATAATTTAAGGGCGGGAAATGAGGCCCCCTTTTGAGGACCCCCCCAACTTTCTGAAAGCACATATGTTGCCTTTGTGTGAATCAGAAAAGGGTACCCCATCTGGATGGTCCAAACAGAAAACAAGGTGCCCTGTCTGGATGTAGCTGTGCAGAAATACCTCTGGGCAAAGAAAAAGGCCTCCTTCTCTTGATGAGGCAGGGTGAGGGAGCTGGAATTGACGTCCCTCACCTAACATCTCACTGCTTCTCTGATCATGGGGAAAGAAATTTTCCAAAAGCTATGTTTTGAGATTATGGGCATTTGAACCTCAGTACCCAGAAAGAGATTCCTCTGCCTTTCCTCTTCCTTCCAGTACATCTCTTCTCTAAGGCAAACAGCTCTGATCACCTGGCTGTTGCTTTTAAGTGTGTGACTTACAGGTGAGAGTGGCTGGCGAGGGAATGACGGCTGATGTTTTTGTCCTTGGAGGCTTTTGGAATTCTAATCTGGCAAAGAGAAAGGACACATTTCCCTTCTCCCTTCGTCTGGGGCTGACAAGTTTGAAAGAGAATGCAAACAGTTCTGACAGAACCCCTCTCAACTTTCAAGGCAGGACAAACCACAGGTTTTCCCTGAGTGGGGAGGAGCACACAGAAAAATCAGCACACACACAGTCAAATAGTTCAAAATTAGGGAGTCAGATTAAGCAGCTACATGGAAGTTTCCTCATGGAAATGGCTGCCTGTAAGCAATGAAGTATGTGTGGAAACCTAAGCCATTCTAACAGCTTTAATAGTTGTTCATAACATTGTAATACATTCTCTTTATTTTTCATTTGCTTTATTGTAAACATAGTTAACAGTCTTGCTCCTGTCAGGAATTATAATATATGAGTCCAGTGAGAGAGGAATGAGTACTTTGACTGTGATTATATTCAGATTGCAAGGGGAAAGAGGCAGATTCTGCCAAAAGTTTATCCCTGTAACAGACTTAGAAGCATATAGAATTTCTATAAATCTATTTTGGCACTGGATTAGGTCCAAAGAAGTGTGCAGACATCATAAGATTATTTTTTTAAATTAAGAAAATAAAGCTTTCAAAACAC
Organism: Phataginus tricuspis; assembly: GCA_029783875.1. Classification (NCBI taxonomy): domain Eukaryota; kingdom Metazoa; phylum Chordata; class Mammalia; order Pholidota; family Manidae; genus Phataginus; species Phataginus tricuspis. Next base: position 15,314,226 of record JAQQAC010004778.1, on the reverse strand, counting down.
ATGCTGCTTACAAGTCATCACCGCCCACTTGCTGTGTCACCCGTCCATCACAGCACTCGGAGCTAACAGGCATGTCTTTACATGAGCAGTAGAAGCATGCTTGTTCTTTAGACGCTGCGATCCTGTGAAAATAATGCCCAGCTCAAACTTCCAGAGGCATAGTCAAGCATTAGCATCAGGGTTTCTCATTTTTCAAGGGGGGATGAGCTACCTGGGGAACTTATTAAATGCATATTCTGATCTGATAGGACCAGGGTGGGCCCGAATTTTTGCATTTCTAACAGACTGCCAGTGGATCTTACTTTGAGTAGCAGAGTTTTATATGGCTTGAAGGAGATTAAAGGGGCCTTTGCTGAGAACTCCAGGTACTCTCAGGCTGGCCTCCTATCCCTTCCTCCCTACCCGAGTTCCAGTGGCTGGCCTCCTATGGTGCCAGGAGGCGGTTGTGGGTCTCAGGTTGCTGGCATGAGCTGGATGGCCAGTGGGTCTGGAGTGGTGGTTTGTCAACAGTGCTCTAAGGATGGGAAGTGGCCCATGCAGCAGGCCTGTTGTGTGTCTGGAGGACTCAGAGCAGTCATTTGCTGGGGGAGATGATTGAGAGGACATGACTGTTGACCCCTGAGGTGGACCATGGCAACTGGGGGCTCCTCACCCACTCCCCTGTCCTTGGAATGTTGGTTTCCCCTGCCTTCTCCACACCAAGAGGCTGCCCCAAGAACACAGCCTTGACATAGTGATACAGTGTTGAGACCATCTGGATGGCATATAGAACTGAACCCAGTTAAAGCTTGCTTATTCACCCTGCCGCCCATCAAGTTAGAGTGGCCTGCCTCCTTCTTTGGCCTCTTCCTGTCCTCTGCAGAAGAGGGCTGGTTTCAGAGGACACCGGGGATGAGGAGCTTGCAAACCCGCTTCAGGGTGGTTACTCCCTGGGGCAGTCAGTTTGGATCATCATTGGTTTAAAATATGTCTGGGCTGGGCCACGTCTCTGGAGAGGCTGTGTATCTGGGGTGGTCCTTGTGTCCAGCCTTCTCAGTCTGTTGAATGTTTAATAAGTCTGGGCCACCAGTGGATCCAGAGCGGTCAGTGTGCATGGACTGGTCAGGGTTTTGGCCTTGGTATTTTTCCTGCTGCATGGCATAGGCCCAACACAGGCCGGGCAGGCAGCTGTCTAAGTCAGGAGTGCTGCCCAGGGGTGTGATGAGCAGTCAGGTCGGATTTCTGTAGGCCCAGAGATATCTTTCCAGCTTGGCCACTTGATCTGCAAAAGGAGTCATTTGCAGCTTCTTGAAAGAAGGAATCTGCTTCTGCTCCCCCATTCCCACCCTGGATATTCCACACATAGAGAGCTGCCTCCAGGGAGCCTCAGGAAAAAGCTACCTTTGCCAGATACCAGCCTGAGTCAGAGGGCTCCCTCCCTCTCTCCCTGTAAAACAAACAAGTACAGCTGCTACCTTCTCTTGTCTTCTATCTCCAGGCTTCGTAACAGGGGAAGTTAGGAAGAGCGCAGAACTCTCCCCTGGCCTCATCCCCACACTCTGGGCACCAACAGCCTCATCGGGAAACAGGGGTGATGGTTCTAACTTGCAGGGTGGTTCAGTGACATCATAAATGGCACGAGCTGAGCTGTGTGCACAGGGCATAGGGTAAAACAATAAAGGGTGATGATTAATTTCTTTTAGTCATAAAAACTCTGGAGAATCACATAGTGAAAACAAGGCTCAGCTGGGCCCTGGGGAAACATAACTTAGTTTTATGTGGAGAAGGCCATATAATTTACTGGCCAAACTGGAACACTTTTGAATATTAAATATTCTGTGTTTAACTATTTATAGCTATGGCAGGGCAACAGGTATAAAGAGACGCTCTCAACAGGATTTATGCTCACCCAAATTATATATATCAATATTTAAGGTAAAATGTCTTCATATTCTCAAATAAAATTGGAGAGGTCATTGTTTACTCATCAGAAACAATCTGAGATACGGAAAGAATCAGGTAAATTAGTGACTTGGAGGAAAAGTTCAAGTTCTAGAACTCACAGACAGGATAAATTGAAGGAAATCTTTTGAAAAAGTATAAGAAATAGTGCTAACACAACTGGATACCCACATGCAAAAAAATGAATCTAGATACAGACTTTACACCTTTCACCAAAGTTAATTCAAAGTGGATCATAGACCTAAGTGCAAAATGCACAACTATAAAATTCCTTGAAGATAACATGGGAGAAAATCTAGGTGACCTCGGTGTTATAATGACTTAGATACAACACCATTTAAAAACTTCTGCTCTGCAATAAAAGACACTATTGAATAAAAAGGCAAGCCACTAATTGGGAAAAAAATCTTTGCAAAACACATATCTGATAAAGGACTGGTATCCAAAATTTATAAAGAATTCTTAAAACTGAACAATAAGAAAACAGCCCATTAAAAATGGGCAAAAGATCTGAACAGATAACCTCTCCGAAAAAGATATATAGAAGGCAGATAAGCATATGAAGAAAGTCTCAACATCATATGTCACTGGGGAAATGGAGATTAAACCAGTGAGATGCCCCTGCACATCTATTAGAATAGCCAAAATGCTGGGGAGGGCGTGAAGCAACAGGTGCTCTCATTTGCTGCTGGTGGGAACATAAAATGACACACCCACTTCGGAAGACCATTTGGCAGTTTCTTACAATACTAAATAAGCTCTTACCAGGTGGCCCAGCAATTGTGCTTCTTGGTATTTACAAAAATGAGTTGAAGACCATGTCCAAATAAAAACCTGCACACAGATGTTTACAACAGCTTTATTCATAATAGCCAAAATATGGAAGCAACCAAGATGTCCTCAGTAAGTGAATGAATAAATAACTATGGTACATCCAGGCAGAGGAATATTATTCAGCTATAGAAAAAAATGAGCTATCAAGCCATGAAAAGACCTGGAGGACCCCTAAATGCACAGCTCTAAGTGAAAGAAGCTAATCTGAAGAGGCAACATACTGTATCATTCAAACTATATGACATTCTGCGAAGGTAAAAACTATAGACACAGTAAGAAGATCACGGCTTGCCAACGGTTTGGGTGTAAGAGGGAGGGGTGAATAAACAGAGCACAGGGCATTTGTAGGTCAGTGAAACTATTATTCTGTAGGTTACTGTTATAGCGAATGCATGTCACTACACATTTATCAAAACCTACAGACTGCAGAACACCTTAAGTGACCCTAATATAAAATAAACCATGGACTTCAGTTAATAGAAATGTATTGATATTGGCTTGATTGTAACAAATGACCACCTTAATGCAATAATAGATGTTAATAATAGAGGTAATGAGGAAGACTGTGAGGGAGGATATTAGGACTGTGCTTTTCTCTCAATTTTTCCTGAAAAGCCAAAGAACTATTAATTTAAAACCCCCTATTAGTTAAAACAATATATAAGAATTATAGAAGACAGAGCCTCTGAAAAGTTAAGAGATCTCATATATACACAAAAGTATTTCTAGTGGGAAAGAACAAAGCAAACAAAGAGAAGCAATAATGGGAGAAATTATACATGATTTTTTTAAACCAGAGATTTAGTTATTCAAATGAAAGGGTACAATTAATATCAGGCAAGTTTAATGAAAACAGACATGTAGCTATTACAGATAATAGATTCTATGAATTAAAAATGTTAATTTCAAGGAATTTAAATACAATGGAAAAAATTAGACATCAAATTTTTTCCACAAAGATAAATACCAGAAGAAAATGAAGCAATTAAAACACAATTCTTCAGGAATGAAGTGTAACCCAAGTATTTTATATCAAGCCAGTATTTAAGTGCAAATGCAACATTTTTAGATATATTTGGGGACTCAGAAAATATATCTCATACACCTGTTCTGAAAACAAATGACCCTAACAATGTCCTACTCACTGGAGATGTAATGCAAAGAAATGCCAGACTATTGCCTAAAAGAAATGGTGATATACAATGAAATCGTAAGAGAAGCTGACATTTAGGTATTGCTACTATGATCAAGAAACAATGTAAGCAAAAGTCATTCCTGAATGAGACTACATAATATATGAATGAGACTACATAATATACCAAGAAATATTTACAAATACTGATCATACTAGAGACCACATCTTAATAAATTCCAAATCATAGGAATTATTCAGACATAAAATGCAATAAACCTTGAAAATTTTAATGCAAGTATAAACACACAAAAAATAAAACCTGATAGTTTAAAACTTTCTTGAATAATCTGGGGCAAGGAAGAAATCAAAACAGTGATTTTCGACTACTTAGCAAATGATGGCAATTTCAGAATTACGTATCATGATAAGACATGGCATAAGCTGTACTCAGGGAAAAATTTATCATCTTAAATTCAATGAGAATAACTGAATTAAGATTGCAGCTCAACTCACGTTTTAGGACGCTTGCAGGCTCTGCTGCTTATTTGGCTGTGAGAGCTAGCCTGCCTTACTTCCTCTTTCTCATTTCCTGCTAGCCTTTTCCCATAGATGCTCGGATGTTTATGGCTATTCTTCTTATTGCTCCAGCTAAGAACCTGGACAAACCCTGCCTAGATGATGGTTTTCAAGTGCTGATGGGCCAGAGGACCCTGAAGACCTCTAACATCAGAAGATGGGGATTCCTTGTGGATATACTATTGTTTCAGCTTGTCCAGAGGAAAGCATAGCAACACCCCTGAACCCCTAAAATCAAAACAGAAAATGGTACAGTCATCAGTGTAGATAAAATGAGAAAGGTAAGTGTTTCTTTTTTTTCTTTAAAGCTGCTGTTGGATCTAAAAGGTAAAGAATTTTAAATGTGTGTATAGACATCTATCTTTATAAGTTGCCCAGCTGAGGCAGGGCCCTCAGCTGATTTCGTTAATAAATGCATTTTAGTGTCTGCACAGTATCAGGGTGCATCTCATAGGAGAGTTCTGCAGATGCGTGCTCATTTGACAAAATGAAATTGTATATGTAAAAATATGATTTTCACTGGTGAAAATGAATTATAAATAAAGAATATTTGTGCTAAAAACATATTGCTGGGATATACTGTGTGCCACTGGGGCTTCACAGGGAATTTGCAGGTTGGCTTCTTCTAGTTGTAGTGTTCTCCCAGAATATGCATTGCAGTGGTGAGGGGCAAGGAATGAGCACGGGCTAGTGAAGGGCATTCTTCTCCATAGGACTTACTAATGGGTATACATTTTGAATGTTTATTCCTTGGAACTGGGTTTGAGAAATCACACCGTTCTCTCTTAGGATGACAGTGGCCATCGTAAGGTCAAAAATGTTTTCTAAGCTCGAAGGCCAGGCTGGCCTCTTTTACATTATGTTGAGCCCCAGAGAGACCACAGGAAGGGAGGACTCTCACTTCAGGACAAAAAACTAGAATTTCATAGCTGCATTTTTGACAAGTCAAAAGATGATCTGAGCTTGTCTATTAAAAGAGAGTACAAACATTAGAAGTATGGACATTTTCTTAGGAACTAAAATACTTTTTTTATGTGAGCTAACTACTAGTTTTAGAAAGAGTCACAGCATGTTTTCTTTTATAAAAGAAGTGCATTATAAATAACCATGGAAACGTCACATTAGTAGGAATTTCTGCAAAGTGAGATACTGCAATACTTTTGGTGTTTTGAAAGAAAAGAATTTAATATTGCATCTGATTTTTTTAACTGAAATTGCTTCCAGAATGTCTTTAAGATCTTTAATCTCCCGTATTTGCAAAAGAGTTATCAAATATCAGGAGCATGTTAACTAATAGCTTTATCATAAAATTCTATACCCCATGTTCTAACTTCACCATTTATCTGGGAAATGCTTTGAAGATAATTTTCCTCTGCTTCATTGAAAAAAGCCCTATCATGCAAGTTAAAGGAAATATTGGATTGTTATTGGATGCATCTGAGTGATTTACATTAAAAGATGAAAAGACTTCTGTTGATGGAAGTTTTTGAAAATCAGAATTATCAAGCTTGCCTTTGGTATGCTTAGACCATTTACATGAGCATTTTTACACATTGATTGATTGACTGATTCATTTATTCCTTCATTCCTCTATCAATTCAGTGAATTGATTAAGTGCCTACTATGTGCTAGGCATTTATCAGGTCCTGAGCACATAAAAGGAAAAAGACATGCTCTTAAGGAGATTACTGTGTAGTGAGGAATGCAAGCAGTGTGTTAAGAGTTAAATCCAGCATCTCAGAGGGACAACTAACACTATCCTTGGGGGATTGCAGGGAAGGGAACAGGAGGAACATAAAAGCAGATAACCAAACACAAATAGGGTTTAAGCAGATGAGCGGGAAAGGTGTGAATGCAGTGGGGAGAGGGGTGAGAACCTGGAGGAACATCTAGAGATTCAGAAGGAGCCCTTGATGACAGGGATGCAGTGTGAGGGGGTTGGAGGAAGTAGGGGACAGGTGAGTCTTGAAAGGTAGGAAGGGTCCAGATCCTGAAGCCTTTCCAGATGTCTTGCCAATGGGTTTCAGCCTCAGGCAAGTCCACTATGGATTCAATGTGACCAAAGAAATTGACAGCAAAACGTTCTTGGGGTGAAAGGGTTATACCCAACTTTATTTCCAGGTGGCAGGTCAGTCACTAAAATCCCATTCACTCAGAGTGAGTCTGAATGCTGCAAGCCAGTCTCTGCCTCTGGGCCCCTCTGTCTGCACAGCCATCCTCTGGGCCTCTCTGCACAGTTGTCCCACACAGCCATCCTCTGGGCCTCTGTCCTCGGCGCTGCCACCACTCCAGCCTCTGCTCTGCTCTCCTGCAGCCTTGCAGCCATGCCACCATGTCGCACCCAGAGCACTGGGCGGAGCTCTCTATAGAGTCAACAGCAATGCATTACTCACAGGTGTGCAGTAAGCTAGTCAGCCAGGGCCAGGTGAGAATCCTGGCCACAGGAACTCTCATTTTATCCACACCAGGTTTAACAGTTTGGGTTTTATTCTTAGAGTGATGGGGAACCATTGAAAGGTTCTAAATAGCAGAGCAATGCGTCATACTTGCTTTAGAAAGATAATTCTAAATGCAGAAGGAAAATAAAATTTCAAATTGCTGAGAACTGGACAGAAAAACCAGTTAAGGGATGGTTAACACAATCCAGAGAAGCGATTCCAGACCAGATTCAGAGAAGAGATAGCAGCGGCTCCTAGAGTGCGGGCATTGCAGACAGACAGGCGTGGCCATATTAGATGGCTCAGGTAGAACTGACAGGGCGTGGAGCCGGTGGGACAGGAGATGCAGGAGAGGGAGCAGTCCGAGATGGCCCCCTGTTTGTGGCTTGGACCTCTGTGCTGATCGTGGTTCTATTCACTGAGGAGGGAACACAGGGAAGGCTGAAGACCTGGTAGAGGGAGGGAGAGCAGACAGTGAAGTCTGTTTCGGAGAGTCTTGTTGAGATTGGAGGTTGAGACTTCCATTAGACAGGTGGGTGTGCAAGTCTTAGCGTGGCTGGGATAAAGCCATAGCAATGAGTGAGATCACTTCTGGGAAGGGGTAGGTACACCAGGGCTGGGGACAGATGCTGGCGTGGAAGAATATGTTTAAGGGAGGTTAGAAGGAAAGCCTATAGCCGGAAGAACAGTTAGCTGTTAAATGACAGCACAAGGATGGAATCAGTGCAACCCAGAATGAAACATTCTGCAGACCTTTACGTTATATGACAAGAGACACAAACACCAAATGCAAAACGTCAATCTTGTTTAAACAAACCAACTGTAAAAGATCTTATGAGTAATTGGGTAACTTTAAACACTTTCTGGATACTTGATGAGGCCTTATTATTAAATTTTTTTCAGTATGGGAAGGCTATTGTGTTTAGGTTTTTTCTTTAAGTATTTTTGGTTCTGTTTTTATTAAGGTGAAATACACATAAACATAAATTTTACCAACTCAACCCTTTTTAAGTGTACAGTTCATGTGGTCCTGAATAAATTCACATTGTTGGGCAACCATCACCTCCATCCACCTCCATAGCTCTTTTCATCTTGCAAAACTGAAACCCCATCCCCATTAAACTCTGACGCCCCAATTCCCGCCTTCTCTCAGCCTCTGACAACCACCATTCTACTTTCTGTCTCTATGTTTTTTAAGTGGAAGCATATTCAGTAACTGTCTTTTTGTGACTGGCTTATTTCAGTTTGCATAATGGTTTTTTAACAGAAATAATATCCTTTAGAGATACATACAGAAATACTGGTAAAACGATGTGATGTTTGGGATTCACTGCACGATGGTGGGGGCGTGACTATGGTGTTGATGAGATAGAAAGGAGTGAGTTGATCATCATTGAAGCTGGATGACAGGTACATAGGGATTCACTGAACCATTCTATTTTTGGGTATGTTTGAGATTTTTCCATAATGAAAGTTAAAAAAGAACGTTTTCCCCCCACCTCTGACACAGCCAAATTCATGCAATAGAACTTTTTTTCCCAAATGAAATCTCATTTGGAAATGTGTAAACTCAGTCTACAAAGTATGGGGTGAAGAGCTGTTACCTTAGGTAATTGGAACCCAGGGCCCATGGCTCTGACTTCCTCGTAATCTCACTGCCCTGCCTCTTGGCTTCCCCAAAGCTCTAGTTCTCACTCAGAACACTGCTGGTAAATATACTGAGCTTTAGGAAGTGAGGAGTGAGTAACAGCATTGCCCGGGATATGCTTCAACATTCTCCTCATGCCCAGCCGATCTCCCTCAAGACATATTGAACATATAACAAGTACTGGACATCATGTTTCCCTTGACGTGAAGTCAGTTGAGCTTCCTGGGTTTCTTGAAAGTAGCTGATACAGGTTCTACAGGGAATAACTGTTCTGCCACCATCGTCATTTTCATTGGACAAAAATACACAAAAAATAATTTCTTAAAAATATTTTACTTTTAAATTTAGCCTTATGTAGTAAATTTTAATATCCAGGAAAAATGAAAATGTACTGTAAGAAAATATGTTAACATGTACAATGCTATTAATCGAATTCCAGACATTATCTGGCTTTCCTCGTCTTTCCACTCATTTTGTTTCCTATTCCAGGATTCAATCCAGGGTACCGCACTGCATTTTGTTATCACACCTTCTCAGTTTCCTCCAAGGTGTGGCAGTTTTTCTAGTTTCCTTGTCTTTCATGTCCTTGATCCTGAAATGTGCTCATTTGAAAGTCAACGTAGTAATGTCCTTCTCCAGCTTTGCAGGATTCCATGAAAAGTCGGGGACAGCCAGCCCTTACCCACAGTAAGGCTCTTTTTAGGCAGCCCTCGCTACTTTCTGCTAAAAGCATCCTGACAGATAGTCAGTCTGGAAAGGAAGTTTTAGAAGCTAAACACTTCTTCTTTCCCCCTCAACCTCCCTCTTCCTCTTCCGTTCAATCCAGTTAGTCATCCAGTTGGGAGTCAGCTGACATGGCAATCCTCTGTTCAGGAAGAGTGTCTGTCTCAGGTCAAGATGGCACTTGCTGGCACCTCAGAGGACAGTACAACACACAGCCATCATGAAAGGCTTCCAGGATCTTTTGGAGGGCACTATGTGGCCATTTTGCACTAGTAGCACACTCCCTCTGCCACAACCAACCATGAGGTTGGCACTTGAGGGTCCCTTTTGAAGGCCAGGGTTGCTAAATTACTTTTATAAAAAAGATACTACTACAAAAAAAACACACAAAACAAACCTGACTTAGCTAGCAGGAGCTCCTGCTTTAGTGATGCATTTCCTCTAGGGTCTAAAATGGGGTTTTAATAAATTTATGCTCTGGTAGACACATTCAGAACTGAAGTATTACATCTGGGTTGCTGCCTTCCTGCCAAGGCTTAGCAGGCTTCATCTCCCTCAGGGTCCCATGAAAGCAAAATGCACACTTATCGCTACTTAGAATCCTGCTTGCCTTGGGCACTGTCTCCATAAATACCGAAGTGTATTACATCAAGTGTGAACAGGTCAACATGTTGTCTACCATCTCTATGGTAGCTTTATTTTCATCAGTACATTTAAAGATAAACTATCAAATCTGAAATCTCATACTCAAATACAAGTACAGTGAAGACTCATTAATCTAGACTCCACTAATTACAAGTTTATGGTGATTTTTCATAAATGATAAAATGCTTTAAGTAAAAAATCGGACATTATGCCTTTCTCTATGAATTTTCAGTTTGCTCAGGGGTAAAGTAAATCTATTCACATGTCAGTTTCTATTTCAAAAAAAGGATTGATCTTATAAAATTAAATTTTTTTCTAGTATACTTTAGGATCTAGAGATTTTTGTGTGAAAGGTATTCTGATATTTGATATATTAATATGTGATGGTACAATTTCTACTTGGCTAATAGGCACCGTCATTGAATATAATGGAACTGCTTGTTTAAAACTGATGTAAATTTAGAATTTTACCATCAACTGAACTTTCTCCTCAGTTGTATTATAAGTTTGTTGAATTTAAGAATCATGTATTTTATATTTTTTGTGTGTTTTGAACCCATTTTCTCAATTGCTGAATCTTCATGGGGCTCAGAAAAGTACCTTATAGAGAGGAAATGCTTAGTAAAAGTATAGTGAGACTTATTCTGAACATGTGGATTCGAGCCAATTTAAAGCAGCTAGACGTGTTCTTGTTAGTTTCTTACCTATCCAGATTTTTTAAATCTCACATTAAACAATTTGTTTTATACTTCTCAATATGCAATATAGTATAGGATAGTTTAACTGCAAGTAACAAATAATCAAACTAAAATGGCCTACACAGAAAGGAAAGTTCACTGTCTTATATTGCAGGGAGTTTAGGGTTAGAGTGGTTAACAGGCTGATTAATTTAGAAACTGGACAGTAACATCCAGAACCTGCATCCTCATGGTCACAAAATGGCTGCAGCAGTTGCAGCAAAGATGTCCTCACAAGCAGTGTTCCAAGACCAGAGACAGGGCCTCCTTTCTATTGTCCCTTTTCTATAGGCACCACAGAAGACTTCCCTTCATGTCACAATGCCATTCTTTCTAGGACTATAACCCTGGATTCTTTTTATTGTGGCATATGTACAAAAAGAATATAAAAATTTTCTTCTTTTTTTTCTTGCCATTGGGGATGGATTTCCCTCAATGGGTGCACATCAATTAAGATTCACCCTTAAGCCATAAGAGGTCTACTCCCTGGAAAACATTTGGCTGGCTGTTCAGTATATAAGCAAATCCAGTGCCCTTGGCAAAGAAAGAAGTGGGTAATAACCACTGGGTACAGAACACAGTGTCTGCCGCAAACCACATGTCTTACCGGAGAAAACTGAGTAAGTGCTGTGTAGTTCTGATATTTTCTCTGCCATTTGCCTTTGCCATTTCTGTTTGGTAAGAGTTGCCTTTATTCCTTTTTGTGGCTTTCCTGCTTGATAACATACTCCAGGTTTTGCTCTGTTAAAAGGGGTACTGTGCTAGAAGAAGATGACCCAGTGCTAGGTGATGAGTTAGTGCTGAGGGTAAAGCACTCGTGGGAATCCCAGTTCCATTTGCTAGGGAGTGATTCGGGAGTGTCCGTGTGACCCAGTTCTGGTTCTGGTGACTGAGATGGAAGAGAAATTCTCCCCAGGGGAAAAAATGTTTCTACCTGATAAAATGGGAGGTGAGCAAGGGACCCGCTGCTACCACTTGTTTTCTGCCTTTGAGCTTGGGTGTGTGAAGAGATGGTGCTTAAGAGTTGCTGCAGCCGTCTCACCCACCGGAGTGGAACGTTCCTAGCACACAGGGAGGCAGAGCAGAGACGCAGAAGGGGCTTTAGCCGTGTGGATGGTGTGGAGCAACTGAATCAGCCCTGGGACTGCTTACCTCCAGATTTCTCCTTAGGCAAGGCAACGAAAGCCTCTGCGGTTTAAGATTCAGATGGCTCTTTTTAGGCAGCCATTGCTACTTTCTGCTAAAAGCATCCCGACAGATAGATACTCTTCTTTCTTGGACTATAACCCCGGACTCTTTTTATTGTGGCATATGTACAAAAAGAATATAAAAGTTTTCTTCTTTTTTTTCTTTTTTCTTTTTTTTACAATTTATTTTATTTTAGTATCATTAACCTACAATTACATGAGCAATATTGTGATGATTAAACTACCCCCTTCATCAGGTCCCCCCCACCAACCCTATTACAGTCACTGTCCATCAGTGTAGTGAGATGAGAATCACTACTTGTCTTCTCTGAGCTGTACAGTCCCCCCCGTGCCCCCCCACCCTATGTCTGCCAATCGTAATGCCCCTTTTACCCTCTTATCCCTCCCTTTCCGCCCTTCTTCCCCAGTCCCTTTCCCTTTGGTAACTATTAGTCCGTTCTTGGGTTCTGTGAGTCTGCTGCTGTTTTGTTCCTTCAGTTTTTTTTTT
>JAQQAC010004778.1:15230912-15296854 GCA_029783875.1 Phataginus tricuspis | reverse complement strand
TTTTTTTTTTCTTTGTTCTTATACTCCACATATGAGTGAGATCATTTGGTACTTGTCTTTTTCGGCCTGGCTTATTTCACTGAGCATAATACCCTGCAGCTCCATCCATGTTGTTGCAAATGGTAGGATTTGTTTTTTTCTTATGGCTGCGTAATATTCCATTGTGTATATGTACCACATCTTCTTAATCCATTCATCTACTGATGGGCACTTAGGTTGCTTCCATTTCTTGGCTATTGTAAATAGTGCTGCAATAAATATAGGGGTGCATCTGTCTTTTTGAAACTGCGCTGCTGCATTCTTAGGGTAAATTCCTAGGAGTGGAATTCCTGGGTCAAATGGTATTTCTATTTTGAATTTTTGAGGAACCTCCATACTGCTTTCCACAATGATTGAACTAATTTGCATTCCCACCAGCAGTGTAGCAGGGTTCCCCTTTTTCCACATCCTTGCCAACATTTGTTATTGTTTGTGTTTTGGATGGTGGCCATCCTAACTGGTGTGAGGTGATATCTCATTGTGGTTTTAATTTGCATTTCTCTGATGATTAGCGATGTGGGGCATCTTTTCAAGTGCCTGTTGGCCATCTGAATTTCTTCTTTGGAGAAGTGTCTGTTCAGATCCTCTGCCCATTTTTAATTGGCTTATTTGCTTTTTGTTTGTTGAGGTGCATGAGCTCTTTATATAATTTGGATGTCAACCCCTTATCAGATATGTCATTTATGAATATATTCTCCCATACTGTAGGATGTCTTTTTGTTTTACTAATGGTATCCTTTGCTGTACAGAAGCTTTTAGTTTTAAGTAATCCCATTTGTTCATGTTTGCTTTTGTTTCCCTTGCCCAGGGAGATATGTTCAGGAAGAAGTTGCTCATGTTTTATGTCCAAGAGATTTTTGCCTATATTTTTTTCTAAGAGTTTTATCATTTCATGACTTATATTCAGGTCTTTGATCCATTTTGAGTTTACTTTTGTTTACAGGGTTAGACAGTAATCCAGTTTCATTCTCTTATATGTAGCTGTCCAGTTTTTCCAACACCAGCTGTTGAAGAGGCTGCCATTTCCTCATTGTATATCCATGACTCCTTTATCATACATTAATTGACCATATATGCTTGGGTTTATATCTGGGCTCTCTGTTCTGTTCTACTGGTCTATGGGTCTGTTCTTGTGCCAGTAAAAAATTGTCTTGATCACTGTGGCTTTGTAGTAGAGCTTGAAGTCAGGGAGCATAATCCCTCCCACTTTATTCTTCCTTCTCAGGATTGCTTTAACTATTCAGGGTTTTTTGTCATTCCATATGAATTTTAGAACTATTTGCTCAAGTTCATTGAAGAATGCTGTAGGTTTTTTGATAGGGATTGCATTGAATCTGTAGATTGCTTTAGGCAGGATGGCCATTTTGAAAATATTAATTCTTTCTATACATGAACACAGGATGTGTTTCCATTTATTGCTATCTTCTTTAATTTCTCTAATGAGTGTCTTGTAGTTTTCAGAGCATAGGTCTTTCACTTCCCTGGTTAGGTTCATTCCTAGGTATTTTATTCTTTTTAATGCAATTATTGTGAATGGAGTTGTTTTCCTGATTTCTCTTTCTGCTAGTTCATCATTAGTGTAGAGGAATGCAACAGATTTCTGTGCATTAATTTTGTATCCTGCAACTTTGCTGAATTCAGATACTAGATCTAGTAGTTTTGGAGTGGATTCTTCATCTGCAAACCGGGACAATTTGAGTTCTTCCTTGCCAATCTGGATGCCTTTTATTTCTTTGTGTTGTCTTATTGCCATGGCTAGGACTTCCAGAACTGTGTTGAATAAAAGTGGGGAGAGTGGGCATCCTTGTCTTGTTCCCAATCTTAAAAGAAAAGCTTTCAGCTTCTTGCTGTGGGTTTGTCATATGTGGCCTTTACTATGTTGAGGTACTTGCTCTCTCTACCCATTTTGTTGAGAGTTTTTATCATGAATGAATGTTGAATTTTGCTGAATGCTTTTTCAGCACCTATGGAGATGATCACGTAGTTTTTGTCCTTCTTTTTGTTGATGTATGATGTTGATGGATTTTTTTAATGTTGTACTATCCTTGCATCTCTGGGATGAATCCCACTTGATCATGATAGATGATCTTTTTTATGTATTTTTGAATTCGGTTTGCTAATATTTTGTTGAGCATTTTTGCATCTATGTGCATCAGGGATATTAGTCTGTAATTTTCTTTTTTTGTGGTGTCTTTGCCTGGTTTTGGTATTAGAGTTATGTTGGCCTCGTTGAATGAGTTTGGGAGTATTCCCTCCTCTTCTACTTTTTGGAAAATTTTAATGAGGATGGGTATTAGGTCTTCACTAAAGGTGTGATAAAATTAAGCAGTGAAACCATCTGGTCCAGGAGTTTTGTTCTTAGATAGTTTTTTGATTACCAATTCAATTTCTTTGCTGGTAGTTGGTCTATTCAGATTTCTGTTTCTTCCTGGGTCAGCCTTGGGAGGTTGTATTTTTCTAGAAAGTTGTCAGTTTCTTCTAGGTTATCGAGTTCGTTAGCATACTATTTTTCAGAGTATTCTCTCATAATTCTTTTTATTTCTGTGGTTTCCGTAGTGATTTTTCCTTTCTAATTTCTGATTCTGTTTATGTGTGTAGACTCTCTTTTTTTCTTGATAAGTCTGGCTAGGGGTTTATCTATTTTTTGTTTATTTTCTCTATGAACCAGCTCCTGCTTTCATTGATTCTTTCTATTGTTTTATTCTTCTCAATTTTATTTATTTCTGCTTTAATCTTTATTATGTCCCTCCTTCTACTGACTTTGAATCTCATTTGTTCTTCCTTTTCTCATTTCATTAATTGTGAGTTTAGGCTGTTCATTTGGGATTGTTCTTCTTTCCTGAGTAGGCCTGTATTGCAATATATTTCCCTCTTAGCACAGCCTTCACTGCGTCCCACAGATTTTGTGGTGTTGAATTATTGTTGTCATTTGTCTCCATATATTGCCTGATCTCTGTTTTTATTTGGTCATTGATCCATTGATTATTTAGGAGCATGTTACTAAGCCTCCATGTGTTTGTGGGCTATTTCATTTTCTTTGTGTAATTTATTTCTAGTTTCATACCTTTGTGGTCTGGGAAGCTGGTTGGTACAATTTCAATCGTTTTGAATTTACTGAGGTTCTTTTTGTGGCCTAGTGTATGATGTATTCTTGAAAATGTTCCATGTGCACTTGAGAAGAATGTGTATCCTGTTGCTTTTGGATGGAGTGTTCTGTAGATGTCCTTTAGGTCCATCTGTTATAATATGTTGTTGAGTGCCTCTGTCTCTTTACTTTTCTGTTTGGTTGATCTCTCCTTTGGAGTGAGTGGTGTGTTGAAGTCTCCTAAAATGAATGCATTGCATTCTATTTCTCCCTTTTATTCTGTTAGTATTTGTTTCACATATGTAGGTGATCCTGTGTTGGGTGCATAGATATTTATAATAGTTATGTCCTCTTGTTGGACTGACCCTTTTATCATCATGTAATGTCCTTCTTTGTCTCTTGTGACTTTCTTTGTTTTGAAGTCTATTTTGTCTGATACAACTACTGCAACTCCTGATTTTTTCTCACTATTAGTTGCATGAAATATCTTTTTCCATCCCTTTACTTTCAGTCTGTGTATGTCTTTGGGTTTGAAGTGAGTCTCTTGTAGGCATCATATAGATGGGTCTTGTTTTTTTATCTATTCAGTAACTCTGTTTCTTTTGATTGGTGAATTCAGACCATTTACATTTAGGGTCATTACTGATAGGTATGTACTTATTGCCATTGCAGGCTTTAGGTTTGTGGTTACCAAAGGTTCAAGGGTAATTCCCTAACTAACTAACAGTCAAGTTTAACTCAATTCATATGCTATTACAAACACAACCTAAAGCTTCTTTTTTTTTCCTCCTCCATTCTTTGTTTGTTATGAATCATATTCTGTACTCTTTGTGTATCCCTTGGGTGACATCTATTTAGCCTTAGGAATACTTCCATCTATAGGAGTCCCTCCTAAATGCACTGCAGTGGTGGTTTGCGGGAGGTAAATTCTCTCATCTTTTGATTACCTGAAAATTGTTTAATCCCTTCATCAAATTTAAATGATAATCTTGCTGGGTAAAGTATTCTTGGTTCAAGGCCCTTCTGCTTCATTGCATTAAATATATTATGCCACTCCCTTCTCGCCTGCAAGGTTTCTGTTGAGAAGTCTGATGATAGCCTGATGGGTTTTCCTTTGTATGTGATCTTTTTTCTCTGTCTAGCTGCTTTTAAAAGTCTGTCTTTATCCTTGATCTTCGCCATTTTAATTATTATATGTCTTGATGTTGTCTTCCTTGGGTCCCTTGTGTTGAGAGATCTGTGCATCTCCATGGCCTGAGAGACTATCTCCTTCCCCAGATTGGGGAGGTTTTCAGCAATCACCTCCTCAATGACACTTTCTATCCCTTTTTTCTCTCTTCTTCTTCTGGTATCACTATTATGTGAATATTGTTCCATTTGGATTGGTCACACAGTTCTCTCAATATTCTTTCATTCTTAGATATTCTTTTTTCTCTCTGTGCCTCAGCTTCTTTGTATTCCTCTTCTTTATTTTATATTCCATTTACCGTCTCTTCTACTACATGTAATGTGCTTTTAAATCCCTCCATTGTATGCTTCATTTCAGATATGGAATTTTTTAATGATTGAATCTCTGACTTAAATTCGTTCCTGAGTTCTTGAATATTTTTCTGTACCTCCATAAGCATGTGTATAATTTTTATTTTGAACTCTGTTTCAGGAATGTTGGTGATTTCAGTTTCATTTGGGCCTTTTTCTGGGGTTTGTGAGATTTTGGTCTGAACCATGTTCTTTTGATGTTTCATATATCTGTGTGGTGCCCACTAGTGCACAGAAGCTCCAGTCTCTGGATCTGCTCATTCCCAAAGTGAGGTTGGGGGTCGTAGGGGAGCGGAGCTGGTACCTGGGGTGAGGAAATATCTGTTTCCTAATTCCTGTCTGCGGTGCCCGTCTCCAGTGTCAGAGCCAGTGGGCCAAGCACACAGGTGTAAGCCTCTGTGCTTTCCATCTCTAGCTGTTGTAGGTGGGGCGTCCCTCTGGCTGGCCTGACCCCAGCACAGTGACTGTCAGTTTGCAAACCAGTGCTGGCAGGCTAGGAGGAAGGTGCAGCAGGCTGCGTGTCACAGTGGGGGACCTCGGAGCTGAGTAGTCAGCCAGGGTGATGGAGAGCTGAAGCTCCTCAAAGTTCCCAACTAGCTGGGCAGAGTGCGCCCAGACAACCGTGTTGAGCTCTCCCTTCCTCCGTGCCACAAGTTCCATGAAAACCCAGCCCCCTCAGTAGCTCTCTCACTGTTAGGAAGCCTCTCAGACTGCCTGCCTTTCCTCTGACACAGAGAGGCCAGATGTGGATCCCCTCTTCCACAAATGGCCGGAATGTCAGTCTCTCAAGCACTCCACCTGTCCGAGCTCCCCAACATCCAGAGCACCACACAATATAGGTTTCTGCTCACAAAAAAGATCTCCAGGGCTAGGCGCTCAGCAGTCCCAAGTTTCCACCCCCTCCCCACTCTGTTTCTCTTCCTCCTGCCATTGAGCTGGGGTGGGGGAAGGGCTTGGGTCCCACTGATTAAGGCTTTTGTATGTTACTCTGTTTCATGAGGTCTGCATGCAGTCTGGTTCAGCCTTCTTTCTTGTTGCTGTTTTAGGGTTAGTTGTTTTAATTAACTGTATTTTTGTACTATTTGTGGTTTTGGGAGGAGTTCTCCCTCTCACCTCTCATGCCGCATCTTGAATCTCTCCCCTAACTGGTTGTATTTCTAAGCGATTTCCAGTGGCAATCTCACACTGCTCACATCTCTATTGCTTTGAGAACCAGTATCCAAAGGGGTCACTGCCTTTTCCTCTCCTTCTCCTGAAACCCTCTCTCCTCCTCTTTTTTTGCAATTATTTTTAGCCTATTCTTATTGAATCTATAGGTAAATTTGGGGAAAATTGTAACCTTTAAAATATCGAACCCTCCTATCCATGAATATAGTAAATTTTTTCTATCTTTCCCCCTTTCCAAAGAAAGTTTGGTTGCTTCCTCCATAAACATCTTGACACACCATTTGTTAGATTTATTTGTGGGCATGTTAAAAGCTTTTATTGCTATCGTTAATAATGTCCTTTAAAAATAACTATTGATTTTCATGTATTGATTTCTAGCAAACTTGCTGAACTTTCTTATTAGTACTATTTTTTAGAGTCTCTTGGATAATCTATGTAAACACATTCTGTCTACTAATTAGGTTTAGCCCATTTGTCCCAGTCTTTAGCTTTTTGTGTGCTAAAAATTGAGATATAATTACCACATAATAAAATGCAAGATCTTAATTATCCAATTCAATTAGCTTTGACAACTATCTACACTTGTGTAATCAACACCCTGATCAAGATACTTCCATCCCTTCAAGAAGTTTCTTTGTGCTTCTCTTCAGTCAATTCAGTTGCCACCTCCTAACTCTAGGCAACCAACAGTCAGCTTTCTGTGGCATCAATAGTGTTTCCTGTTCTTGAACTTCATGTAAGTGGAATTATACAGTATATTTTATTTTGGGACTGGTTGCTTTTGCAGAGCAACCACATAAGGGGATATCCTTATATTTTTATCATTATTCATTTCAATATTTGCAGTGGGTTTTGAAACATATGTTTTATTAAGTTAAGAGAGTTTCGATCTATTCCCAGTTTGCTTAAGAGGATTTATTTATTTATTTTGGGGAGGTATATTTGTTTAATCAAGAATGATTATTGAATTGTATTAAATACCTTTTCTGCCTCTATTGAAATGATTTTTCTCCTCTAATCTGTTAATGTAATGATTAAGTTAATTGATCTGCTAAGGCATTTTTACATTCTTGGATAAATCTTAATTAACAATGAGTTAAGAAATTGCACTGCTAGATTTTTTAAATAATACACTGTTCAGTAGAGTACATTTGGCTCTTTGTTCACGTAAGAAAGTGGTCTACAGTTTTTCTTTCGTTTTTTTTTACAAGGTTTAATAGCCTCATAAAATGAGTTGGATAGCTTTTTTTCTATTTCTATTTTTCTGAAGCAATTTGATGACAATAAAATTATCCATTTCCTGAAGGCAGAACTTACCTGTAAAACCAATCAAGCTTGATGATGGTGTCCATGGGTGCATGAAGGGAGGGCAGCAGCAGGGGACATGTGGACTGATTCGGTTTCTTTGATAGTAATATGTGTGCTCACATTTTATGTTTCTTCTTGAGTCAGTATGGTTGTGATATTCTTTTTCTCCAGAAAATTTCCCTTCTAATCTAAGTTTTCAAATCTATTGGCTTTGTTTATTATATTTACCTTCAGTTTTTCTACTGCATCTCTAAAGTTCTTTCTATTCAGAGCATTGTTTATTTTTATTTTAATTTATCTTCTTTTGATCATATTAGCCAGATGTTTGCCTATTTAATTTGTCATTTGAAAGAGCTGGTATTTTTCCATTTTTTAATCTTCTTGACTATGTCTTTGTTTGTAATGTTACTAACTTCTGCTCTTATCTTTATTGTTTCCTTCCTTCTAATTCCTTTGGGTTTACTGTGTTCTTTTTCTAACCTTTGATTTAATACTAACTACAATAATTTTCAACCTTTCTTCTTTGTTTAATATATGTGCTTAAAGATACACTTTAGTTGTTTATACTGGTGTGCTGGACCCAACTGTAGCTAGCTCACATTGTTTTGGGAGCTGACTTTGTGTATTTCTTCCAAATTCCACACTTTATGTTGGTAGCTTGAAATACACTTGGTGGGATATTTACACTATGGTTATTGGCAAATACTACAAATCCAAGCTCTCCGCAACCCAGAGAGTTTGATGGAAAACATTTACCAACACGCCATCTGTTGTTTTCCAGATTTGGTATTCAGTGTTTGTATTATGATTTGGTTCTAAAATTCCATTATTTTTTCTTTACTCATTGGTTGCTTAGAAATATATTTGAAAAAAATTCCAAGCATATTAAATCATTTTTTGTTTTTAGTTTTATTGTGATGTAGCCTGTTAGGATATCATTTTTTTGCATTTATTGGTACTTAGTTGGTAGCATATTATATGGTCAGTTTATTTAAAATATTCCACTTGAATATTTGTATATTGAAGTATAATTGAAAACATGTATCTTTTAATTCTCAGGGTTCTCCATCTGTCCCTTTGATCATCTTGTTAATTGTGTTGTCCAAATTATCTCTATCATTGTTTTTTGTCTGCTTAATATGTCAATTCTGAGAAAGGTTTATTAAAATTTTCTACTATGTTGATTTGTAAATTTCTTTTTGTTTTCAATCAATTCTTGCTTTATATATTTTGAGGCTAAATTGTTAGGTACATATATGATTATCACATCTTTCTCATAAGTTTTTCTTTTTATTAATATGTAGTATCCTCTTTATCCTTAAAAATATCTTTGGTCTTAATTATTCTTTCATCTGATACTTATGTCAACACAGTGGCTTTTTTCTGTTAATATTTGCATGATAAATATCTTTCCATTCTTATCACTCACTTTTTCATTATATTCAGATATGATTTTTATAAACAGCATATAGCACATTTTTTCCTGATATGTTTTTTCTATATTTGAATTAGTAAGATAATCTCTTTACATTCACTGTAGTTGATCAGGTTTTTCTGTATACCTACTCCCAATAACTTCCTGTCTTCTACTAACTTAATGATGAAATTATTTGTGTATGTATATGAAATATTCCATGCACGCAGATAAGAATAGACAACCAGAGATCGAATCAAGATGGTGGAGTGAGAGGTAAGACAGAGAACTCCTCCCAAAACCACATATAGTATGAAAATATAGTTAATACAAATAATCCTAAAAGACCAAGAAGAAAGAAAGCTGCACCAGACTGCATTACACCTGGAGAACAGAGCAGACCACACGAAACAGGGTAACGTACCAAAGCCTTGATCTGGCAGGACCCAAGCCCTTCCTCCAGCCCAGCTCACTGGTGGAAGGAAGAGAAACACAGCGGGGAGGGGGTGGAAACCTGGGACTGCTGAACACCCAGCCCAGGAGATCTGCTTTGGAGCACAAACCTACATTGTGTGGGGCTCTGGAGGCTGGTGAGGTTGGGGAACTGGGACAGGCAGAGAGCTTGAGAGACTGAGATTCCAGCCATTTGTGGAGGACAGGGATCCACACCCAGCTGCTCTGGGACAAAGGAAAGGTGGGCGGACTGAGAGGCTTCCTAGCAGCTAGAGGGCTACTGAAGGGGCTGGGTTTGCACAGAACTTGCTGCGCAGGAGAAGGGATAGGTGGACAAGGTTCTCTGGGCGCGCTCTTCCCAGCAGGTTGGGAACTTTCAGGAGCTTCAGGCACTCCATCCCCCTGGCTGGTTACTCAGTTCCAAGGCTCCCCACTGTGACACACAGCCTGCTGTGCCTTCCTCCTGGCCTGCTGGCACTGGCTTGCAAACCGGCAGTCACTGCACTGGCATCAGACCAGCCAGAGGGAGGCCCTGCCTACAACAGCTAGAGATGCAAAACACAGATTACACCTGTGTGCTAGGCCCACTGGCTCTGACACTGGAGACAGGCACTGCAGCTGGAAAGCAGGAAACAGCTCTTTCCTCCCACCAGGCACCAGCGCCACTCCCCTGTGACCCTCAGCCTCATTCCAGGGGCTCAGTAGCTCCGGAGACTAGAGCTTCTGGGCACTAGAGGGTGCCATATAGAAATATGAAACATCAAAGGAACCTGGTCCTGACCAAAATCTCACAAACCCCAGAAAAAGGATCAAATGAAACTGAACTCACCAATCTTCCTGAAACAGAGTTCAAAATAAAAATCATAAACATGCTCATGGAGCTACAGAAAAATATTCAAGAACTCAGGAACGAATTTAAGTCAGAGATTCAATCATTAAAAAATTCCATATCTGAAATGAAGCATACAATGGAGGGATTTAAGAGCACATTAGATGTAGTAGAAGAGACGATAAATGGAATATAAAATAAAGAAGAGGAATACAAAGAAGCTGAGGCACAGAGAGAAAAAAGAATATCCAAGAATGAAAGAATATTGAGAGAACTGTGTGACCAATACAAACGGAACAATATTTGCATTATAGGGTACCAGAAGAAGAAGAAGAGAGAAAAAGGAATAGAAATGTTATTGAGGAGGTGATTGCTGAAAACCTCCCCAATCTGGGGGAGGAGATAGTCTCTCAGGCCATGGAGATACACAGATCTCCCAACACAAGGGACCCAAGGAAGACAACATCAAGACATATAATAATTAAAATGGCTAAGATCAAGGATAACGACAGACTTTTAAAAGCAGCTAGAGAGAGAAAAATGATCACATACAAAGGAAAACCCATCAGGCTGTCATCAGACTTCTCAGCAGAAACCTTACAGGCCAGAAGGGAGTGGCATGATATATTTAATGCAATGAAACAGAAGGGCCTCAAATCTAGAATACCCTATGCGACAAGGTTATCATTTAAATTTGAAGGAGGGATTAAACAATTTTCAGATAAGCAAAAGCTGAGAGAATTTACCTCCCACAGACCACCTCTACAGTGCATTTTGGAGAGACTGCTACAGATGGAAGTGCTCCTAAGGCTAAACAGCTGTCACCAGGAGAGATAAAACCACAGCAAAGTAGAACAATTAATTTACTAAGCAGATGCAAAATCAAATCAACTACCTCCCATGTCAATCAAGGGATAGACAAAGAGTGCAGAATATGATACCTAACATAAAAAGAATGGAGGAGGAAGAAAAAGGAGGAAAACAGAACCTTTAGGCTGTGTTTGTAATAACATACTAAGTGAATTAAATTAGACTTTTAGATAGTAAGGGAATTACCCTTGAACCTTTGGTAACCATGAATCTAAAGTCTGCAATGGCAATAAGTACATACCTATTGATAATCACCCTAAATGTAAAAAAAAAAAAAAAAGAATAGAGAACCAGTTAGGTCTCAGTATAATGAACTCCATGTACACAGTACCAGTTTTATTAAATTTTAACATTAAGTCACATTTGTTTCAAAGCTTTGTGTGTGTGTGTGTGTGTGTGTGTGTGTGTGTGTGTGTGTGAGTATTTACTTTATTCCCTTATTTTTGATCTTCTCTTTGCAAATAATAAATTCTACTCCTCTTTATCATAGTGGTAGCCATTAGCCTGTTACCATGCATCCATGACTTGTCATGAGGGCAAGGACCTCAGAATGCTTTACTTCCTGTTTCTACCACCCATCCAACTTGTGTATTATGAATTTCTAGTATTTTATTGTTAAACAATATCTTCAAAAATGATTCATTACTTCTGATTTTGATATTTCAAAACAATGTTTATTTAGATTCACCTTGAGGTTTACCAACTATGTTGTTTGTCCCATGGTGAGTGCATCCTTTGTGCTTTCTTTGCCTGGTGGCAAACTGGGATAGACCCTGACTGATAGTATCTTTAACTTCACTCTCTAGTTGTGGTTTAGTTAATAGAATTCTAGGTTGCTGGTTATTTTCCCTTAGTTCCTTGAGATTAGTATTCTGTGCTTTCCAGTCTCTAATGTTTACTGTTAGGAATTCTGTTGCCATTTACATTGTTGTTCTGTTATTATTTTTTTCTCCCTGAATGTTTTGGTTTCCATAGGTTTCATATAATTTCATTGCAATGAGTCTAATCTCTTTTTATTCATTATGCTTAGACTTCCTGTCCTACTATGATCTGAAGATTCATTTTTTTATCAAGTCTGCATAATTCTCAACTATTATCATTATGAACACTGTTTCTTCCATGTTATCTTTAATCTCTCTTTCTGGAATTCCTATTAATATATGTTGGATTTTTTTCAATCTATATCGTATGTCTTTTAACTTCTCTTTTAAGTTTCATTTCTTCTAATACCTTTCAATCTGTTTTCTGGGGAATATACCCACATTTGATCTCCAGCTCATTAATTCTCTTTCCAACATATTATTTCTGTTACTATTTAATACCTTTATTCCTTTATGTCACATTGTATTCTCTTTGATTATTTTTCAATTGTTTTACATTTTTGGGCTCTAGTTTTTAATGTTCCCTATTTATGTTGATTTTCACTCACAAGGAATCGTTTCTTTGTGCATTTTTAAGTCTGGGATTATGTGAGAGACTTTGTTTTTCTTTGGGAATCTGGGAATTTTGGCTTAAGGATTTCCCACACTATGAATGCAGTACACAGCAAACTCTAAACAATCAGGCCTGGGATGTTGAGCCCTCATAGTAGAATTCTTTATTGATTTAGTCTTCTAATTTTCCACCTAGAGTCATGGCCGGGACAACTTACATATTGTCTCTCTGGACTAGTAGACAGTTATTAGTCCCAGTTTTCACTAGTTAGCAAACCATCAAGGGTCAAATGCCAAGGTAACCAGATTAGGTAACTCCCTGCAATGGCTAGAACATCAGTTCATGCAACTACCTCTGTGACCCTCAGCTCTCATCTAGCTTCTGACACAGGCTTTCCCTTTCTTTTCTTGAGCACATAGATTTTTTTTTTATTATGATAAAATATATATGACATACAATTTACCATTTAACCATTTTCGCTGTCCTGTTCAGGGGCATTAAGCACATCACACTGCTGTGCAGCCTCCAGCACCATCCATGAGAACTCCTTTCATCTTCCTGAACTGAAACTCTACACCCATGAAACACTCTCCATCACCCTCACCCAGTGCTGGAACCACCACTCTTCTTTCTGCCTTTATGAGTCTGATGACTCTAGGTACCTCACATAAGGAGAATCACATAGTATTTGTCCTTCTGTGTTTCAATTATTTCGCTCAGCATCATGTCATCAAGGTTCATCCATGTTGCAGCAGTTGTCAGAATTTCCTTCCTTCTTAAGGTTGAATAATATTCCATCTTTTGTATATACCACATTTTGTTTATTCCTTTCTTCACTGAGGGACACTTGGGCTGTTCCTGCCTTTTGTTATTGTAAATAATACTGCTACAAACATGGGGGTACAAATACCTGTTCAAGTCCCTGTTTTCAATCTTTGGGGCGTATCAATACCTAGAATGGAATTGCTTGATCATTTGGTAATTCCATATTTAGTATTTGAAGAGCTGGCTTGCCATTTTCCACAGTGACCCCCCTAGATTTTTACAAAGCTATTGTATTTTATCCTGCATTTCTACATGTTCTTAGTGGGAGGGTAGGCGTCTTGGCCTATTCTGCTATCTTCCCAGAACCAGAAGCCCCACCCCCTTTAGCTGATATGACTCTTTTTTTATATCACTCCTTCCTATTTCTTACTCAGGGTCTTTCTGTGACTATTCCAGGTTCCAGATAGCCATTGCAGAATAACTAAGCTAACATAGGTCTGCTCAGGAAACTATATATCTATATACCTGTATATCTTTGTGTTCCTATGTTTTTCTCAGTAAGTTCCAAACAATGGGTGTGGCATGTGGAGCTGGGTGAAGCTGGGGTACTTCCCTTTGTAAGTTTAAAAATACAGTGTCTGTTTGAGGGAACCACTGCTGCGGATGTGTTTGCTTTTACTTAAAGTGTTTTGGGTTCTTACCATGTAAGAAAATATTTGATCACAAAACTCTCGGTAGTTTTTTCCACTTAAATTATGTGTCCATTCCAAATGTATTTTATAACCATGAGTTTTCTAAGCCTCCTTTATTAAAAAGTAACCAGGGTTTTAATATAGGGTGATATTTATTGATTGAGGTAAAATAAAATTCCAGTTCTTTTCTAAAGGTTTTTAACTTCATTAAATTTCTCTGAGCATGCTAAGTTCTTTTATAAAATCCTCTTCTCTCTGTATTTTTTCCTGAACTTACTTCTACTTTACCTTTAAGTTTTTTTCCCTTCTGGAGAAAAGAGTGAACATTATGGAGAAAGTCATTTTCAGCAAAAGAAAAACACTTCAAGAACATTACTATTTTATTTAATTTCTGGTTATCAGATCAAATCAAATTGTATCCCTTTGAATGGGTGCTTTACTTTAATCCACATTGTATTCATTCATAAATTTAATCCACGAACTATTGCTAAGTTCTTCATACTGCAAGAGTGTTAGATGAGCAAGAGGCACTGCCTCGTACACAAATAGTTCAATATCAAGGAGACGGGTGTGAAATCAAATAATTTCAGACTTCTGTATCTGATAGTATGGCCGACTTGAGGCTCTGACCCATTAATCCTCTGAAAACAGTTCAAATGAAATCACATCTTAACAAGCTTGTACTGATAAGGTGTTATAACAATAAGGATTCCTCAGAAGTCAAGTGTTAAGTGAAAGTGGAAACCCACAGGGATAAGCAGAGTATTAATGAATATCTACTGAATCTTGGTGACTCTAAGCTTTTGTTTTCACAGCTTCAAGGGGCAGAAGACAGCACCTAGGAACTGCCCAAGATGGGGTGTTTAATAGGAGCCCCCATCCCCAAAGCGATGGCCTCCCTCAGAGCTACCCATGTGAAATTGAATTAGGAATAAACACGACCCCTCAAGGGGCATCAGGAATATCTCCTGTCTTGAAACTATAGGCTAAGTAAAGAAAAAAATGACCCCACTGGATCCATGTCTATACCCGTCTTATTCCTCACACTGGTTTGCAGTCCACATTTGTACTAACTGGAATCTCTGAAAAATTCTCAAGCGTAGAATTTGATTTAAGGCGATCTCAGGTTTTTCATGCCTTCTAGCACCTGGCAGACCCAAAGAAAATCCTCTTTGGAGGATGAAGGAACCCACCTTTACATTAGGCCTCAAAAAATCACCATGGAAAAACTCCAAAAGATACTAATTTATGTAAGAAATGCCAAAGGAACAATGAATCAAGTTATCATGAGTGAGAGGCAGGAGCAACTAGAGACACCAACATCCAACAGAGAAAGTTTCCAGGTATTGGAATTGTCAAGCTAGACTGTAAAATAGACATATCTAAAGAAATCAAGAAGAGATTGAACTTTTGAGCAAGGGACTAGAGACTGTAAAAATGATCAAACACAGAAGAGTGGCAAAAACTCACTTGCCATCCTAAAGATTAGGACTCTAGCTATGGGCAACCTGAAATCTTTGAGGAACCTTATGTAGGACCATGGTGCTGGTGAATCCATGGAGAAGGCTCTGGCCGTCCTGCCTTCTCATGTTTCTGTCTTTATAATGAAGGTAATTTTGCCTAATATATGGCTTCCATCTAGACTGACTGCAGGGAGAGTGGGAGCCAATCAAGCTGATGTATTTGTGCTCCACATGACAGTTGGGTTAGTAAACTGGCATTCTGATACTAGCCTTGGTGCCATGTTTTCTTAGGGCCCTGTCTCCCGTGGGCATCAACAGGAGCAAGCTTCTGCTCCTTCAAAGTGTAAATACTTCAGTGATTTCCCACCCGGTTGAAGCTCCACAATGCTTTGGACAGTTTTAGAAAAATGAATGTAACAAGTAGGAATGTCAGCTCACAAACTCTGGTATGGAAAAAACATGCGATTCATTTTTCTGCAATTCAACCTAAGTTTCTATTTTGGGCTCTCATTCTGTGAGGTGTCTGTCAGTTCAAGACCTCCCCCTTTGCCTAGAGTCCCTCTAAGCTCTGATAGAAGGGTGACGCCCATCAACGGTAGGTCTCTTAACTGTTAGTCCTCACGGACATCCATCCTCCTCCTGCTTCTTGGTCATTGGTTAACTTGGGCACCCAAGTTTCCACGTCTTCATTTCTAGTCCCACATCTGGTCATTCTTGGGAAGGAACAAGTTCATTAGCTGCTTGTAGGGTGTGTGGGTACATGAAAAAACTGGGGGGCATATCTAAAACCCTCTTCCTAGTCATTCCATACCCGAATTTCTACTCTAAATTTTGCCACATCTCCATTCTCCATCCAAACAATAAATCATGTGTCTCCTCTAATCAGAGATCTTGCAGATTACTTTAGATCTTTCTTTTTCCCTAGGATTCTGCCTATGGAAGAGGATCAGGGCCCTTTTTTCTGAAGCCTACCAATATTTTTATTCCCTCTCAAAGAACTAGAAGTCTTCATTCTGTCCTCCATGATAGCGGTCTTCAAATATGATTGTAATGATCAGAGTAAGAAGCATTTTTCAGTGCTCGTCATCCACCAGGCACTTTGCATACATTATCTCTTAACCCATATGACAGAGGGAGAAATTAAAGGTTGGAGACATTAAGTAGTTTACTACTGGTTCCACAAATGGAGCTGGGATCAGAATTGAGGTCTGTCTGGCTTCGAGGTCCATGTTCTACACATGCCTTCATCTCTTAACCTTACTCTTAATTTCTAAATCCTTACTATTTTCAGAATAGTTATTTGGAGTTGTGTCTCTGATTTGGGCTTCCACCGTGGCCCGTGCGCAGTTTAATCTTAGCGTTTGCCACAGTGTATTGAAATTATCCACATACCTCCTAAGCAGATCTCTCAAGAGCCCAGCAGAGTGCCTGGTCTACAGTAGAAATGTTTTCAAACTGATAACAATATTTCTTCTACTGTTACATATCTGTTCTGTTACCACCCAGTGTGCCATCTCTTGGTCCTGCTGCTGGGGAAGCTGGGATGTTGAGCTAATGAGAAGCACACAACTTGGGTGAGCGAAGGCTGCATCAAGTTGGGATTTGGGGGCAGCTGGAGACTGTTCAGACCGTTAAATCTGCTAATGAGGGAAGTGTCTTATTGATTCTGGCCTGATTTATTAGGTCCCATTTGGATCCCCAAGAATGGGGAGGCACTTTGCTTCTTACTGCATTTTATCTTTGTAAGCATTACCATAGAACACCAACTCAAAAACTGATAGGTGAATGCTACGGACTGAATGTTTTGTGTCCCCTCAAATTCCTTTGTTGAACTCCTAATGCCCCATATGATGGTAATAGTAGGTGGGGCTTTACGGAGGCACTTATGTCATGAGGTTAGAGCCCTCGTGAATGGGATTATTGCCCTTTTAGAAGAGACCCCACAGAGCTCCCTACCCCTTCCACCATGTGAGGACACAGGGAGAAGAGAAAGCCCAGGAAGAGGGCCCTCACCAGACCCTGGCTGCGCTGGGACCTTGATCTTGGGCTTTCCAGCCTCCAGAATTGTGAGAAACAAATTTCTGTTGCTATAGTCACCCAGTCTATGGAGCTTTTACAGCAGCCTGGATGCAAGAAGACAGTAAATAAGAAAGAACCCCAACTTTTGTTTGACTTAATGCTTCAAATCTGGAAGCTGCTCTTTTGTTCTAAGCATGTAAAGTAAAACCTGGTACATTATTGAATCCAGTATAAGTAGAACATCAAAATAATTTCTGTTGAAATCTCAACTCTTATTTCATTTAAAATTTTTTATCAAGTCGATATGGGTGCCTATTTATTGAAAGATTTAATAGTGCTCATCATGAAAACTGCCACCTCCCAACTCTAAATCCCATGACTTGCTTTCAATCTTTTTGTGAGGTATTCTGATGTTTATTACCAAATATTATTTTTATACTGTTAATTACTGACTTTTACTTGAGATGCTGTCTGTTGATTTGCCGCTGCAGGAGAAGGGGACAGAGCTTCCTTACACCTCCCCATACAGACACTGCCCTTCCTGCTTTTCATGGTACTGTTATCACACTGTTGATATGTGTTCAATGTTTGCATTATTAAGCATATGCAAATACTATTCACAGCTGAGCCACGCTGCACATTAAAGCAATTGTTCCTTTATCATAGTTTTGTTTTCCCTAGAGTTAATAATCATCTCCTATTGTTTGCTTAGTTTCTTTATACCTATCATAATTACTCCAACTTTCTACAGTTACTGTATACAATGACTACTATTACTATAAACTTCATCTAAATTGGAAGATACAGTGGGTAATTCTTACATGACCATCTTGGTTTTGGAAATCCAGTTTATTTTCAATGCATACATTTTATCTTTGTTTTGTTTTTATGAAATTGGCATTATGCAGAGACACTGTTTCATAAGTGTCTTTTTTTATTAAGCGTATGTCACGAGCATCTTTGATGACTAAAGTGTTCTACTTAATGAATGCGTAATATTCTATTGCATGCAAATGCCATAATCCATTAAACTAATTGTCCATCATGACACATGCATGCAGTTTTCAATTTTTCACTTTTATAAACAATCCCAAGATTCACATTCCTGAAGTTCAATTTTGCCTAATTATTTTCTAAGATTAATTCTAAGTGTAGCATTGCTGGGTCAAATGATATATAGATTATAAAGGGTTTGGTGTATATTATCTTCTAGAAATAGTGCTGAATTTGAGAAATACTGCCTTCTGGGTGTTATCATCTTAAACCTTTTTGTCAATTTTAAGTGTTGTCGTTTTTAATGCTAATGATTTTCTTTGGCATTTCTTTAATTATCAGTAAGGTTGTTTATATTTTCACACGCTAATATGAAATTTTGTGAATTGCCTTTATATCTCTTGTTCCTTTTACTGTTAGGCAATCTATTGTTCCTTCCTATAACCTCTCCATTTTAGTTTGGAACTGTCACCTTGTCAGACTTACTTTTCACATTCCAGGCCTTTCCTCATGCTGTTTTCATGATTCATGTATTTACTGAGCACCTATTTCAGTTGTCAAGGAACTGTGAACACAGGAGAACAAAACAATGTCATGACTCTTGTGGGACTTACATTTAGAAGGGGAAGACAGATAAGCAAAAACAATTAAAAATCAGATAGTAAGTGTTAGAGAGAGGTTTAAAACTAGGTAATAACCTAGGGGATAACAGAGGGCTCCTTTACAATTAAGGGAGGTGTCTCCGTAGGGAAAGCACTTAGTCCAAATGACAGGAGGGAGCCAGCCATCTAAGAACAACTATCCAGGAAGAAGAAAGAGCAAGGTAAATCTCTCCTTCTGCTAACTGAGATATAAGCTTGCTCTAAGGCAGTGGTGTTGGGCAGCTGCATCTGGGGAAGTCTCTCCCTGCACACTAGGTGACTCAACCTGGACAGGGGGAGGGTTCTTGACTCTGAATGAGAAACAATTCTTGAACAGGTCAGAAAGGGTAGGTAAGGAAAGAATTAATTAAAGCAAGAATAGCAGGGAATGACAGCTCCTTTGCAGGCAGCAGAGAGCAAGGAAGAACAGAGGGAGGAAGGTGAAGCTCACTGAACTCGTGGTCAGCATAGGGCAAATCCCTTGTCAACTACTGAAGCCAAGGTCACCTGGTGTCCAGTGTGTGCTTGGATCTGCATGGTGTGGGAACTAAGCCCCTACCACCCCAGGATTTGGGGGAGCAACAGAGCACTGGATGGAGTGAGATTATGTTCTGAGAACTTCCCAAAGCAGAGAAAGGATATTTTCAGGCAGGCTACTATAAAGCATGATCGTACACTGCAGTCCTATCCAGGTCACCCAGGCAACGGGAACTTGCAAGCCCAAATCAGAAGTCTCAGTAGCCCTTCCCTACTTTTCTGAAGTTAGGTGGAGAGTGAAGACTTGTGCTTAAGTCTGGGAAATAGAATGAAATAGCAAAGTAACAAAGACGCTTACCACTGGAAGAGTGCAGAGACAAAATGCAGTGAGCCAAGCAGAGAGAAGGCTTTATTTAAGGCAAAAAGTACACACTCGAAGAAAGGGGAGTGAGGGCAGCCTCAGAGAGGAGGCACACTTAAGGGCTAGGATTCTGTCTTTTAAGGATTTCAAGAATGGGGCAAAGGGAAGGGTGGGGGTTGTTGAACATAGGCTGGACATGCGGTCTCATGATGTCTCTCTGGGGAGAGACATTACATCACCACCCAGTCAGTCCTCTGGACGTTCTGTAAGATAAACTTAACGCAAGGAACTTATTGATCCTGTTCTCCAAGATAGTGGTTCCCCTCAAGCACTGGGAACATATCAGTCAGGACTGCTCGCCCTACCTTAAGATAGGGTGGGTTATGTCGGATTACCATAAAATATGTTAGGAATCTGACCTCCTAACTCCTTGATTTTTAAAATGGAATCTTAGCCCTAAAATGGGGTCCCTCCTGTTGTTACTATATTGTTTATATCTTGGCATTTTTTCATCATAGGCAGGAAAAGTTAACCATGATGCTCATCCCATGTCCTTGCCTTACTTCAGTAAAGTTCCAGTTCTATGAAGCTTGCTATGATTTAATTACTTTTTATTGAGGTACATACAATAAAGTGCACAAATCTTAGCATGCAGCTTAATGAATTTTGACATGTGTATACATTCCTGTAACCATCACCCAGATCAAGATATCAAACTTTCTCACTAATTGTTTTCCCCCTTCTGTGAAGCTCTTTGAACCACTTCGGACCACAGTGAATACTCCTTTTGATTTCATATAATCTCATCATCTGAACTACTTACTTGTCACTTATAATTCACAGCCTCACAGAGTTAATTTACCTTTGGTTTATTATGTTTTCTTTCCCAGAAAAGCCTAAATAGTCACTCAGGGTTAAGGGACTGCATCTAATATTTATCTGTTGTGCTTACATTATCTGGTGGGCCCTAGCTGCTCACTAGATGTATTTATGGTTAATGTATTAGATGGGACTCTTGCTTGACTGCCATAGGACTGTCTAATTTAGGCTTCAAGATCCTGTGGGAGAGTTGTGGCATATGTGGTCCTTGAGTCAAATGGGCTAGAAATTTTTTTAAGAGCTGATTATTGCAGAATGTGAAATTGAACAGAAAGCTGAGGCATTTACTGTCTTCTTAATGAAACCTTTACAACAGAGTCAGTCAAAAGAGGAGACAATCTAGGTCCAAAGTGCAATTTAGATAACTTCAGTTTGAAAAGGAGCAGGTGGCCGCCATGTGTGTGCCCTTCCAAGAGTGGCTTTATGGCTGCACATGTAGTCATGGACAACAGTGACTAGGTTCTATTCATTTCTGCATCTTTACTATATTCGCCGAGTGCATGCATGTAAGTACTCAAGACATTAAAAAGAAATTTGTTGAATAAATGGAATCCCTGGCAAAAGTCTTGAGCAGAAGTGGCCCACTGGAGGTTTGTTTGAGGTCTGAGTGGCTGAGGAGAGGCTGTGTGGTTCCTTCCAGGTCTTTCTTTAGGCATTCCTGAGCCATCTTCCTGACCCTCAGCCCATTCACAGAGTAAGTCTGTGTTTAGAGTAATGTGATTTAAAGGTCACAGTTAGTAGCAAATAGCTGTGTATATAAACCTAATCTGACCAAAAAGGGAGTCTTTGAAATCAGTACTGTTTGCTGAAACTAGAACCAACTTCAAGCAGCAGGCCACGCTGAGTCTGCTTAAAGAAAGGTGCGGTCAGTGCGGCTCTTACAATTGAGATACTCCTCACTCATTAAAAAAAACTTTGAAACTTATTTTTTAAAAGTTTACGAGAGTTTTAGGCTGATTTATCTTTTTTGCGTCAACGTTCTCTTGTTAGGATATACTGTTTTGAAAAGTTTATTGAATGGAGTCGATGGAGCCTTGGGGCAGAGTTTGATCCGATGCTCTTCAGCTCAGTCACACTCCATGACCCTGATTTACTTTCTCATCAAGAGAGTCCAGAACTGTGGGGTGGGGGCTGCTGGGTCCCCTGCTCATGCTCTCCCGTCTCTGGCTCAAAGCATCCTCAGATGTCGCTGGCTGGGATTTCTGATTTAGAGAAAAGTGCTCAGAGTCAAAAGCTGGAAAGAGGTGCTTTCTGACAGAATGGTCCTGGCTCTTCTGGCCCCCAGCTCCCAGCTCCATAGAGCGAAGACTCCAGGTAGAAGACAACCCCAGGAGAAAATATAACCTCAGAAAAGAGGAACCCAATCCAGAGACTTTTTACAAGTCTTTCAGTTGATTTTAGTTAAGAAGAGATCACTGCACCTCCAGAGTCTATCACTTAGTTGCTGAGACAGGGATTCAGAGACTGGAAGATGTTGGAATAATTAGCTAAAAGTTGTGCCCAGAGAGATCAAGTGCCCACCCCAGATAAAGTGAAACATGGAGAAGTTGATCATTAGGAATGACTGAGTTCAATTCCATGAAGAGAGATCATAACTGCAGACCGTTTTCTGGAATGGGGGAGGGCATACAGTTGTGCCACACGGGAGGGTCCTCTTGGGGGAAATTAGTGATGGGCTCAGGCTCTGTGGGGTCTGAGGTGGTTATATCCCCCTTTGGTGAAAGAAAGCGGCGGGAAATGATGATGATAAATGAGTATGCTTCCAAAATACTCACTTGAGGAGTCTCTATTTATTTTTCCCTCACAAAAGTGCCCCAAAATGCTTAAAGAATTCCACTTCGGAATGATTTCCGAGCTACTCTGCAATCGCATCTTATTTTTGACCAAAGACCTAGTTCTCTGCCTGATCAGCCGCCTTATTCATCAGACATGGTTCTGGATGGTTTTGGGTTGTTTCCAAAAACGAAATTCACTCTCCGAGCTGGAAGATTTACATTATTGAAGCTTCTTGAGAAACGCGATTTTGACTCTGATGAACCCAAGAAGAGTCCCAGATATGTTTTGGCACTGGAAAAATTTTGTCTCAATATTTTGCAGTCCAATCTCATACATTTCCATATCTCCCTCATAGTGTTTTAAAGATGAAACTCAGACCTCTATAAAGTATTCCAAGTGTACTAAACAAAGAATTGTACTCCATCTAACCATCTGTAATGGAATTTCTGCCTCCACAATCTCTTTGAAATAAAATAAAGAAAAAAGAAAAGATTGATGTAAGAAAGAAAAAAGAGATGCATATAACTGCATCATAAAAGAGGGATAGATGGCACTTTGTGCTACTCTCTGCAGGCCCTGCTAGCATTGTGCCCATCACAGGGGTAGTAGGTTCCATTACAGCTGTTTCCCTCATGTCACCAGAGTAATACACATTTATGTAGAAAATTAGGAAAAATTAGGAAAAGAAGAAAAGCAAAAGGAAGAGGATTTAAGATCATCTGTAATGCCATCTCAACTGTGGTGACTAATTTTGACCTTCCATCTTTCTAGACTTTGTTGATGGACTGTTTATTTTGTGGCAGATTTAAGTCAATTTCTGAGTGTTTATTGAAACAAAATAAGTCAGCTTCCACCCCCTTTCCCTATACACCAGCACTATCCTGGTTTTTGCAAAATTCAGGTTTTAGTTTGGTTTTTCATCATATTTTAATTATCTAAGCCAAATGAATTTTTCTTTTCTTCTCTATTATTATCAATGTGGAATTGCAGAGTTTTACTTATTCAAGGACAATCATTATTCTTTTTGCTGCTCATCACCTTAAATGTGGCCAGTGGGGACATCCTCAAGCAGTCCCTGCCACCTGTTCACCCAGCACTGTTTGCCTGAATCCTTCTTTGCTTTCTGAGCAGCAAGGTTTTTCTTTCTAAGAGGCTCACCTGTCGGCTCTCTGCTCTGACCATTCCTCTAAGGAACCCTGGTTACTGTCAGTGAATGATGGTTTTTAGAAATCAAAATCCGGGTGCTCCATGTGCTTTGCTTTTGAGGTGCTGGTGTTTCTAGGTTCTCTCAGAGGACAGAACCCAGAAACATGCTCACATATGTGTTACGGACTTTTGGGAAAAACGCATTCCCGAGTTGCCCCTTTACTCACACACTCATATGTTTCTGACACAGATGTGTGGGTTCTCCACACGTCAGGTGATTCCCTGTGGCGCCTGCTGGGTGTCCTCTAATTCACCTAAGTTCTGATGCTGTATACTTGGAGTTCACATCAGGTCCCACTATTTTGGGTTCAGCCTCACAAGTTGCTCCTGCTTTTGACTCCAGCTATAAGTCCCTGCTTGCCACCTGTACGTTTGACCAACTAGCTCTAAATCAGGGTTCCCATCACCCCCTCCTTTTATTTGACAATTTGCTAGAATGGTTCACAGAACTCAGGGAAACCAGTTTACTACTTTGTTTAACTAAAGATACAAATCAACAACCCGATGAAGAGAATCTAAGGGGTAAGTCCAGAGGGGTCCCAAGTGAAGGAGCCCCTGCCCCCATGTGGTTGGGGTACATCACCCCCTAGCATGTAGCGCTATTCACCAGCCTGTAAGTTTCAAACTTTGTACTTGTAGGATTTTTATGGATGCTTCATCACACAGGCATCATTGATCATTAACTCAATCTCCAGTCCATCTCTCCTTCCCAGAGGGTACAGGGTGGGGCTGAAAGTCCCAAGCTTCTGATCTTTGCTCCATCTTTCTGGCAGCAGTCCCCCATCCTGAAGCTACCCAGGAGCCCACCCATTCATGTCTCTGGAATGAAAGACCCTTTGAATGCCCAGAAAATTCCAGGGGATTTATGAACTTTGCATCAGGAACTGAGAACAGAGACTAATAATCAACATGTATTCTATTATATCCTAGGACTCATACTGATATTTCGAATTCAAATTTAGCACTACAATTTTTCCTTAAATTCTTTGATTTTAGATTTGGTTCTTTCTTCTCTTAAATCCAGCCTTTCTGTGTGTGTGTGTTGGATATGCTTGATAATTTACAAAATGATCACTGTATATGTGGAAAGTTCTGGATAGGAAGCAAGACAACGTTTCACAGTGATAAGCCCACACTGGTGTGGGACAATGTTTGGACTGAATGTGGAAGGTTAAGATCGTCTCACTATGAGTAAGTGGGTAGTACGGAAGACTCTGTTGACAGGCCAGGGCTGGATAAAGAGCACCTGCTGCCTAGGTGTGATACACCTGCCTGTGGAGCCCCTAAAGAGGATCCCATCAACTTAGTGGACCACACTACTGACCTCCGGAGATGGAAGGCTCAGCCCCACAAGATTGCCCCATGCTTCAGGTGCCAGTCACAGACCATGGGCCTCCTGGACTTCTGATGGATTGGCTGTACATTTGTTCCCATGACCTAGAAGTTCTCCCAATCCTACAATATAGAGGTGTTTATATTTTATAAAATTTTTATAATTTATATTTTATATAATTATGAGTCATAAACATTTTATAACTTTTATTTTTATATTTTATGAATTTTTATAATTTATAGAGATTTCATTAAGTAGCCTGGTTGATTAAATCACTGGCTATTGGTGATTGACTCATATTCCAGCCCGTCTTCCTTGCCTGCATGTTGGGGAGTGGGGCTGAAACTTCCAACCCTCTAATCTCAAGATTGGTTCTTCTGGCCAACCTCTCCCCTTCCGAAGCTGTCTACAGGGCCACCAAGAGTCGTTTCATGACCATTAAGATCAGGTGTGGTTGAAAAGGGTCATTATGAATGACAACAGATGTGCCTTTCACCCCAGTCACTGAGGAGATTCCAAGGATTTAAAGTGTCTTGTGCTGGGAACTGGGGACAAAGTTCCCAACGATGTATTTCTTATTATATCACAACATCACAGCTTACTAGAAGGCAGCCGTGTTCTATCTATTCCTGTGTTCAATTTATTATGATACCACATGTTATGTGCCCTCTGGAGAACTCTACTGTGTGCTCATAAGAACGAGAGAATGAAATAAGGCAAATGTTGACTTAGTATTATTATGAAAATAATTTTCATCTTGAAGATACCCTGAAAAGGTCTCTGGGTCCCCCAGGGGTGAGCAGACCACACTCTGAGATCCACTGGCAGGGAGAAAGGTACAGTAGAGGCGCAGCATTGGGGATTCAAACTAAGGCTTTGCGATCCTTCGGCTTGATCTTCATGGTATTGTACTTAGTTAGACTTTAGTCCTCCAATGAACTGTTAAATCCCAGCTAATTCTGTAGAAGTTGGCAAAGTTACATAAAATCATCCTAATTATCTTTAGAACGTCAAGTTTTTATATATAACTGCTACTCAACACCTGCACTTAGAGGTCTAGTTGACATTTCAAACTCAACTTGTCCAGGACTCACCTCCTGGTCTCCCACCCAAAATCTCTCCCGTGGCATTTCCCATTTCATTCTTCACAGGGTTGCTCAGGCACAAAACCCCCAAGTTATTGACTCCTCCCTGGAATTACTGCGACCTGAGCCACAGCATTTCTCACCTGACTACTCCCACCTGTTCCCTCTACTTTTCCCTTTGTCTCCCCAAAC
Organism: Phataginus tricuspis; assembly: GCA_029783875.1. Lineage (NCBI taxonomy): Eukaryota > Metazoa > Chordata > Mammalia > Pholidota > Manidae > Phataginus > Phataginus tricuspis. Next base: position 15,270,834 of record JAQQAC010004778.1, on the reverse strand, counting down.
CCCTTAGTCCATTCTCAATATAACAGCCAGAGCCAATCTTTCAACACCTAAGACCATGCTGCTTTCTGTGTAAAATGATGTGATGCTCACGCCTTTCACTCACAGTCAAAGCTGATGGTTCAAAATGCTTAAGGGCTTACCTGATGCGCTCCCACATTTTCCTTTATGGCTCCATCGCTCCCAGCTCTTTCCCTACATTTGGCCACAGTGGCTTCTATCTGTTCCTTGAACACATGAGACATACTTCTGCCTCAGCTGGTTCCTTACTTCGCCCTGGTGGTTCCCTCCATCTGGAGTGTTCTTCTCCCGATATATTCTAACTCCCTCATTTTCCTAGGCTGTGCTCAGATGTAACTTTCTTACTGTGTTCTACCCTGATGTCCCTATTTAAAGTTTAAGTCCCACTTACACAGGAATGTCTATCATCACCTTACCATGCTCTACTCCCCACCCCCCAAAGTATATACACCTCTGTTTATTTAGTTCTTGTTTCTTGTCTGTCTTTCTGCATTAGAATGCCAGCAGGTCAGGGATTCTTGTCACCTTTCCTTCACTGATGTTTCCAAGAACCTATAGTGTTTGGCATGTAGCAGACACTCAATAAATACTTGTTAAATAAACTCATGGATATGAAATACCTTTTAATAAAATGAGGGTGCCCTGAATAATTGAAGTTGTGATTCAATTAAGACCTATCATGAGGAATTTGGTGAGAGTATCAATAATCAAAACTTTTCCCACTGCAAATGACAACAGCTCAACCAACCCTGTCTTAAACAAAAATGAAGGGGGGAAAAAAAAGAAAGAGACAAAGAAAGAAAGGAAGGTATTGTTACAGATGAGCTTCAGGCATGGCTGGATCCAGGGTTCAAATGATGTCACTGTGATCCTGTGTCTTTGCACAGGATCCTCCCCCATGTCTGCTTTATTCTCAGGCAGCCTCTCCCTTTATGGTGGCAAAGAAACCACAACCATCTCTGAGAGGAGTGATTAGCTCCTCTCCCCATGAGGAAAAGGTGCATTTATCTCTATTGGCAGATTGTGCTCTCAGGCTCTCTCAGTTCCCAGCAAGGGGATATATTTATACATCTGTATTTATTTCTGTGTTTATCTCTGTTTTTGGAAACTATTATTGTGTTCACTCTGATCCCTCCAAATCCAATCCCATAGCACGGGGTTCATTTTAGCTTTCTTGCTTTCTCCATATGTGCACATCCCTTCTTTAACCAGACCCCATTTTTAATTTATTTACTTATTTGATCAGTGCTCCTGTATGTGACCAATACCTCCTTTGCCCCTCTGCTGCTGAGTCTCCCCTCATGTGGATGCCTTCCCCAACCTGCTTGGGCTCTAACAGCCCTTTGTGGAGGTTTTCTCCTTGCCTAGTTGGGGCTCTGACCCCCAAGCCAAGCTGTCCTGTGAATGGACACTCACCTTTCCAGAGCTGATTCTCCAGGCCTGGCTGCCCCTCTATGGGGGACACCTTCCTCCCAGCTCAGACCCTGAGCTTGCCACCTGCACCCTTCCAGGCCCTTTGCATCCTGCTAGGTCCCTAACACCCAACACTAGGTTCACACACTGCAGGCCAGGCCACCACTGAGCAGGGACCCCTTGTCATCCTGCTTGGACACTGACACCCCTGGGCTGCTGTTTCCCTCCCCTTCCTGCACAGACACTGACCCTTGTTCTGACCTGCTCAGCAGCTTTAATGCTGGCTTGTTCAAGAAAGGAAGAGAAGGGAAGAGGAAGCAGAAGCTCTTTATCTTTATTATTCAGTCACCACAGTAAAGTCACGATGCCCAGCCTGTCCCTGATTCCTGGGACTCAGACGTCCATGTGGCTCTGGCAGTCCCTGTGACAACTTGCTGTGGCCCCTCCTGTCCCCTTCCCTGAGCCTCTGCCTCCTGGCACTCACCATTTTCAGCTGTATTGTTTGGAGGGATTCTTACATCTCTCGCACTGATGCCTGGCACATGGAAGCATCAAGAAATATGTGCTTAATGAATGAGTCCTAAAAGGGAGACTCCAGCCGGGACAGGGAGGCTTGGGGCCTACTGTGGAGGTTGGCTCTTCTGGCTAAACCACCGTCCCCTCACCCCAGCCTGCTCAGATGTGTCCCCGTGGGGTTCTCCTGAGTGGTGGCCACCCCACAGCCCACCAAGGCTTACGCGTCCTTCATCCCGACATCCCAGCAGGTGACAGCTCCTCTGGCCAGGGCAGCACCAGTGACTTATGGGAGTGGACAGAGGGGGAAGTATAGTTAGCATTCATTCATTGCTTATGTTGTACAGGCTGTCAAAACTAATGAAATTTTATGACAGACGGGCAACGACCAGCTTCCCACTGTTATTTATCTTTCTCACTTCTGGCTGGGAGCACTGGGTGATTTTTCATTTACATTTAAAAACGCCAAGATGACTAAGTGCAATTTGCCTACTCAGAAAACTAGCAAATTGTATCAATGCACAAGTGTTATTAGTAATCGTCAGGCATGAGAAATGAGGAGCCGTTAAGCAAGACAGTCTATCGTCCTAGTTCCCTTCCGCCTCCCCAGCACCATTTCAACCAGTTTCCCAGCTCCAGAGGCATATACATCATGCATTCCTCCTCCTCCTCTCTTTGCTCATATGTGATAGTTCATATTTACAATGACAAACAAAAGGGCTTGTGACCAGTGACATGGGTCCCCATGGCTCAATAGCTTTATTTGTGGCAGCCTTAGAGGGATGATGCAAATAGATGTAATACAGGGGGAAACGATGAAAAAAAAAATTTAGTGTAAGAGGCGAGAGAGGTCCCAGGAGACAGGTCAATCCTAGCGTGAGAAGACTCAAGATTGCGAGGTTGTGTTTATATAAGCAAGAGAAACCCGCAGAACCAATTAATCACAACAACCCAAACGTGGAAGCACTGTGTGCTTTGAGCAGTTCTTTTGTATACAGGCTTCTCCCCTTATCTGCTCATTCCCGCGACCTGCCAGGCTGGCTCTCGGCCCCACTTGCTGTCACGGGACCTCCGGCCCCTGAATTCCCCGCTGGCCACAGATCGCTTCCGGGGGGTGGTTTCCAGAGCAATCTCCTGTGTGCTCCCTGAGAAGTGCTTGGGTCTCCTGCATCATCTGCGTTACTTATTTATTCATTCTCTGCTGCTCCCTTTGGGCTTTGGACGAGCTGCGTCCTCTGGAGTCCTCGGACTCAAAGGCTCTTCTCGTTCTGCAGTGGGGAGAATGCTTCCTCTCCACTCCCAGTGTCGTCACAGAGAGTTTCAAACTGGGCTGTTTGTGTTCCAGCGCCTTCTAGAGCTTTTTGGTGAGGAGCTCTTGGGAGGAGAGGGGCAGATGAAAGGCAAACATTGTGCTCTACTCAGAACCCAAGCCCCTGCCGCGGGGACTATGGCTTGGCGAGGAGGCCGAGCCTCCGCCCACTTTCCCTCCCTGAGGAGGGGCTGTGGGGCGTCTCTCACGCGGCTGCTCAAGACCGTTTGCACGTTGGCACTGGGAAGGGCGGACGGGACCCGACGTGCCCAGACAGGCGGTCTCGCAGCACTGCCTCACTCGGACTGGCACGTCCTGAAGCAGGGGAGTCGGCCCTGCGCTGGGTGCCGTGGGGCCGGAGGGCAGATCAGACGCAGGATCTGCCCTCCAGGACTCCCGTTTGCTCACTGGCATTTGTGAATAAACACGTGGTGGGGGAAAGTAAGAATAAGTGGGATGGGGGAGGCAGAGGTAATGGGGTTAGAAGGAGAGCTACGTCCTGCAGAGCTTAAACAGGAACTCTTCACGGAGGCTGCATTTGAACTGATCCTTGTGAGGTATGAACATATGGAGAAAGTGAACAGAAAAGGTACTCCAGGAGGAAGAAGCAGCGGGAACAAAAGGTGGCTGTTACCAGCCACTCAGGGCTTCAGATGGGCTGAGCCTCTGTGGTTGGAAGGGAATGTTTGGGGAAATTATGATGGAAACAGAGAGGGAGACTACATACAACAGATCCTTGAGCAGCGGGCCAAGTCGTCGGAATCTTATGCAGCAGCAAAATATGCCAAACCAAACGGAGCCATTGAAAGTCATTGCACAGAGGAGGATGTATCTGGGTCAGGGAGACGACCTGGATCAGTATGTGTTAGGTGAACAGGAAGATGCCTGGGCAGGCAGGTCAGCGGGGGCCCTCCGCAATAGCAGCAGATGTGGGTACTGAGATTGAAGCAGAAGAAATTGAAAGCAGACAGAAGAGGATGGCTTTGGGAGACCGAAGAGACACGTAAAGGAGGTGAGGGAGGAGAGGAGCCTAAGAGCCACACATGAGCAGTTAGGAAGAGAGAGGAAGCAGTATGACGTCCAAGAGGCCGTGAGTTTTTGCAGGGAACACGATGGCGTCACATCTACAAAACAGCTTTGTGAGGGGGGCGGGAGGGAGACTGATTCTCATTTTAGAGGCAGGAAAAGTGTGACAGAGAGAAGTGAGTGGTGTGTCCACGCTCCCCAGGTGTGTGTCCATGTTCTGTGCAAGGCAGAACTGACTCTCAAACCCAGACCTTTGACTTTAAAACCTTTGCTCCTAAAACCTGCACAAGAAGATAGGCAGAGAGGATGGTAAAAGAAAACAAAAAGACGAGTAGTTAAGTATTGTGCTATTGGTGTAGAAAACAAACAGATCGTACTGATTCTTGGGAGAGCTCTCGGCCAAATGAATTGTCTGAATCCCGTCCAGTAAGAAATTTCCTGGGCATGTGGACCCATAATCCCATTTAAGTCCTTTGAAAAGAGGGACTAATAAGAAATCAACTCCAGTGAAAGGCAAACTTAGAGGTAATAATTGTGGAGAAACACTGGGTATTCCCCCCAGGACTCCAGGCTATCATCTAATAAAAGCCATGAAATCCATAATAGAAATTGCTTCACCCGTAAACTGCTGGAAGGTCCATGTGTTCATAACTAGTACATTAATAGCAGAACTGTTGCTCTTGGTTATCTTCAGTGATGATCAGGGGCTTAGGAAGCGTCCGTTTTCTGAGAATTTGGATTCTGTCATGGTCTATTTTACATTTCGGAATGAGGCAGTGATGTATTGTTTTTCTCTTTGGTTGATGAGGAGGAGAGGTGGGAAAGCAAAGGCTTGCCCATGCCCTATTTGTCTTTCTGTTTGTTTTTGCAACTGGCTTCATTAGATCAGGCGAGAGCTGCCAACATTTAGAACTTGGCTTTTCTAATTAAATTTCTCCTGGAAAGGTTACTCCTCTGTTCTGACTCTTCTACAAGAATGTGTTCTCATAACAGAGGCATCTGCCCTCTGGACTAACCTTTCTTCAAACCAGATAAACAAAGTAATACTAATAAAAGTATTCATCTGTGCTTAAAGATAAATAGAGCATTAATATACCAAGCTGAGATCTGGATTCTTTTGGAGCCAGCTTTAATGATATTACACATCTGTTCCAGCTTGCTCTCTGCCCATTTTCCATTTGCACATTCTTAGAAGAAAGCGACGTGAAAGAGGTTTGTCGGGGTTGCGGGGGGAAAGATGCCACCTGACCACTGTTCTTTCCTGAGGCGACTGCCCTGTTAGAGGGTGTGAGACCAAAATATAAGCCCCCTAACATTTGGTCCTTTCCTTGGGCTTCATCATGGATTTTATGCACCGTGGTCTTTCTACCTTTTATTTTTAGATGCCAGGTTGCCGATTTATTCACTGACAATGGTAAGAATTGTTGTGTAGACCAGATGTACAGATGTCGACGTGATGATGGCCTTTGTCCTCATCCTGAAGCCAAGATGTGGGAATATCCAAGAAGCATCTGAAGCTGCTCATCTGTGAGGAGAGAGTACTCTCTTGGGCTGGAAAGATGGGAAGATGACCATTTCTTTTAAGGAGAGCAGCTCTTAGGTGGTAGAAACCAGCCTCTCAGTGGCCCTTTGAACATGCTGAACTCTCAAGAACTGCAGACAAGGTGCTTTTGTAGGAAAACTTTCTCCACTTGAGGGCAGAGCTATTGACCTCAGTTTCTCAGATTTGGAGCTATCTCAGAAGGGTTAGGGGCAAGTCAGTGGGGTGGGCTAAGATGGAAATGTATGAGGGGCATTTAAAATGGTTACAATGACAGGCTGGGGGTATACTGAAGGCCAACGGTGCCCAAGTACAGCAATGTAAGGGGCAGTCTTCCTCAGCAAAGCCACTCCCAAATGCTGAGGACATAGTGTGGAGAAGCATCAATACTTCTGAATAGCAAAAACATTTTTTTCAAACAAAAATCTTACACAGAACCCTACCACATGAAACACATTAAAGAAGAGCTATTTTTCCTGAAGGAGAGGAGGTTCCTGAAACATTTCTGGGGAACACAGTTTAAGAATCACTATCCCAGGTGCTATCAGATGGTCAGGCAGCCCTAATAATCTGTTCAGTCCTCCAGTGTGCTAAGAATTGAGGGATTTAAAATGATTAAACTCGAGTTTTAATCCCCTCAACCTCTTCTATGAAAGTGTGTAAACATATAGAAAAATTAAAAGAGTTGTAAGCACCCATATGCCAACCCCTTAGATTCTGCAGTTGCCAATGTTATGTTCTTTTTGTCTCCTCCCCTGTCTCCACATGCATTGATTCATCTTGTTTTTAAATTCATTTCAAAGTAAGTGGCAGACATCAGTACATGTCATCCCTAATGGTTCAGCATGAATATCAAGCATTTACTAGAGTTCGATATTTGTTTATGGTTCTTTTTAAGCGGTCAAATCTACATTCAGAAGAGTGAATAGATCTCATATGAAGTTTGATAAGTTAAAAAAAAGCATGCAGCTCAAAGCCTTACCAAGATAGAAAACCCTTGCACTGTCTTTCACGGTCCCCTCACGGCCTTTTCCAGCAAGTCTCCCACCCCCACCCACCCCCCAGGCTGTGCCCTTCCTTCCCAGAAACCACTCTTCCAAATGTTTCACCACGGATTGGTTCTACCTGTGACAGAGCCTCAGATGAATGGGATCGTTGCCTAAGTGCTTTTTTCATACAGCATCATGCTCCTAAGAGTCACCCACACCATTGCTTTTATCAGTAGTTCCTTCCTTTTAATCCAGTGGGTGGTGTTTCTGGTTATGGACTGAAGACAACGTTGACTTTTCATGATTCATGATGTGGCACTTCACTGCCAGGCCACTTTCGTTATCCCTGGTAGTATCGGCTTTGTCTAAACACCAGCAAACAACCTGTCAGTGGGGTTTTCTCAGCCAAACAAGCTGACAGTTTGCTGAGAGAATCATTATGACTGCGTGTGATGGGACAGCCAGGCTGGTTGACACAATATTCTCAAGGTAATCAGGAGGCTTGTAGCCCGTCAAAACCATTGCTCTCTGCCACTGCCCACAGGCCAGAAGGCTGGGTCAGATCCTTGACTCCCCTCTAGTCTTTTTCAAAAAATAGTAGTGAAACATAAAATTGACCATTTCAATCATTTTTACTTGTGCAGCTCAGTGGCGTTAAGTGCATTCACACTGTTGTGCAGCTGTCCTCACCATCCCTCTCCACATTTTCCTCATCCAAGTGAAAACGCTGTCCCCATGACACTCACACCCCATCCTCCTCCCTCCAGCCCTTAGCAATCACCCTTCCACTTTCTGTCTCTATGAGTTTGATGACTCTACGTACTTCATGTAAGTGGGATCATACAGTATTTGTGCTTTTGGGTCTGGCTTATTTCACTGAGCACAATATTCTCAAGGTTCATCCAGTGTGGCAGGTGTCAGGGTTTCCTTCCTTTTTATAGCTGACTAATATTCCACTTTACATATGCAGCACATTTTGTTACCCTTTCATCTGCTGATGGATGTTTGGGTTGCTTCTACCTTTGGGCCACTGTGAAGAGTGTTGCTGTGGACAGAGGTGTATGGGTGTCTCTCCTAGTCCCTATTTTCAATTCTTCTCTGTCCTTCAGTCATCATGGCCCACACTGAAAACATGCTGTGGGGTTCCCATGTCTTTCTTCCCCCGTGCCTTGCTCTGCTCTAGGTGGCTCTCATCCTCTGTCACCTGACCACTGCCCCAGATTCCTCCTGCAGGTCTCTTCACAGCCTCTCTTGGCCAGTCCTCTACCCAACATCTTTTAAGACTTTACCCTGCAGCCAGAATGAGCTTTTTGAAAGACAGTTCTGACCATATCCCCTCCCTCTTTCAACTGTCCAGTGGCTCCTGATTGCCTCTAGGAGAAAACCCCGGTGTAGTCCTGCATTATCTGGGCCTGTTTAACTCTTCCGACCTCCCTCTCTGCATGTCCATCCGCAGTCTATGCTGAAAGGACTTCTGGTTCCCTAAACATGCGAGTTTTTTTTTTTTTTTTTTAGGAGAACAAGGCAGAGGCTTTTATTTAGAATAAAGTGAGAGGACAGAGTTCCTGGCTCACACCAGGAGGGGACAAGAGAGTCCCCAACACGTGAGGTTTTTGCTCACCTCTAGACTTCAGCACAAATTTATTTGCCTGCAATGCTTTCCCTGCTCCTTGGATGATCTAACTCCTTGTTCTTCAGGCCTTTGTGTAGATACAGCTTCTTCTGAGAAGCTGTCTGCATCCACCCAGGATGAGGTGAGGTGTCCCCATAGCATCCTCCTCAAGCAGCCTCGGGGAGCAGTCCAGTGGGGGGGGGTGCTGAATGACATTCCTCTGACTCCTATCACCTAAGATGTTTTTGGAACATATTATTCTTTATATCATAATATCCTGAGAATAAACACAGATCACGTTCACAGGTTAAACAACCATGTTGAAGCTAGTCAATTGTTTTGGCCAACTTGATATCCAAAACTTTGAAAAAATTTATGTTACAGTTCTATAGAAGTATTGAGAGACTGGCTCACCAGAAAAAGTGGAAAAAAAAAAAAAGAAAGAAAGCCCTGATTGGTGGTATTTGCTGATTTCTGGGGTGTCAGCCCCACCACCACACTCAGTTCCAAGCCGCCATCATGCGGTCACTGAATGTCGAGATGGGAAGAGATGTGTGTCCAGTGTGACTTCCCTAGCAACCCCCTCCCAACAGTTCCCACCCAAGACCCTAAAATCCACCCAGAAAGAACAGATCCGTGTTTCTATCCCATGTCTTCCATTCTATAGATTCACTGTCCACCTTCAGATAACTTCCCAGCAAATCAGAAGTGGTAAGGAACATGTTAAGAAAGTGCTAGGCAGCGTGTCTGTGTAGGATAATAGGAGGGTGAACATTTATTAAGTGCTTGCTGTGTACTACGTCCCAGGTGCTGTCCTCACCATGTGCTTTTCCTACTGAGTCTTTGCAGTCCTGTGAGACAGGCGTCATTATATCCGCATTACACAGAGGTGGAAACTGAGCCCAAGAAGGATTTCAGTAATGTGTGGAAGGCCACTCAGAGCTGAGAACTGAACTGATTTCCATCTGACCGTGCTATGCCAAATCGCTTCAAAGCAAGAGCAAGAGGTTAGTAGGGCAAGGAGAAGAGAAGAAAAGTTATGTGTTCGGATAATAACCCATTGAGATCAGGTCATCCTCGTTTTCTTGGCTTCCACATTACTCCTTGAGCTGCTTTCTGAACGGTTTATTTGTCCCGCCCCCCTTTCCTTCTCCTTGCTCTGGTTACTCTCTTCATTGGCTGAGGATCGCCAGACCCCAGAGTCAGTGCGCCCAAGGCCAGGCTAGCCCTGCCCTGACCCTCTCTCACCACCGGGGGCTTGGCCTGTGTGCTCTGACCTCGCTGCGCCGTGGTCTCCTGTCCCCGCGATCTCCACTCCCTGGACCGCGGGGGCTGCGCACCCTCACAGTACCCGGCGCCTAGCACAGGGTGCAGTAAATCCACACCGGGTGAGAGAATGAAGCCACGTGCATTGGGCTTTCAGGCAATTCGGTTTTGAATTGGGCAAAATTTCACCCAGGGAAGAAAAGGTGGGGGCATTTGAATGTGTCACCATCAACTACAACACAGTATTGTTGGGAGAAGCCCCAGAGTGGGCTCTGGGTCCCAGGCCTGGCTTTTGTGTTTATTTAAGGTTAATTTAAACATATGTTCCTTTGCTTTTCCCAACTCCAGTGTCCTCATCTAGAAGCAGGCATAGCAGCCGTTTGTGTTCCAGACACTTACTGAGAACTGCCAGGTGTCGCACGCCGTCCCAGCTGCCTGGGGAATGCTCGGGACCAGGCAGAGCCTTTGTCCTTGCGGTGCTTACACGGCAGTGGGGTACAGAAAAGATCAAATGCTGCTCTGAGTAACAATACATCAGGCAGGGATAAGACCTAGGACAAAAAGAAAGTAGGGTGAGGGGGTGGGGAGTGACTGGAGGTGCTTATTAAGGAGCTTGGCCAGGCGTGGCGATTTGGAGGGGTGGTGCCAGAGCGAAGACAGTGAAGTGAGGAGAGAGCCTGGGTGAATTTCTCCTCCCTCCCTCCCTCCCTCCCTTCTTTTCTTCTTTCCCTTTCTTGCTTTCCTTTCGTTTCTTTCTTGCTTTCCTTTCATTTCTTTCTTGCTTTCCTTTCGTTTCTTTCTTTCTTTTCTTTCTTTCTTTCTTTCTTTCTTTCTTTCTTTCTTTCTTTCTTTCTTCTTTTTTTCTTTCTTTCTTTCTTTTTCTTTCTTTCTTTTTCTTACTCTCTTTCTTTTTCTTTCTTCTCTCTCTATTTCTTTTTTCTTTAAAATAATTGTGTTAAGATACACATAACATAAAATTTCCCATTTTTAAGCGTACAGATCTGGGCATTAGGTGCATTCACACTGTACAGCCATCACCACTGTCCTCTCGAGAACTCTTTTCATCTTGCAAACTGAAACTCTGTCCCCATTCAACATTAACTCTTCCTCTCCCTCCCTCCAGCCCCTGGCAACACCATTCTACTGTGTGTCTCCATGAATTCGACTAATTCAGGTTCCTCAGATAAGAGGAATCATGCAGTACTTGTCCTTTGGTGGCCGTCTTATTTTACCAGGTTCATTCAGGTTGTAGCATGTGGCAGGATTTCCTTCCTGTTTAAGGCTTAATAATATTCTTTCTATCTATCTATTTATCTATCATCTCTCATCTAATCTATATCTATATATATAGTGAGAGATGTAATCTATATCCATATATAGACACAGATGTAGATTAGATTAGCAATAGAGATCACGTTTTCTATACCTATTCCTTTGCTGGTGGACATTTAGGTTGTTTCCACATGTTGGCTATTGGAAATAACGCTGCAGTGAACATGGGGGTGCAAATAACATTTGAGTCTCTGTTTTAAATTCTTTTGGGTATATATATATATACTCAGAAGTGGAACTGCTGGATCCTATGGAAATTCCATTTTGAAGTTTTTGAGGAACCACTGCGCTATTTCCCACAGTGGTTGCGCTGCGTTACATTCCCACCAACAGCGCCCAGGAGTTCCAGGCCCTCCACATCATCACCAGCCCTTGTTATTTTGTTTTCTTTGATCATAGCCATCTTAATGGGTGTGAAGTGGTATCTCACTGTGTTCTTGACTTGCATTCCTTTAACGAGTAGTGACGTTGAGCATCTTCCCATGTGTGGCTCGTGCCGATTTGCCATGAAGGACGTTCTAGGAGGGCGCTGCCGGATTGGCACCATCAGGCCCAGCGGGAAGGTCGTGCCTGACTGCAGGCCATGGTAAGAGGTTTGAGCTTGCTTCTGAGTGAAATGGGAGCCACTCTGGAGGGTTTTGAGCAAGGGCGTAGCATGATCTGACTTACATTTCAAAAGGATTTCACTCTGGCTTTCCAGCCACACGGATTTTTTTTTTCTTTTTTCCAATCGGGGCATCATCTGGGACTAATTATCCACTAAACACACTTAGCAGCGATATTTATCATCATAAAAACACGCAGTATGGGTAAAGAGATTTACGCATCACAAAACACCTCCTCATACATCATCTCGTTCGATTCTTGGGATAGTTTCTGCAGTCTCCCATCTCTTGGCCAAGCACCTCTCTCAGTGCTCATGGCCCCCTAGTCGCTTGGCATTTTAAGAGAGGAGTCTGGGTGTGCCTTGCACAACTTGAAAAGTGATTTAGACTACTTTGGCAGAGACCTCAGGTTTGGCAATAATGGACTGGTTGTGGAGTTTTCTTGGAATCAGTTCATCTATTTATAGCTAAGCCGTGGTTGCCTGTGCAGAAGTCACCGGGGAGCAATCTCATGTTTCTCTTTAAACATTCATCCTCTGTCCTTCGACACTGACTTTTTCTCAGTGGGCTAGTCACTGTCCCTGCTTCTTTCTTTACCCAGGGCTCCTGAAGATCCAACTGTGTCCTAATGAGCTTTAGAGATGCTTCTAATGGGTTTTAGTGGTTCTTCCTCTGGGAAAAGTGAAATTCATTCATTCTTTCATTCATCTATTGTATCCAGTGTCCACTGTGTCTACTGACTGTCATCAACAATGGAGATGCAATGGTGAACAGAAATAGTCTCTGGCCCCCTGGGGCCAGGGCAGTTAGAGGCTGGGCCTGGCATAGTGGGTTTGGTAAGGAGCAGGCACATGGTACACAGCCCTGCAGAGGCACCCCATGCCCCCAGGGGATAGATGCACATGAGGACACGTATGGTGCAATCCCTGCATTCAGGACAGAAGATTGCTGGGGAAGACTCAGCTTCTTTCCGACTCCTGCTGGCAGTCACCTAATGAGCACGCTCATTTCTCACTTGTGGACTGACACCCAAGACTCAGTTAAGTGCAGGGAAATTCCTGCAGGACATGGCACGGCCACTTGGGACAGATGGGTTTTTCATCTGGCAGAAATAAACAAGCTAAGTTCAGGGTATGAGTCCCAACTTCCAATAGTTCGATTGTCTCCTGAATTCAGAGACCTATCCAGTGTTTATCATACCATCTGTCCAAGATCTGCCCATTCTGTGCACATCTTACCTGCAGGACGGGGAGACCAGAGCTGGGGGATCTGGCTGCCTCAGTGACTGGAAGGGGACATCTGAGGTCCTTGAAGTTACTTTCCCTTCTAACCCCCTCCATGGGCCTGAAGTTCCGTTAGTGAGGGTGTCAGAGGCGTGGGAAAGCTTTGTAGGACGCCAGACAGCTCACAACACAGGAAGCTGAGAGTTTGTTCACTTCTCAGCAAACATTTACTGAGCACCTATTATTCGTCAGAAGTTTGGGTTCTGGGGACAGATAAAGGATTCTCTCTTCTTACGGAGCTTATAGTCTCTCTGTAGATAGGACAGTCAATAAAAAAGAGTAAGTAAATAACCAGAAAAAATTATTCAGAGGTCAAGAGCCATGAAGAAAATGGAAAAGGGCCCTAGGAGGTGAATGATGGGAGTTCAGACTCACTTAGAGGCATGTTTGAACTCGGCTCTGGGACAAGGATCTGAGTGCAAACAGTTGACTGGGGAGGCCATCCCACAGAGCAGAGCAGTGGGAAAGTGAGACAGGGAAAGGAAGCAACTGGTAAAGGGTGTGATGCCAAACAAATGAGCACACTGCCAGCTGGGGAGCCCGTGCAGAAGCCGGGGTAGACCCGGAGCCTCAGAGTTATCCCGGCCGAGGAGCACCGGGGCTGTGCGTGGGTTGAGGGCTGCTGCTGGGGCCATCGATTCGCTGGCGTGTCTGGCCTGACCCGCATCTGGGCAGAGTGGCCTCCAGTGGCCAGAGCAGCCAGCTGGGGTCCAGAGTCCTGTCATTTTCAAGGTCAGTGCTGACCAGGGCAGAGTTTGCTTGCCCTGTCAGGAATGGGCCGCTGGCCTCAGTTCCCTAGAATAGCGTTAAGCAGGCAGTAGCAGTGGAGAGATCTAGGGAAAGAGCATTTACGACAAAAGGGACAGTCTGTGCAAAGGCCCTTTGGGGTTTTTGGGAGTACAATGCGATGGGTAGTGTGGCTGGAGGGCACTGACCTGCCACATCTACTAGAGGGCATGTGGGAGAGAAAGGCGGGGCTCCTGGTCCATGGCAAGGAGTTGGATGTCATGCTAAGTGCAGTGGGAAGCCAGCAGAAGGTTCTTGCAGGGTAGACCTGCTCTACTTTGTGCCGCTTCTTCTTCACGAGATCATGTTTTAATAGTTTGGGGAGGATTTGGCCACTGAGGTATAGGAGAAAGCAGCACCGAGGCACATAGAAAGCATCATCTAAGACAATGAGGATGAACACTGCCCAGCTCTGAGCTGTGGGAAGGGCTTCTCTTTTGCAGTGCATTCTGCTTTAAGATGAAAACAACCCAGGCAGGGACCCTGGCCTACTTTAGGATGGCCAAGCCTTGAGGAAGAACAATGAGATAGTAAAAGGATTGGAAAACGGGGAGTTTCCAGTGGCCATTTCTTTGTGCCACTCATGATGCATTTTGACAAAGTGTGAAGCCGGGAAAAAGCCACAGGATTGCAGGACTGCCTGGCTCAGCTCAGCAGAGCTGCTAACAGCGGTCGCTCACAGACAACGGGGTCGGCTTCTCCAGTTATGAATTTGGAACTGAAGCATGCAAAAAGAGATTACAGTTTAGCATTCAGTGCATGCATTCAGTGAAAAATGAGACTGTCATGCAGGCTGGGACTCCATCTACAGGGCAGTGTGTGGACCCCAGAGCCGTGGCAGCTGAGTGTGGGCGATGGGCAGAAACGGCCCAGGCTGAGGCTCAGGGTTTCAATAGCTTTGGGTGAGAATGTCTTCTTTTTGGCTATTAATTCCATCCTTCTTGTGTGTCTGACCCCATGAGATTTCTTTCTTTCTTCTTTTTCCTGACTGCTCTGCATTTGAAACGTGTCTCCTGGTTTTCAAAATTAGGCAGCTGAAATAAAGAAGGGCCTTTCAGTTCCAGTGGGGGAAGAGGAAGACATGAAATAAATTCACACCAAAATAGTACCTTCGAATTATGAAATTTCTGGGCAGAATTTATGAGCCATCTGATCCAATCCCTTCCTTGCAGATAGGGGAAGGCAGAGGCCTAGAGGAGCTAAGTGACTTCGTCAGGTTCCCACAGCCTCCCGGGTGGCACAGCCAAGGTCAGAGCCTAAGTCGGCTGACTTCCATGCCAAGACTCTTTCTGGGACACCCACAGACTTATTTTCCTCCTTTATGTGTTGGGAAACTTGAGTTATTGGCAGAGCTTATTCAGAGCCACAGACAGCTGGAGCCTTTGGTCTGCCACTAAGCTTTGCTCCTTCCTGGATGCTAGGGCCGTGGAGGGAATCTTCGTGACTCATTATCCCTGCTCTTTCTTCTGTGCCAGCACAAATGCCATGCCTCGGCCTTGGCATCTGATTGCAGGAGATTGGATTTGATGCCCTAAAGGGGGCTGTGGCTTCAGGAGAGAGGTCCCTACCCTGAGGATAAGGAGCGAGAAAGAGGTAATGACAGGTGGGCTGGTAAGTAAAGTGTTGGCACAGGCCATAAAGTATGGTTAAGGCTAATTTCCCAGAACCACACTTTTGGGGATTTTACCCCAGTCTTGCCTCTTACTAGCTATGTGAGCTTGGACAACTTATTTAATTTTTCTAGCTGTGAAATAGGGTTGTACATATACACACCTGTCGTTAGCTATCTATTACTGATTAACAATATTACTACACACATCATGGCTTAAAACAATACATATTTATTCTCTCGTAGTTTCTGTGGGTCAGGATCTGGGCCCAGTTCAGCAAGGTCGTCTGCAAGACTGAAGGCAAAATGTCTGCTGGGGTTCAGGTCTCATCTGAAACTTGACTGGGGAAGGATCCAGTTCGAAGCTCACCCAGAGGTGTTAGGAAAATGCATTTCCTTGTACTTGTAGGACTGAGGGCCTCATCTTCTTGTTGGCTATTGATCAAAGGCCACCATTATTTCATTGCCCTGTGGGCCCCAATGTGGCCACTTGCTTTTGCACACTGAGCCAGGGAGTGAGAGGCGCCTGCAAGTCAGGCCCTATTATGTAATGTAATTATGCAATCCCATACATGTAATCATATCACATTCACTGAATTCTACTGATTAGGAGCAGGTTACCACTCCAAGGCAGAGGGGGAGCTATTACACAAAGGTATGAGAGCCAGGCATTGAGGGTCAGAGTCTGTCCACCACAATGCCTCCTAGGGTTATTGTGAGGAGTAAATGAGCTAATACTCATTAAGCTCTTCAAAAAGCACCCTTACGCAGGAGGCACAGGGTCTGGTGGATGTGGTGGAGGTTGCGTTATCATCATCATTAGGAGGACATGCCTCTGAAGTTGTACTTGCTCTTGAAAAGTCTTTAGGGCACCTGGGGTGACAGAATCAATTTAAACAACACCCACGATAGTTAATAAATGAAATAATTCTAATAATCTTTCTAATTCAGTTTTATTGTCCTAGTCAGAGGCTGCATGATGAATGGGAAATGTACAATGTTGGAGTTTGAAAACTACGAATTTATAAGCAATGTACTCTGAGCTACACAAATGTTAGCTGTCATCTTCACCTTCTTCTTAAACTAGAATTTCCAAATTCTTCTTCTTATTATTTTTTGTAATCATGAGGTTTAAATTTAATAACATATGTAAGGTAGTATAACTGCCACTGTTTTATTTCTTTGTTGAGGTGTAATTGATGTATAATATTACATTAGTTTCAGGTATACGACATAATTATTTGATATTTGCGTATGTAGGGAAATGATCACCACGCTAAGTCTAGTTAACACCCATCCCCACACATAGTTACAAATTTCTTTTCCTTCTGATGAGAACTTTCAAGACCTACTTTCTCAGCAACTTTTAAATCTACAGGGCAGTATTATTACCTGTAGTCACCATGCTGTACGTCACCTCCGCAGGACTTATTTATTATAACTGGACATTTGTACCTTTTGACCCCCTCCACCCATTTCACACAGCACCCCTCCTGCCCCTCACCTCTGGCAACCACCGATCCCTTCTATCTATGAGCTCAGTTTCATTTTGTTTTGTTTTCGGATTCCACCTGTAGGTGAGATCATATGATATTTGTCTTTCTCTGTCTGACTTATTTCATTTAGCATAATGCCCTCAAGGTTCATCCATGTTGTCCTGGTCCAAATTATTTGTGACTGTGCGCTCTACTGGTTAAAATGTCTTACCTCACATCTCCAATATATGCATCTGTATTTTTATTGTAAGACACACACAAAACAGGAATGACAAAAGATAGAGAGAAGCAAGAAATAAGCGGTAAAGTGCCTTTCTAATCCCGAAGGCTCCGATCATCATGAATTCAAACGTCAAGATATTTTGGAAGACGTTTGTCATGATAAAGGTGGATGTACATTCATGTTTCAAACTTTTGTCAGATCTAATTAGCTCCTTTTTCTGTTTCCCTGGATGTGTCTGGGAGAGAGATCAAATAGCGGTGGGAGAAAGGATTGCTTGGCTATTGTTGCTTTGAGTCTACATTATTAGTGTTATTATGGTCAATCCTGATATCGTTGGGAGAATCCTTTTAAGCCGCTCATCCAGTTGGTTTAGGTTAAAGAAATCATGTAGTCATTAAGTTAATTGTACTGGTCTCACGTAAACTGGGACACAGCTCGGTCTGCTTAAAGTGCAGATCAGGGAGGGCACCTCCTCAGTGCGTCCCCTCTTCCCGCTGTGGACCGATGTGGGCACACGTTCCCTTTCCCAAAGGGATCACATGAGGGGGCTTGAGGGAATCTGCATATTAGAAATGAGGAAAACTTATTTTTTTTCTTTGTAAAATGAAAATAAATAATTCTAATACATTGTTCCTATACATCAACACCTCATCTTATATCCCCCTTGGGGGATGTGCACACAATGTGGACACCCTCTTTATATGTCACACCCCACAAGTTTGTTTTCTTCCACACTGGCTTTTGGCTTCTCGATGTGTCCAGAAACTCCTGAGCCTTGCAGGCTGATTGAGCCTGTTGCAGGCTCACTCCGTGCCTCCAGCAGAGCTGCTCCACGGTGCTGCTTCTGAGCTTCTTGCCTGGGAGTGTTCTAGAAAAGTCTGCAAAAGCTGGCAAGTGTGCTTGGGCCATGAACTCTGAGGGACTGTCTTGCACAGGCTTTCTGAGAGAGAACAAGTGCTGACAGCACCAGCAGCCTGCAGGAGCTCTTCTGTCATCCTTGTAAACAGGGTCGAACTGGCCTGTTTTATCTCTCTGTGCAAAATGCAAATTTAATAGGAAGTGCCCTCAGAGTCATGGCTGCGAGGTTGAGTCTCCAAAGGAATTAGGGATAACAGTTTAATAACTTAGAAAGAGCTTAGGTGCTTTGCTGTGTCGTGTGTATCTGAGTCAGCTACTGAAAAACGAACTTAGGACATTAAACCCTTTTATCACTCAGATAGAGCAATAGGGGAAAATCCCTTCCTTGGCAGGGGATGAGTGTACCGGCTTCTGAAGGGGGGGGGTGTGTTTGAATATGATAGGGAAGGGAGCATTTGTCAGAATGGAAGGTGGATCAAAGACAAATGAGTTCTTTGCGTTAAATAGGAGCTTTAAATCATCCCACTTTGAACTGTTTCACCATCAGCAGAATGTGCTGCACTGAAAGCCAGCCTGTTTTTCCAATGTCTGTGGATGGCACAGGGATGTCTATCAGCTAATGCTGCATTTTCATGGAACAAACAGTATTAGGGCGGGTGGCCAAGCCTGGGAGGCAAGATAAATGTCTATTTAGCTGGGCAGCAGAGTCACTCTTGCTAACCTATTCACCTAGAAGCCTGAGGAAAATAAGAGATTTGTACATAGCTGGCTGGCTCCCCTCATATTACTTAGGTGAGCTGGAAGTCATCCATCCAAGACTGAGGAGGGATGAATTGGGTTAGCTTAGCCCAATGGCTTCCAAATTTGAATCCATGGAGTCCATAGGGTTTACCTTCAAATGCAACAGGTCATAAATTCTATCAGTTCCTGTGTTCATATCCTTGCAATGAGCTACTGCAAGATGCCCACTGAGAGGTGGGAACTAGTTCTCTCCTCTTTAAATCTGAGTTGGATGTATGAGTTTTATTGGTCAGGGGGACATGATCAATTATGAGACAAGCAAATGCTTGAAAAGCATTTGTGTATCAGGGCTTGCCCTCCTGAGACTCTTGGGAACCATGAGAAGCCCAGGTCTGTCTCTGGGATGATGAGAGACCCAGTTATTGTCACCCCAGAGAGCCAGACCCTGTGACGGGCTGCCTTGTTGAGAGACGGCTGACTGCAGATGCAGGAATGACCCCAGCTGAGAGCTGCAGAAGAACTGGCTAGCTGAGCCCAACCCAAATTGATGACTCTCAGAACTGTCATCTGAATAAATGGCTATGGCCTTAAGTCGTTAGTTTTGGGTGATGTGCATTGCAGCAAAAACAACTACATGCAGAACAAAGGCACGGAGGCCATATTCAGAGCCCCCAGATTTGGTTTCACCCGGAGCAGCTCTGTTTGTTTGCTCTTCCACTTAAGCTCTTGTTTGAATAAAGTGTCAAGAGCGAGGGGGAGAGCCTTTGGCTTGGCCTGCAGCATCCCAGCATACTCCTGCTGCTGGAGAATGAGCTCTGAGCCATTGGATCTGAAACTGCTGCTTCTGCTTTTGTAGTTGGATGTCTGGGGAGTTTTTGGGGAGGGCTGATTCATCCCGCAGTTAGACCACTCATTTGGCAGATAGTCAGCTCAGTTTGGGGTCGGGTCCAACCAGGCAAGACCAGAGGAAATCAGCTGTGGATTTGCTGTAAGCTGTTAGACGGAGTAGGTGTTTGGCTTTGCTCATGAAAAGCAAAACTGTTGCCCTTGCATCGCAGCCATTAATTATCTCCACAATCATATTGTACTGTTGCTGATGCCATAAGGTAAGATTTGCTCTTGAGGAGGAAGGTGGGAATTGGGCTTCTTTTTGGAAGAGGTGAACCAAAAGAAAGGTATAGCTTTAGGGGTCCCTACACAAGGAGTACAGAAATTCAGACTTCCCACCATTTCTTGCTGCACAGGCATGCCACCCTTCTATCAGCCTTTTAAATTATTATTATACAATCACGTGGGCATAATGGACATGAGTAGTAGCTTGTTCCCATTTTCCGTTATCTCTCCTTCTTCTCACAGTGTCCTCATTCTTCTTTGCATCATTATCCTTCCTTCCATCGCACACAGGTGCGTACTCATCCCTGGCCAAGGTTGGCACATGGTCCAAGCCTGGTCAATTTGATGCTCTCATTAAGAATCTCAAAGTTAAACAAGTGACATGAAGACTGAATATATAGGTGCAGCTGATACATACCATTGAAGGTGCTCTGAAGAGCCTGTCTGTATGGCTCGTGACCTGTATGCCCAGGGCTGACTGTGGTCCAGTTCTTTTCCAGGTAGAGTTCCTTTAATTCTGTGCACAACCTCCTACCATCTCAAAAAACTAATTTTTTGCTCAAGTTAACCAGAGTCAGTTTTTGTTGGCTGCAGTTAAAGAATGCTTGTTGATGCACTTAACCACCTTCAGCACCTCTGGTGGACAGAAGGATCCGGCTCTGCTCTGTACATAGATGTATGGTTGGATGGCACTTTCTTGCCCTCTTTTGAGTTACGGTTGGCCGTGTGATTTTCCCTGGACGTGAAAAT
The DNA here is from genome assembly GCA_029783875.1 of Phataginus tricuspis. Lineage (NCBI taxonomy): Eukaryota > Metazoa > Chordata > Mammalia > Pholidota > Manidae > Phataginus > Phataginus tricuspis. Next base: position 15,250,352 of record JAQQAC010004778.1, on the reverse strand, counting down.
TGAGTGGAAGTGTCACTTCCAGGAGGAAGTTTTAAGAGCCAGTGCAAGACAGACCTTATTGTCTTCCTCCTGCATGATGATTATGGGTGAAGGTAACAAGACAGATCCTGTGTCAGCCTCAGTCCCCAAGGAATTTTGATGAGCAAAACTTTTTGCTTTTTATATCCACATTGGGCATATAGAGTGGGTGAGAAATAAACCTTTGTTGTTATGGGCCACTAGGACTTTGGAATTATGTGTTACCACAGCACAGCCTGTCCTGTCTTGACTCACAAAGCACTGGGACAAATCAGCATACCTCTTAATAACTCATCATGCAACCCACCCTTCTGTATTTCTCTACCTTTGCCTGCTCTCCACTAGAGAATGGAGCCATCTGTGAAGGATAGATAGGTTTACACCCTTGAATTTCTCATAAGGCAAAGCACCCTCCTGTAAAAATGTTCTAAGCATAGCATCATTCATTTAATAAATATGTACTGAGTGCCCCAAATTGATTTTATTATTGCATTGAGTGCTATGAGAAATACAATGGGACAGAACATTATATTCTGGATAAATCAATAATGCAATTGAAGAGTTAAGACTAATATAATTACTATCAAGGAAAGGCAATACAATAAGAAGTCTTGCAAGGAATTTGCCTATTCAAGCAGTAGGGTCAAAAAGGGCTATTTCCAGGTGGAAGAGGTGATTTTGTTTAATGGCAGCTTTTTCAATAAGGCAGAGATTTGGCTGGTTCTAAAAATTTGGGCTAATGTGGAGAGAGGGGCTTTCTGCAGAGAACATAAGCAAAGTTACAGACTAGGAGAAACATGAGTTTGATTCAAGTGGAAGGGAGCAGTTAGAAGGGAATAGGAAAGGAGAGTTAGGGATGGGTTGGGGGGAGCCTAGAGTTGGTTTAGGAATTCCTTCCGGGTGACGTGGAGTTGATATGTAGTCACGGGGAATTCACGACTTTAGGCTTTAAAATTTAGGAATTTAGACTTCAGGCTTTAGGAAGGCTAATCTGGCAGAATATATCAGAGGGAGTAAGACTGGATGCAGAGAAACTAGCTGCGAGGGCACCATGATAATCTGAGGGCGATGTATTGAGGGTCTAGAAGCAGGAGGTTGTAGAGAGAATGGGGAATGAAAGGAATACATACCACAAAATAAGGGATCAGGAGAAGAGTTCAAGAAACTTTGGTAACTTACATGTAAAGGGAGAATAAGAAAGCGTTAAGAGGATGCTGAAGCTTTAATCCCAGGGGAAGGGACACACGACGTCCTCAGCAGAAAGAAGGGAGACAGCGCGCCTATGAAGATGAGTTCAGTGTTACGCAGGACGAGTAGCTGACGAAAATACCCAGTCAGCTCTAGGGTACCACTGCGTCTCCTTACAAGATGATAACCTGCCTAAATAGGCACTGTTTCCAGTTGGCGCATGATGGTGCCGTCCGCCCAGCACCCGATGAAACTCTCAGTGAGCTCTCCTTCGGCCTTCCTCGTCCCCCGCGACTGACCAGTTCCCTACATTTGCTGACTTCACAGCTGCGATGCGTAGTTGTGCACCTTGCAAATGCCCCTCCTCGGGTTGTCCTCTTACCTGTGTTATCCCACTTCTGGTCCTCCTGCGCCTTATCTCAGTGACACTAACAGTCTCTTCAGCACTCCTTCCCTCCAGGATCTCCATACTCCTTTATTTGACTGCATCCTGTTTTCACTTAATGCAGGTGAAATAACCTCACTCCCCACGTGGCCCCTCATGCTGAATAAAGCCTGAGCGGTTTGTCCTGACCTCTGGGGCCACGGTAGGAAGTCGGGAGCCATGTGGCTGCTGATGGTACTTCAGCACCTTGATGCAGTAGGGACAGAAACCCTGTTATTCTTTTTGCCTCCGCCTCTTAGTCACAAGACAATTTCCCTAATGTCAGGTATCACACCCAATAGGCAGGAAGCAGGGGAAGGGAGAGGTTTTGTCAGCCACATTTGTCCTCATGACTGGGAAAAGAAAAAGCCCCTCCAGAAGCCCCCAGCAAGCTGCGGCTTCTCTGTCGCTGACAGACCTGCTGTATCCCGGCCACCCCTAGCTGGAAGTGGGGCCAATGAAGGAAGGAGAGCCCCTCTTGCTTCCAGGGTGCAGGGGGGCAAGGAAGAAGGGGCAGAGACCGAAGTTGCCTAGAGAAATGACATTACCTGCCACTTCCTATCCCCACTTCCTATCCCACGGCATCTCACAGGGTCTGTCACTGCTCTGGCATTTCATTAACATAGAAATATACTGTCATAACAAAATATCAAGCAAATCCAGAAAGCGAGTGCAAGAACATCCCCATATGTTAACTGTAATACAGATGTTTAAAGTATTAGACACAAGGACAGAATAGACTGTAAACACAGGAGAAGATTGCACAGTAAAGAGGGGTCTTGAGCTGAGCCTGGGAAGCCTTCAAAAGAGCACAACGTAATCCCAGCTCTCAAAGGATTTATGGTTGACGGTGAGGTAAATCTAACATGCATAAGACAAAAGTGAGCAAAGCAAGTCATAAATAAGCCCTAAAACCAGAGGGCTTAGGTGATGTGTTATAGAAATTAAGAGGGGAGAGAGTTAGGATTTAAACTGGGATTGGAATCGCTAGAGGGAAGATTCATGGAAACAGAGGTTTTTAGACTGAGCAGCATTAGGGTGGGAAGAGGAGGTGGCTTTCCAGGCAGGCACACGTGGCAGGGATGAGTCTTAATTTTCACACTCAAGTGTTTGATAAATGTTACTTTATTTCTCCATAGCTGAATTTATTTAAATTCCCTCTGCCTGGGTGTTAGAAACATGTCTGTCTCTTCAGGAAATGGGAGTTACAATGACGTGTTGGGGAAATCATGCCCTTAATGTCATCTGGCTTCCCAGCATTTATAGAGATTTCCTTATTTCCCTTGCACAGCCCACTCTGGCCAACAGGGTGCCTCTCTGGGGGTGTATGTGACCCACTTTGCCCTTCTGTTACTGAGGCAAGTTCTCAGAAACTCTGTGAGACCGTATAAAACCCATCTACCCTGACATACTCTTTTCTAGAGATTCTGCTTCCCTGTGGGATTTCCTGGGGTGCATTTTGCTCCCACACAACGTAGACTTCAACAATACATTCAAATGTTTCAACAATACTCTCATTTAAACAGAAACGTTACTATATCATTTAAAAATTTGTGATCTGGAAAATTTTAAATATACAGAAAAGTAGACTAACAGTGAACCCCATGAACCTATGTCACACAATATCTGCTGTTGCATTTTTCTGCTCTGGGAAATGGTTACATTTTTATCTTCAGAGCTAAAGATAAAGTGTCTTGAAGCAAAAACTGATTTTTTTCTTCTAGTGAAATTTAGCCTTTGTGTCTAGGATCAGAAATCAGTTTAACTGAAATGATTTTCAGACAGGTTAATTTTAGATAAGTCTACTAATTCACTTCGCTGATACTAACTCCTGACAAAAGCTGACCTTCCTGCGTTCCTGCCTGTGTACAGGGCCCGGGACAGACACAGCTCTTTTTGCCTTGGTGTCCCTCTCTGTGAAATGGTTGTAATGAGCCTTGGCTCCAAGACCAGCCAGGTAGCAATTCCTTGCTTCAGGGACTCCTCAGAGACCATTATATATAATCACAGAGTGTCACAGGCATGACATGAATGATTATGCAAAATTCTACACCCAATTTCCAAGTGGCTCCACAATTTGACAAAATGATGTGGCCATTCGTGAAATGCTAGCAGATTTGTGCTTTCATTTCACAAATGGGAGGAAATAGAGGGTATAGGATTTCTGCAGAAGCGCAGACTCATCCAAGAGCCAGAGCTTTTCCATCTGACAAATCACACACAGCAGAATTTTTTATCTTGAATGGACCAGCCTCAGAAAGGATGAGTTGATGCCCAGCTGTCACTGGGAAGCACTGCGGATCCGCTATAATAGGTTGTGGCACAAACCAACCCCGGCTCATTTGGGGTGGAATGAAATTGTGCCTGCCCCCCACTTTTGTGGGAAGTGGTTTAAGGGGGGACAAAGCTCTCCTGTGACCAGCAGCTGATCACAGAGTGGGCGCACAGGCCTCAGCACTGCACACCTAGGCTTGTGCTCTGTGGCTGGTGTCCCCAGGGCTCGTCTACAGTGGGACGAGTGTGATTTTCTTCCTACACCCAGACCTCATGCTAATTCTAAGGGAAGGAAGACAGAACGTAAAGACTTAGCCAGACTTTACTGGGTCCCATTCTAGGCCACTTCACATCTTCTCAGGAAGGTGCATTCCCTGTAGGCAAAGTCAGGCATGTGGCATTCCCTAAGGACAACCAGCTAGTCACTCAAGTGTATCAGGGAGGGATGGACTCTGGTATGGGAAAATCTGCACTGGTAGTTGGGAGAAGGGTTATTAAACATTTCTGTGACTCTGCTACACCACTGAGCATGTCTGGGCCTCCAGTTTTCTTGTCTATAAAATAAGAACACCAGAGTGGATGATATTGCTTGCATCTTCCCGACATTGGCAATGTTAGCATTTCTGTGGTTCTGGACCATTTACCATGTCCTTTCTTAATACTACTAGGCTGGAGCTCCTATGTGAGCTAGTGCTTCTGTATATGGTGACATGGGTTTAAACAAGAAGAGTAAGGGCAAGGAGAAACAACATGGGAAGGAATCCTCTTGCTGTTGACATTTAGTTCCTTCCTTTTCTTGTGTGTCCCAAGTTTGATGTAACGGTTGAGAGTCCTAGTTTTAAGCCCCCGTCATCGGCTTGGTAGTGGACCTCCAGGGGGCAGGGATACTCCAAGGTTAAGTGTTTTGCTCCAAGTCACAGCTCCTGGGAAGCAGGGCTGCCAGCACGCAGTGGATCACGAGGAGATTTCTGCAGAACGTGACCCAGACTTGTCTCTTGCTCTAGGCAATAAGCGAACCCTTTTTCAGCGACCGATGGAATACTTTGGTGGATGACACTCATCCATCCCTGGGTAGACATAATCTACTCATCACCCACCCACTCCCACCCTCCAAATATGGGGTCTTGGTTTCCAGATTTATCTTCCACGGCATCAAGGGTACCAGGGCAGTGAGAGGGATGAAAACATCCCCTGCCTCTTGCACTTTTCAAGGGCCAAGGTGCCATCATGCCCTCTAATTAATACACCCACTCACATGGGAGACAGACTGTGAATCTCTTTGTGGGTGTTTTAACCATTCTTTAAAGATCTAACTATAGGGAACAAAATGTTTCTTTTCCACTGTCACCTGCACTGGTAGCTGTGCTCAGTGGCCTGTGGTTTTAATTAATCTTCAGCATGTGAACTTTAGCCAGCCTGACGGGGACTCCTCAAGCAGAGCTGGTTATCCGTAGCTGCTGGGCAGTTTTCGAGCGCCCTCCATGAGCTGAGAGTTTTCAAGTTGGGCCTCTTTTGTCTTCTATAAATGCCACTAGTGGGGGTGGGAAAGCAAGTGACTTGATAACATCTTTAGAAACCAAGTAATGAGCCATTAGGAGGACTCACAATAAATAAATGCGTCTTCCATTCAGTGTCTCTGTGGCAATCCAGACAAGCATATGACTAGGAAAACATAATGAAAGCAATTGTAACTCTTTCGGTGGAGAGGTAATTACAGTCTAGGGCTGCCTGACTGATGAAAATTACACTGCTTATAATAAATTGCCACACGGCTAAGTCTTTTCTGAAGTCCTTAGTATGATTTGTGTTTGTGCACTTACTTAAAACATCAGGGAACAATTTATAAACATGAGCCTTTTTGGACACTGCCAGAATCGGCATTTACGATTAGAGAGCCTGTTTAAGGTTTCCTGATTTATAGAGTATAGATCATATTTTCCTGACACTCTCATGGTCAATTATAGACCTGCATGGTGCATTTGGTAACTAAAAAGCAAATTTAATCATTAAAAAAAATTTTTTTTTTAATTGTGAGCATGCCAAATGAAGAAAACATCTTCTCTTAGACTGGGGAGAAAGATGTCAAAGACAACTTACTACTGGTGCTATTGATGAGGGTGGGGAGCAATACCATGCCTTGTCTGTCTTCCTCTAATGCAGATATTAAAACTTCCCTAGGGAAATAAAGGGTACCAGGTGGAGTACCTGAGTCCCCAAGACCTTGTCATGGGAAGTTCAAGGCGGCCAAATGTCTTTTGGTCATTACCTTTCAGACCCCAAGGACCATCCTGGTATATTAGAAAGAGCACTGTACTGGGAGTCACAGGCCACAGAGTGTAAGCCCAGCTGTGCAAATAACCACTTCTGTCATCTTGGGCAAATCACGCAGTCCTTCCGGGCTTTAGTTTTCTCATCTTTCAAAAGAGGGTTGGACTATTTGGGGTCTAGGTCCTGTTGGACAGATGGTCAATGACTCTGTCCAGCCCAGGAGTTCTCTGCTGCACATGAGAAACACCTATTACAAGTACTCAAGCCCAAGCCCCACTCCTGAGTAAAGAAATAAGAAGCTCTGGGGTGGGTGTTTCTTACATGAAAAACTAAACAACACTACTCAGGGGATCCTAATGGGCAGCTGTGGCTGCGGGATCTGCTTTGTCTCTTCAAAATTTCTAAAAGCCGAGAACCAGAAGAGACCACGCCACATGAGCATAATGCATTTGTCCTTCATCAGCGGTTCCAAGGGTCAAATCAACTCCTACCATCCTAACTGAAACAGGCCTAGTCCCCCCTGCTGTCTGCTCCTGGGCTCTGTTCCACTTGGGACACTTCCTGTCTGCTGCCAGACTCCCTTCCACTTGGGATACTTCCAAAGATAAGCAGATGGAATGGGTGGATGCAAGAGAAGGACTCTTGGGATAGGTTTTGGGTGGCTGTTCAGTTAAACCTTGAGAAGAGTGGTCTCAGCACTTTGCATCCCAGAGGCTCAAGGTAAACCACGCCTACCACCATCTCGCAGGGATCCTGGGGGAGGCGAATCAGTGAAGGGCTGAGGCCCACTTACACGGGCTCATAGGAGCTGATGGTGCACATGTTCACCCAACACTGTGGGTAATGACATTGCACTGGGGGCTGAACTCAGCCATGGTGGGAGTATTTACACAACAGAAATTGGCACAAGTTAAATTGGCATGCCTCTCACTAAGCCTGTTCAACATGAATCAGGACACCACTGGACTGAAGTATTCAGCAGCTCTTCTCCCACCCTGGCAGCTGGGGCCTTTTCACACACTACTGAGAAGAGAAAAGTCCAGAGTAAATATTTATGTATGAGCTCTACCTCTTGCTGGCAAGTTGTCATACATTGGGAAGGAGGCAGCATTACGCTTTGCGTGTGCTGAGCTGTATGAATTGCCTCAGAGGGTGGTGTTAACCTGAAAAGAAATGGAAAGCATGATCTTTTCAATGGATGACTTCAGTTTTAATGGGGGCTGAAACCTAGGGCACTGGTTGTCCAAGAGTGGACATCAGACCGGCAGCATTCACATGGTGTGGGAGCTTATTAGAAACATAAATTCCCGTGTCCCACCTCAGACATACTGAGTCAGGAACACTGGATGGGGCTCAGAAATCTTTCAACAAGGCCTTCAAATGATTCTGATGGAAGCTAAAACTCTGAGAATTCCTGTTCTAAAGAGATGAACTGGAGACCATAAAAGGATGTTTGTAGAAAGTTTACAGTGGCAGAGTTGAACAGTTGTGAGACAGATCACACAGGCTGAAAAATCTAAAATATGTACTGTCTGACTTTTTACAGAAAAAGTTTGCAGACCCCTGCTCCGGGCCATAACACGCACACACAGAGTTAATAATGCACGTGAGTTTGGGAGTTCCCTGCAAAATGTATAGGATGCTATTCATGATCACATCTTGAAGGAATTGTCTTTACTTGCTATCACCTCTTCTTCAGCTCCCACTCTTGCCTCAAAACTCAGACATTTTCACTCCCTGGAAGCCATTCTCTATCCCAGTCTTAAAGAAATCTTATTACTGCTTAATTCAAGGGACACTTTGAAAATCCTTAACTCCCTCTCTTTTCCTGCGCATATTTGTTGGAATTGATCATTTCCTTCCCTTTGAAACTCTCTCCTTTATTGGCCTCTTGGACACTTTCCTGTTTCTCCCCTCCTTTTGGGATTCTCCATTCACTGCCCAGGAATGGACATGGGCAGGTGGTCTAAAATGAAATTCACCTTCTTTGTAAATATTTCCATAAGGTCAAATCTTTAGAATTAGGGATCACAGGTTATGCATATTCACATGAATCTGACACATATGCTGAAATTTCCTTTAAGAAAGTAATTCCAATCTGTATCCTCAGCAGGCTGATAAGAGAGTGCCCGTTGTCTTAAGAAGCACTGCACATTCTTATTAAAAAATTTCCTTTTTAACTTGATATGCAAAAGAGGCATGTCATTGCTTCCACTTGCATTTCTTTGATTACTGATTAAGCCGAACATCTGCCTCATGGCAGGGCTCTTAGGACCAGGCCTAAGTTGGCTGCGGTGTGTCTGGTGGGGAGTGATCTTGGGGACACCACCTGAAGCAGGTGAACAGATCAGGACCAGGCAGAGGAGAGGCTGAGCTGTGAGCTGGTGTCTCCTTCAGAGCTGTCTTGACGTGAGGCAGGGGGGCCTATCCTTTGTAACCTCTCCTTGGACCACTCATTGGGTGCCGGCTGTTTCAGGAGAAGGACGTTATTTTTGGAGACACAACCTTTGCTGGAGGAAAGTACAGCCAGCACTACCAGGCTCTGTTGCCTGGACAGACCATCACAACTTCCACCCACAATCCCTCTTCATATTAATAGATGCAGGGGCTGCCGTAGTGCAGACATATTGTTGAATAAATTTCTGAATTTCTCTTTCTTCTTATGTTCGTACCTTATAGCTACTTTTTTGTTGCCATATTTTTTCTTATTTCTTTAAAATTGTTGCTCAAACATTAACTGTTTTAAAGCATTGATTCTTTATCATATAGTACATTTTCTTCTATTTGCCACTTGCCTTTTAGATTTCTTCAGTTTCATTTCTGTGACACATAGACCTTTCTTGTTTTTATATGGTCCAATCTCTCCATCTTTTCTCCTTTTTGTTTGCATGTTTAGTCAGTCTTTACAATCCCCAGATCAGGGAATACTTACTTCTATTTTTTACAGGGTCCTTTTAGGTTTTATTTCTTACATTTAACTCTTCAACCCATCTGGAAATTATTTTGGTTTAAAGCATGAGGTAGAGATCTAAGTTAATTTTTTCTCTAGGAAGATCCCTTTATAATACTCCAAGGGTTGTGGATTTTATTTGCAAGTAGATGGGGAGCCCCTGTAGAAAGGGGCAGGGAAACGATCGGGTTCGCTCCCACGGAGGGCATGCCGCCCTGTGGCACCTGGAGGGCGCAGATGGTTTTGGGTGGTGGGTCTTCCTGCTTCTCCTGCGTGCTGGGCTTGGTTTTCCCCACCTTCCTGCATGGCTGGCTTGCCTTTCAGTGATTAAAGCAGGATCCACTGATACTTCAGGAACGCATCAGAGAAACGCATAGTGAATTTCCTACAATTCAGCACTCGCCAGAAGCTGGCTGGAGTCATTTGATGTGTGTAAGAGTCCATTGAGAACTCATGTTAAACACCCATTCATCCGCATTCTTTGAGCTCACGCCTGGTATTGGGTTAGCTCTTAGGAAAGCCATGTGTCTGGTCCCTATTATCTAAGTCCCCTTCAGAAACACTTCCCGTCTGTTAAGATTTAATGTTATTTTCCTAGCTTTTATCTAAGGGCCATGCGAGAACCTTCCACTTTGAGAACCTTTCTGTATCTTTCATAAAAACACGCGGCAGCTGGGGCTTCGCTGTTCTTTGTTTGAAGAAAATATTTTACATGTGTCTTAAGATTAAAACATCTCATTCTTCTTGGAATGTATAACCAACAGACGTGAAAACTTCAGAGAGGTGTTTGGAACATTGGATGAGGCCTATGTTGTCTGTTCAGGCTGCTATAACAGAAAACCCCAGGCCTGGTGGCTTAAGCGACAAACCCTTACTTCCCACGGTCCTGGAGGGAAGCCCACGGTCATGGCGCTGGCACATTTGGTGTCTGCTGAGAGCCCTCTTCCTGGTTGAAAGATGGCCATCTTCCCATGGCATCGTACAGGGCAGGGAGGAAAACAATCCCTCCTGTCTTTTCCAATAAAGGCATTTATGACCTAATCACCTTCCAAAAGCCCCACCTCCAACTGCCATCAAGTCGCAGGGTAGTATTTCAACATAAACATTTTGTTGGGCAGACACAAATGTCCAGTCCAGAGCAAGCCCTCTGGGCTCAGTCCCGTCAAGAATCCCAGAATTTGCTTCTGACCTTATGGGCTCAGTCTGCCCAGCAGGCAAGGGGGCCCTGTCTTGGGGGAGTTTGAGGTGTTCTCCTGCCCATCTCACTGGACCTCCCTAACTGTCACTGAAGCCTGATTCCATCTTGGGGTTACGGGGTGCCCTATAGCGCCTCATGGATATTTCATGTGATAATATAATTCCTCACCCACTGGTTAGAGCCCTTTCTAGGACCTGAGCAGTGTGAGGATGGACTGGTCTGATCCAAATTCTCTCCTCACCCCCGGCACCAGCCTGGACGGGCTGTGGCAGGTGTTCAAGAAGCACCTGTCAAACGAACAAATAGGGTGTGAGGCTCAAGACGGCATGCGGGGGTGTCTAGATGAGGAACGTTAGACTGGAATCACAAAGGAAAAGAATCAGAGAAATGTTCAGAGTTCCTTGGGATCTGGCAGCTATTTTTCAGTCATTTCATCCTTTATTTCTTCAACCACCCCTCCATTTTAACATGAGCCTTTCATTCCAGCCTTCTTTTCCACTTTTTAAAAATTCACTTACAAAGGAAAAAACTTCTGTTTTTTGAGTCCCCATTCTGTGCCGGCTACCACATAGGAAACGTGTTTGAAATCTCGAGCACAGGGGTCAGCAACCTAAATCTCACTGGCTATGTGGTTTACAAAAACCAAAAGATGAATAACATTTGCAACTCATGAAATTTTGATGAAATTCAAATTTTACTGCAACACAACCAGGCTCATTTGTTTTCATATATTGTCCAAGGCTGCTTTTGCAAGATGTGGTGGTTAATTTTATGTGTCCACTTGACTGGGCTCATGGATGCCCAGAGAGCTGGTAAAACATTATTTCTGGGTGTGTCTGTGAGGGTGTTCCTGGAAGAGATTGGCACTCAATTCAGCAGGACAAAAAAAAGATCATCTCCACCAATGTCAGCACAAGTGAAGGAAGAGTTAATTCGCTCTCTTCTGGGGCTGGGATGTCCACCTTTTCCTGCCTGCAGACACTGGAGCTCCTGGTTCTCAGGCCTTCAGACTCAGATCGAATTATGCCTCCATAACCACGTGAGCCAGTTCCCATAATAAATTACATAATATTTAATAAATAATAACGTAGCCATAAGGTTATAGTTCTGTTTCTCTGGGGAGCACTAACTAGTATACAGGACGATAGCAGAGCTGAGTGTAGTTGTGGCCGAGACCACGTGGCCTGAAACACCTAAAATGTTTACTCTTTCCCCCGTTATGGAAAACATTTGCTGGCCCTGCTCTAACACAAAAGTGCACGCTCAAAACACAGGGTCCATGAGCCTGATGTCCTGACTTGAGAGGGTGAGAACGTAGTGACAGGGAAGGACTGGCCAGGGCCAGGAGCATCTCTGAGCAAGAGGGGTCAAACAGACAGGGGGGGTAGGGTAGGAGGGTCAGGCAGCTGATGCTACTTAAGCCAAGTGCATGATCAAGTTCAAGAAGCTTGCTGGAGACCTGGCATGGTCTAGGTAAACAGATTTTCTACTGTGAGAGGCAGGGGATCAGCCTAACCACGGTAGCTAACGAACCACCACTCATCTCTACAGAGGAAACCACCATTTCTCTCCTGCTTCTTCGGGTGGGAATGTGCAAGGTTCAAGGCGCTTGCAGGACGGGAGGGCATTCCAGTGTGCAGCCGAGCTTCAGCAAAGCTGGGCCAGAGTCAGGGATGGGGATGGGGGCAGGTCTCCTGGCAAGTTCGTTCCCTACCAAGACAGAGGGAGGAACTTCTTGGAAAGATCTGAAAGCTGGAATTTACAGCACAAGGAAATGTATTGAAGCTATTAACAAGCCCGCCACAGACTTCTGTCAGCATTGTTAAAGTACTTATCTTCTTGGCATCTGAAGGCACTAATGCAAACATGAAATACATGTTACAGGAAGGAAAAAAAAATAAGGCAGTGGCACCCACGTCAACTCTTGATTTCATACAACATTGCTTTGTATGGTGACAACCTGCAATTTGTTAGGGAAAGTCTTGCTGTAAAGCCATGTGACATTCCTTTGCGATTTGAGAGAGAGTGAAATCTCATGAATGCTTTGGGGTAAGATATTGATTTTCATTCCATTTCTGGCAGATCAAGAAAACTGAGTTAGGCATGTTAATGGAGTAGAAGCCGGAATGTTAAATACAGGTGCTTCTGCGTCATTAACCTCGAGGAACTGTCAAGATGCTTCATTTTCATATTGGCACGATCGAATATTCTTTTAAATAACAGGGAGCTGGGACTGACAGCCTCAATTCCCTAAGGGAAGGATTTGAGGGCAATTGTGTATTTCTACTTGAAAATGGTTTTATTCTGCTTAAATCTGCAGAAAAAGGAATGCACAGCTTATAGGTGTGGGTTCTGCCAGAGACTTCTGTGATGTATGAGGTTAAGCAAATTTATACAAACTCTTTCAATACTTAGGAAGTCATATAAAAGCACGGGATGAAGTAGAGACATTTTTATTCAAATAGAAAAAAACAAACCAGAAGCTGCAAAGAAATGTTTTCAATAGCTTGATCTGTCTTTTGTCTCTTGCTGGTGTAATCAGGGGAAAGTAAGACAAAGTAAGACCGCAGGAGCCAGGACATAGCTATTACACACCACCTTGCTTCCCTCTCTCTGCCACCAGGAAAAAGGATAAAACTGGACTTTGTATTCTCAGGAGGTGTGCCCTTTCCCAGCTACAAAAATCCAGGAGACCAGAAGATCAGCTTACATTGCAGAAATAGAACTTTGTTTCTATAACTCTCCACTAATACCTGCTTTGATCCTCTACGTATTATCTGCAAAAACTTAATTTGGTCCATTCCGAGCCTCCAGTCTAGTGATTCCTAACTCTGTTGGTTTAGAGCTCTTCGCCGCCTGCCCGCTGTGGCTGATTATAAAGCCAGAGCCTCAGGCAGGTGTTGGGTCCAGGAGGAGAGATGTCCTGTTTGAAGGCCTCTTTTAACTCTCCACTGTCATCAGCAGCTGTTGTCCCTGTGGCTCCGTTTTCTCCGCTCGGCGTAGGACGCGCCTGCTGGCAGCTCTGGGGGGTGGCACACTCCATCGCAGTGCACGAATCTGGCATGGACGCTGCCACACAGATGCAGCCTCACATCTGGCAAAGAGCCCAGTACATCATCTTGATCTCTATCCTTTCGTTTTACCAGCAGACATTTCTGGGCTGGTCAGCAACCTTTCAGCTAGCTTCTGCCCTTCCCCAAATTTTGAGTCCCCTCCCATGCCATTCCCAGGCCCATAAAAAACTCGGGTCAATTTTGAATCTCTCAATATTTAAATATTCCAACCATCTCCTGACATATTTAAGTACACCTTGACATCTATTTCACACAATAGGGTCCATAATATTTCTGAAGGGCTGTCCCAGATTCAGTCCTCTGCTTGAGCGACTGCAGTTTTCAGCTGCCTTACGGGGCACACCCAGAGACCCATTCCTTCTTTCCTACCATTACCTTTTACGCACCTATTTTGTTCGTGTATTTTTCTCTGCCTCTGCATGAAATCCCAGAAAGTTCCCAGAGCTTGTCTGGCTCTCTTGGGTAATAATGACGGTGCAGCTCAGGCCAGTCTAACATCAAAACTCTGGGCTCTCACGGAATTGACAAGTTCTTCCCTCCCTCTGCTCACACCCATGTAGGTTTGGGAGCCTGCGGAGGAAAAGTAGTTGTGGCCAGCTTCTCCCCACAACCTCTCTTGCATCCACCGGCTGGGGTGGAGTGGTAGGCTCAGAACAGGAGGGTACCATCTTCTATGGGGGCTGCATTCACTCGCCTGGCATGGGCATGCCCAGGCTGTGTCACTATGTGCATTTAGGCATCTTTCTTTTGTGTATTTTTGGGAGTTTCTTTGGAGACCGCCCTCTACCACCAAGGTCTGCTGCCTGCAGTCCCATTGAGGAGGTGAATCTGACTCCTAGGACCCCCTGATACCCTGGTTTTGCCTGTCCACCTCTCAATCGGGGTCACCTTACTCCTCCAGGTCTCTTAGGCAGGTTCCATCTGGAAACGACTCCTTGTCTCCCACAAGGAGTTCACGAGACCCGAAGCAATGAGTACACATCCCTTGCCCAAACCCTGAAACCACAGACCATTCTTGATGCAGCTGTCTTTGCTCTCCTGCCATCACCAGGCCCCTTCCCATTAACTTGTCTGCAGGTGTCACTATGTCCCCCAGTTCCATGGGAAAAATTCACGTCTCTGAGTTTTCCTTGTGAAGTTCCCATCATGGCTTAAGGGGAGAGAGTAACCTTCTATTTCTCTCCCCCTTGGGTAAGAGAAATGAGACTTTGCCCTCTCTAAAGAAATCTTTATATTCTACTTAGTCTTCTTAATTTTCTGAGCCTCTCATTAATACCCCCGAGGTGGGTAATGGTATAAAGCAATCATAATAATTTGGGGCTGACACTTTTATAATCTTGTTGTAGTTGGTCTAGGACTTCACTATAAGAAGACAGAGAGGTGGTGCTTGGCATCTGTTCCTCTTGCCCTTGGAGGTCTCTGCTAAAACTGAGATAGCAGGAGCCATGTCTTTCTCCCCGGCTAGACTGTCCTGACAAGCAGTTGCTTACACAGCCTTTTGTCCTGCAAGAAAGGGCACTTGATCCCAAGTCTCACTTGATGCCAAGTGGCAGCCAGTGCTGTGCTCACCCTCACACTGGCTCCCGTTCCGCCCCGCCGTGCCCCCTCTCCTCCTCACCCTTGTCCCCTGTTGGGGCACTGGCCACCTAAACAGAGGACATACACCTTAGCTTTGGGAAGCCAGGCAAATGAAAAACTCGGCTTGAGGATGTAGAGAACATAAAGTGGAAAAGAGAAACATGTTTTTTTCTCAAATCTGTTGAGCTTTAGGAAATACTTATGAGGTTAACTACAGCGGTTAGAAAGTGTCTCCCTGGTCCAGTCTTGGGGCATCTATTGTACTCCCCTCCATGGTTTCCACTGTGTGGTCACTGATCCATTTTTTTGCTCATGATTTGGGTTATAACAAGCGGTTGAAGAAATGACTTCTTGGGAAGAATCAAGGGTCTGTGTTGGAAAATATTGTGACCACAGGGATGGCATCTCCTTTCTTTAATCTCTGGACTTAGCTCCCAACACACAGTAAGCCAACAAGTCCATTAGACGTAGAAAGAGACCACTGCATAAACGTTCCCTGCTTTTGACTCTGTGTCTCAGGCTAAGTAGAGGGTAGCTACGAGTGTACCTTTTTCTAAATTCCTGGCTCTTTTCTCCATTCCATTCTGTAAACCACTTCCTAATTTTCTGCTAAGCAGCAGTTACAAGGGACATAAATAAGACTGAAATCTGTCATGTTCAAGGTTCCTTAATGTTACACCCAAACAGGTGTAAACTCATTCTCAAACACACAGACACTTACTTATCCACACTCTTGGATACATTTTCTCTTACTAAAAGTAGCTGAAACTCTCTGGGGAAATTAACTGTTGTTATAAAGAAAAGAAATGCTGTTGGCCTTGGCCTGGAGAGATGTGTCAGCCAGAGGAGATTTGGATGGTGCTGGAGGAGTGCACTTGCCTTGAGGGGCAGTAAAACCCTGGCAGCTTTGGCATCTTGCCCAGAGGCACTGTCTCCAGATGCTTGTGTTGGGATTCTGTTCAGAGGCTCTTGATGTCCATTCCCAACAGTGGACATGATGTTTTGATTAAGTCCAAACAAGAAGACTGAATGATTATCTCAGGAATTTGAGGCTGTCTCCCGTACTGCAGTGCGATATTTTGACCTCCACAAAGATGTTCTATCATCCCTTGATTCGTTTTAAGTCAGCATCTCATTAGCGATGAGGGCCGATTCAAGTTGTGTCAGGCAGAGAGAATCCCTTTAGCCGAAAGAGCATAATTTAATAGTGAAGCGTTAGCAAGCTCGTGGCTGACAGACTCTGCGACTCCCCTCAAGGAGAAGGAGCAGAAATGGATGAAAGAACAGTATTAGAAGCACATAGGGCTGCTCAGGAGACACGGGGCTCATTCTGGCTCTGTCATTAACTAGTGAGATGACTTTTGGTATGTGACCTTAAGCTTTTCGGGGCCTGAGTTTATCTGAAAAGCGAGTTGACTGAGCTCGACCAGGGATGAGATACTCAAATGCCTGCAGGGCAACAAGTAGGTAACTCCTGTGGACCGGGCACCGAGGTAGAGGTATACACAAGTGCAGTGTGGGGATGGTACGGATGGCGCTGAACTTCAAAGCATGTCCCCCTGTATTGTTTGAAGCCCATTCCACCCTCACCCTCATTCTAATGGGAACATCTCACCCTCAGCTCTAACCTAATGCTGCCATGAAGGAATATGTATGGATTCAGTGGTATCAGGTATTTCCATTTTTACAGAGAAATTAGGAAGCTGGATTTTTATGTGAAATCTCCTAATTAAAAAAAAATCTTAAATAACTCAAAAGCATTGTATTGACCCACCAAAACCTGTCTAGGTTACCTCTAATCTTTGGACCACCACTTTATAATCTCTGAACTAGGTTGATGTTTTTGAAGTGTGTTCCTATAGAGCAGATGTTAAACAGATGAAACTGGCACCGCTAAAGGTCTGATGGTCAAATAAGTTTTGGGAACACTGGATTAAACAAAGTTAGAAATGTTTCTTTACTGTGGGACTTCTCAGAGCCTTTAATATCCTAAGGCTGAGGTGGTTCAGGATGGCAGTCACTAGGCATGCAGCACTTGAAATGCGGTTTGTCTATGTTACGATGTGATGTCAGTTAAAATATATACTTGGTTTCAAAGGGTTAGCATTAAAAAAAAAGAATTTAAATGTCTTGTTAATATTTTGTACGTATTGCACCTTGGAATATTAATATTTTTGATATACTGGGTTACATAAAAGTATTATTAGGCTTAATTAAAAAAAATGGAGCT
Organism: Phataginus tricuspis; assembly: GCA_029783875.1. Lineage (NCBI taxonomy): Eukaryota > Metazoa > Chordata > Mammalia > Pholidota > Manidae > Phataginus > Phataginus tricuspis. The sequence goes on along the minus strand of JAQQAC010004778.1, from coordinate 15,233,150 downwards.
CCTTGAAAATTTTAAATTATAAGTGTCAGTCACATTGTAATTCTGTTGGAAGGTGCCGGTAGAATGTATTTTGTGATCACACAAGAGGTGGATAGAGTATGATCGTTTCCAAAATTTATTTGACTTCAGATTCTTTTTATTCAGGGAGCAACTCATGAAACCAGTGTTCCATGGAATACACTTCAGGGAAGTGGTCCAGCTCTGACACGTGGCTTGTTCATGTTACGTATGATGGAAGAAGAATGTTCAGGATTTCCCTTTGGCCTTTGATTTCGGTCAGTGGCCCCCATGGCCGCCTCCTGGTGAGATGACCCTCCAGGCACCTCGGCACAGTCTTGCCCAGGGTACTGGCCTTTCTCACCTATTCAAAATGTACTCACCTATTTATTCTTCCCTAACTTCTAAAACATTTTATCAAATTTATTGATGAATAATTGACAAACTGTAAAATACACCCAATCTGTTGAGTTTTGACAAATGAATGACAAATGCATACCCATCACCACAATCAAGACAGATACTTCCATTGTCCTAAAACGTTCTCTTGAGTCCCTTTGCGGGTCCATCCTTATCTCTAGAGGTCCAGCTGGTGCAGACACCAATCTGCTTTCTCATTCTGGTCTCCCGGCTTCTGATTTCTCTTCTCTGTCTTTGCCTCTCCTCTCCTTCCATCATTCAGATCTAATGCAGCCACTCTGTCATCTGAAATCGTCTCTTACACAGGTCTCTTACTCTCCATTTGGGATCTGGAATTTTTTTCCAGCCAGTCTAAATAACGATTCCATTGGCTCGGCAGCCTAGCCTCCTGGAGCCCTGCCTGGCCTCTGTCAGTCTGTTCAGGATTCCCAGAGTCAGGTGCACTTGCTTCAGTAGGGGATAAACCAGTGAGGTAGTGAGAAACTAGAGCCTCAGCTCCTAGCTTTAGTAGAACTTTGGTTCAGTTGGTTACTCCAATTCTGCTGGATAATTGTGATGGGTGAGCTAGTCTCTGCCACAGATGGGGAAGGGGGATGGGAGTGTTAGGCAATGAAAAAGGGAGAAAAGGAGACAGGACAGAAGGAAGTTGAGCAAATAGTACAGGGGTTCTCAGTATGGTCCACCCATTAGAATTCCCCTGGAAGCTATGAAAATAGAGCAGATTTCAGGCCAAGTTTCAGAGGCTCTAATTTTGTGGGCTTTACATTAAAAAAACTTTCCCCAACTGATTTTAATGTATAGCCAGTCTTAAGGTCCACAAGCACAGTGGGATGGGCCCGATTCTCTGGCTTGGCGAACAGCCCATAGCAATCCTCTCGGATTTAGAACTTTGGCCAGAACCTGGCTTGTAAGCTCCCAGGCGTCGTGCGGAGGTAGTAGAACAGCCCTTCCAGGAGGGGTTCTTGCAGTGAATTCAGGAGAAGTAAGACCAGGACAAAGTCTATCCAGTGACATGTAGGTATGGGTGCTGTCCCCAAACTGACCCTAACATAGAAATCACCCTGCTTCCCCCACCTCACAGCCACAGGGTCAGTAACAAGATGACACACTGCCTTGGGGCACCCCTGGGGTAGACGGCAGGAGTATCACATGCAAAGTTATTGAAAGGGAGAGAGAAGCACGTTTGCAGGGAAACTGTAGGTGGCTCAGCATGGCTGCAGTGTAAGTGCGCAGGGGTAACCTGTAGGTGCTTTGGGATGGCTAGAGCACAAAGTGTGGCGGGTTGGCACAGGAGATCGGGTTAGACAGGAGAGCAGCCGGGCAAGGATCTTATGTCCCATGCAAGTAGATTCACATTTGGAGAGTTGATGAGTCCCTTGCAAACTTTGCACCTTGCAAAGACAACCTGATGGTTGGTGAACCTTCTCGGACAGCCATGTGGGATTGTGTGCAGGGGAGGCAAGGCCCCTGCAGAGGGACTGGGAAGGAGGGTGTCCGCATGGTCTAGTCCATTTCCTGGTCATGAGTACTGCATCCATTTTCCTGCTCCCAGGCTACACTGCAAGAAGCCCCCACACCTCAGGAAGCCAGTTTGATGCCCTGCTTCTCCCTGACCCTAGTGCTCTCCCCAGCATCAGGACCATTGTCCACAGCTGGGGTCCCTGGTGGGAGGATGGTAGTGCCTGAAACTGGTCGAGGCAGCAGGACACCATTGAGGATGGAGAAGCTCTGGGTTGTGGGTTGGATGGTGGTGCCTCACGGTGGTGCCAGTCTCTGGACAGGGTGTTCATTTCAGGACTCCATAAGACCTTTTTTTTTTTT
>JAQQAC010004778.1:14939364-15225912 GCA_029783875.1 Phataginus tricuspis | reverse complement strand
AAAAGCCACCAGGCGTGGGTTCTGCGCGAGTGCTGTAGGTGGCGCTGTTTCTCCACTATTCCAGCGCCACTATGGTTCTGGCTGGGTTGGAAACAATGGGAAGCTGTTGATCTCTGTGGGGGTCTCAATGGCGGGCACTCTTTCCCAGTCGCCAGCTACGGGGTCCAAAGCTCCCCAGGACTCCCAGCGTGCTGGGCTCAGTTCGCGGGGCTATCCGGCCCCTCTACTGAGCTCCTGTCTCTTTAAGACCGCTGGGGTAGAGCGCGCGCTTTTCTTCCCCTTTTTCTCCTTTCTTTTTCCTTCCCGGAGCCTGCCGCGGGCAACTTGCACGTTCCCGGCTGGGACCCTGTGCCCTCTGTCTCTCCAATCTCCGCTACACCGCAGGCCGTGTGTCGGCGCTCCGGGCTCAGACTTCCACTCCCTCCCGGCTCTGAATCCTCTCCTCCCGCCGGAGCGCTGGGGGAGAGGGACGCTCGGTCCGCTCGCGGCTCCGTACCTTACCCGCCTTGCCGGAACTCCCGCCGGAGTGCTGGGGTGGAGGGGCACTCCGGGCGCAGACTTCCACTCCCGGCTCTGAATCCTCTCCTCCCGCCGGAGCGCTGGGGGAGAGGGACGCTCGGTCCGCTCGCGGTTCCGTACCTTACCCGCCTTGCCGAGACTCCCGCCGGAGTGCTGGGGTGCAGGGGCGCTCTCGTCTCGCTGGATCGTGTTTCCGTCCCGCCTCGCCAGGTGCCGAGTCCTCTGTCTGGCGTGTCTGGCCGCCGGAGCTCTGGGGGGGGAGCGCTCGGTCCCACCGGATCGCCGCCCGTCCGCCTCACCGGCTGCCAAGTTCTCACAGGTGTAGCTGTACGCTGTGCACTTTCCTGTGTATTCTGGTCTCTCTTTTAGGGATAGTTGTATTTGCTGTATTTTCGTGAATAAATATAATGTTGGGAGGAATTTTTCTGCTAGTCCGTTCATGACGCCATATTCCCGGAAGTCCTCCATAAGACCTTTTAAAATAAAATGCCAGCAGGTGTAGTGAGGGATTTTCCCCACAGTATTATCACCATGGATGGCTGTAGAGGGAGGGATCTCATGGTGTTGCCATTGTTAAGCCACCTTTTTTCTCTTGGCTTGTTGCTTTCAAATTGAGCCACATAGCAAAGCCAGTGTGATGTTTTTGAATTTGCTTGGATTTATCATAAAACTGACACATCCTCATTCTACAGAAACCTCCCCTTTTTAGGAACCAAAACCCTGGGCCTAGGTGCTGCCCTGATTCTCCTTCCAGGGCTCCAACTGTCTGTTGCCTGTTTCCAAACCTCAAATCCCATGCGGGATTAAGATCCACTGTAGACTCTGGGGAAATTTACAAAGAGGGTATTTTCAACACTTGCTTCTGTTAGTTCTGGAACATTTGGTAAAAATCTATTCATTACCTGGTAATGGCACCTCATAAAGTTGCCCTGGATTCTAGATCTGGCCCCTGAGATATGTGAGTGGGAATGGCTTCTCCAAATGAGCCGAGGATGAAAAGCAGATGCCAGGTTCTTCCCTGAGCTGGTCGTGTCTGTCCAATTCCTGCGTGACAGTGTCTCTCCCTCTCAGAGATGGTCTGGTGTTAGCAAAATGCTCCTTCTCTCCCCTACAGACAGGAAGCCCCTTCACTAGACACAAGGAACCCCCACAATTCTTTGAAGGCAGCCATTTGTTTCCTAAAAGAACCATGTATGGGGTAAGAAGAATATTGCTTCCTCCTTGATACTCTAACTGCTGCAAAGGAGGCTGACCAGTAATTACCTAATCTTCCAGTTCGCAGGAGCTCAGAAGTGTCTTTGCACCTAAACATTCCTTGGATCTATGGATGCTCATCTTCTAGGATGGTTTGGCTGCTTTCCCACGAGTTCAGAAAGCTGCCTCTGGCAGGGCCATGGGCACACCCTTGGCCCATCTCCTCTCCTTTGCTTATAGATGAGGATGTAGGACTCAGAGCAGGAAAGTCACCAGCTTACAGATTTCCCTTTGAGCTCCTATTCTCAGCTCAGACGGAGTTTTGGTGAGGACCAGGCAGAAAGTCTTAAGAGCAGCACAGGCGTGTTATGGTGCAGGAGCACAGACCCTCAACAGGACCCAGTGGGGCCTTAATGTAGTCTTTGCAGCTTTGTCTAAAGGCTTCCCAAATCTCCTGAATTTGTCACTTGGCTAAAGCCTTTGGGCACTGCTCCAGGAGGGCCACACGGACTGACTCTTGGTTCCCCCACTTAGATCTGACCATACTTCAGCAGGTACCTTGTACCCAGTGTCTGCTTGCCTCCATGTCTGATTGGTTTTAGTCTCCTAAAGATTTGGTGATTTCTCCTCATTTCTTACCTCATCTCACACTGCATTCTTATGCAGGGTGATTTAGAGCAACTATCACCAAACTTTCCTTTAAGCAATCCTTATTTAAAATAAAATTTCTGCAGCTGCTCAAAATGTAAACCGATGAAGATAGAAAAGCTGGCTTGGCCCCATGTGCTTCAGAACCACCAATGAATTACCACTTTGAATCACATGTTGAAAATTCCCCCAGGATGCCTTAGATAATTGTAAGAGTATCTTCTGCACTACCCACCTTCAGAAATAGGAAGGCTCAGGGTCCAGTCCAGGAATTTGCATTTTAAGCATCCTTGGCGATTCTTATGTAGGATTTTAAGTGTTTCACGAATTTAAAAAAATCAAAATCCAATTCAGTCGGTCCAAGACCATGATTTGAGGGACACTTTCCTATGGACTTAAAATGTTAGTTTTAAAATATACTGCTGAAGAGGATGTCTGGTTGAGGAATACAGAAGCTCTCCAAGGACAGAGGACAACGTGGCGGGTGCCTTCACAGCCCTACAGCCAGAGGGAGACTCAGAGTTCTTCAAGGAGAAAAGAAATGGTCGGCAGATATCATGTGGTAGATGATGTGACGTATCTGTGAGCTAGTTTTGCACATTCCTTGTGGTAAATGGCAACGTCTCGGCAGAAAATTAAAGCAGTGCTCCTTAAACCTTAGTGCACACCTGGGCATCTTGCTAAAACGCAGGTTTTGGTTCAGTACGTCTGGGCTGGGGATAGAGCTTCTGTATTTCTAAGAAACTCCCAGGTGATGCTAATGGTGTTGGGCCCTGGACCACACTTTGAGGCATGAGAAAGTCAGACCAAGAGTTTGACCCTCTGAGCTTACAGTGTAAGTGGTAGTCTTAAGACCACCGCCAGTGGAAGTTGTAAAGTTTTCCACAGAGATGAAAGGGGGACCAACTTCTTATCAAAGACAGGATTTAGCTTGGTCCACGGAGGTATGTTCACGTAGTTGAAGAAGACATTCTGAAAACCACTGACCGTTTAAACAGTAAAATTAAGTGTGCTGCCCACACCCTTACTAAAAGCTAGAAGAGTGCAATTCACTTGTCGGGAGTCTAATGTGGTTTCTTCTAGATGCAGTACTGATGGCTTTTATTTGAAGAAGGTGAAGACGGCTTGGTAAATGCCAGAAGTCAGGGAGGCAGAGCCCCATGGACCCCTCTCACCCAGAGGGACAAGTGGGCGGGTGAAAGCAGGACACAAGACCGGTGAACACCTCTTTGGGAATCTCTTGTGCCTCCACAGACTGAGTTCACGGACACTGGGGACACTACCAGCCCCTGAGCAGGTGGAGGCAGGGGTGGCACCCAAGAACGAGAAGAACCCAAGAAGGGAAGCTGGGGGGGGGAGCTTCAGAGACACAGGCACTGCAGCTGGTGATGGTGGGCCAACCTTCTCTTGAAGTTAGTTTCTTCTCAGAGGCTGTGGGAGAGAAACTGGAGGAAATTTGAGGCAATTGTTTCTAGAGGCCTCTGGGGGTCAAGGGCTGCTGCGACCAGCCCCTGAGCGGGGTGACAGTCGGGGGAGAGGCCTCCTCACCACGGGGTACGGATGATTCCCAAAGCAATTGAAAGGAAGCTGAGGTGTACCAGGTCTGGTCCTAGCACAAAGACTTGCCCAAAAGCTAAGAAACCACCCTGCAGAGGGGCGCTTCTGGCCCCAGGCCTTTCCATGCTCTTCCCAGGGTGTTAGGTCATTGACCTGACTCGAGGTTGGAGCCTCAGATCCCAGCAGCTGATGTTAACAGCATCCAGTAGACAGAGCGGAGCAGCACATTGCATTTTGGAATAATTCTTAATATAACTCTAATCATTTAAGGGAAAGGAAATTAAATGCAAACCAATATGGGGCTGATGAAGATATCCTATAACCTGTAGGGTATTCCCTATACATATTTCCTACAAAGGAAGAAAGAGGCAGAAGAAAATATCATTCTTAAAGTATTATTGCAATAAACAGGAGAAACTGTTCATCAGCACATGCCTTATGCTCTCAAAACCCAAGGAAACAAGGACAAAGTAGGGGAAAGATGAATAGAAAGAAATGTGAGCTGAGAAGGGAAGGGCCTGAGACCCTAGAAATTAAATTAGATAAGAAAAGAATTCCAGGTAAATAAACATGCTTGAATGGAATTAAAAAATTCATTTTCTATAGAAAATCAAATCAAGAAAGTAGAAGACATTTTGAAAAGCACTCTCTGAGTTCTAAGGAAGAGATAAGAATATTGTTTTATTTTTGAAATTGGTTGTTAGAAAAATATTGGTTCAAACGTGAGAACTTCAAAATTACATCGTACTGATTTCCTTATTACAAATGAGTTCATGTTCACTGTTGAAAATGTAGAGAAGAAAAATTTCACTTTCTACGAATGTTTTTTATATAGTCACTTAATCTTTTCCCTATGCATGCAACTAGATTGGCTGATTGTAAGATCTTTGCTACATATGTATATGTGTATATACACACACACACACACACACACGTGTGTGTTGCTTTATTTTATGAAATTCAGTAATACCCAGCATAAAATAAAGTCAAGACAGATCGTTTCTAAATAATTAGAGAATAATAAATACGGTGCATGTGACAAAAGGCCCGTGCCAGACCCTGTCCTTATCTCTAGGTTGCCCCTGGCTTAGGGATTTCTGATAGAGGCTGTCCGGCAGGCAACCCCAGGCCTCTCCACTCTCTGGTTTCCAATGTGGAAGTTGGGTCTGAGAGATGCAAAGAGAGTTTGTCCTAATAAGTCCAATGCTTATTTCTTTTCCTCCTACAGCAAAGGTAGAAGAGGAGACTTTGAGATGGGGCTGCCTGGGTGAAGGGTGGGGAGAAGCTGGAAGGGCTGTGAGAATCTCCTGGCAAACACGTGTGGTCACCCAGGACTGCCCAGTGTGCAACCTGGATCCATCGAACTCTTTACCTTGACGCCTATGCTTGGCATCTCCAAGCCAGTGTGCTCTTCAACTTAAGTAAGTTCCTGATGTGGGCAGAAAATTTTTCTATAGTCCCAAGCTAGGTCTGTATCCCAAAATGTACTGTGGCTATTTCAAGGCTTCTCTGCTTTCTGATGTCTGCAGCCTTACCATTGTGTGTCTTATTCTCACCAAAAGATCTTGCCAGGCACTTCATGAGGCAAACAGGGCCATCATGTTTCCACCACTTTCTTCTGTCAAGTCAACAAGACGCATCCACCCACATTCAACCATGAATGTCCTTCCTCTCACTTGTACTACGGGGAGGGGTAACCCTCTCATATATGATAGGTACTGCATCTGTGCTTTGCAATGCATCTCCTTCCCTTCTCCGTCCTGTGTCTGCCACCATACCTTTTATGGGCTGCTTCCTGGCAACATTTGAATGTGCACGAGACTTTCATACTTTATATAAATGTCTCTCTACCCCATACCTTTTTGCAGTTACTGTCCTCTGTCCATTTTCAACTACTCAGGCAAAGGGCTTTTAATAGTTATCTATAACCGTTATCTGTGTTTTCTCATTTTTTACTTACTCTTCCATCCACTGAAATATGACTTTTTCCCCCCCATAACACCATGAACCTGCTCTTCCCAGGGTCACCTACAACCTGTTTGTACTAATGTTAACGGGCACTTCTAAATCCTTAGGCAAAAATTCCCCTCTGGGCAGCATTTGGAACTGTTGACAAGGTTCTCCATCTAGACACACTTTTATCTTGGTTTCTTTCATGGTTTTTCTCTTACTTAACAGATTGCTTCTTTGCAATTTTTTGTCTGTCCAACCCTTACTTAGAGGTGTTCTTAAGAGGTCTTCTCTTTTCTCACACAACACGGTTTTTTCCCAGATGATCTCCAACACCAAGCTGTTCACTGATGACTACCATTCATTTGTTCAACACATACATATTGAAATAGAGACAAATAGCAGGAAAGGTAAACATTCAAAAGCTGGATCTTTGAAAAGACATACAAAATAAGTCCACTCCTCTGAGCCCGATTATGAAAAAAAGAAAGGAGAGTAAAAAACACATAATATTTGAAATAAGAAAGGAGATATCACAAACACAGAAGGAATGAAAAGGTTCACGAAAAGTTCTATATCCAACTCCTATGGCACATTTAAAAGCCTAGGCAAAGGGATGATTCCCTCATAAAATATGATTGACAACATTTAACTCACGAGGTAGAAAATTTGAATAGCCCAATTTCCAACAAATGAGATTAGAAAAGTGGTCCAAAAGACTCCGTCGGAAACGGCACTGAAAGCAGAATGTACTGTAGCTGAGTTCTACCTAACATTTACAGATGAGGTAATTGCACCAATAGTTAAACAATTCCAGATCATGGAAAACAGTAGAAAACACCCCAACTCATTGCATGAAGCCAGAATAAATACAGTATGAGCACCTGAAGATAACATAAGAAAGAAGCTTTAGATTAAAGTCACTAGTGAATATATATGCAAAAAGGTTAGACACATATTAGGAAATAGGGTCTTGCAATGAGTTGAAAGAATCAGCAGGTAAAATTTATTCTAGGGTCTCTATTAGAAAATTCATTAGTATACTATACTAAATGAACAACTTTGAAGAGAAAATAACATTGAACATATGAATAGATTCTGAAAACACATTTAGAATCCATTTATAATAATAAAACTCTAAGTAAAATATCCATAGAAGAAAGGGACTTGAATGTAATAAATATAATACATATGTCCCCAAAACCAACACAGAGAAATAATTTCTGTCTTATAAACAGAGAAATAAAAACGATTTCAGTTAAAATGAGGAACTAGGCAGGGATGACTTCAATCGGCATTATTATTCAACATTTTAGGATGTTCAGATGAATTCAGTAAGACAAGGAATGAAATAAGTGGCCTAAATATTGTAAAAATAAATAAATATATTTTTTTGTTGATAAAATGATTGCACACCTAGAAAAAACAAGAGGCTTTTACAAGGAATAAAGAAGTTGGAAAGTTGATCATATTTTATTGTCATTGTTGTTATTATTGTGGAATAGTATTCCATTACATGGACAAAACATTTATCCATTCTCCAGTTGGTGGCAATTTAGATATTTTCCAGTGTTATGATTGCTTTTGTGAATAAAACTTCTATGAACATTGTATACAAGTTTTTGCAGGCATATATGTTTTCATTTTTACTTAGGTACCTGGGAGTAGAATGGATGAACTAAAAGGATACATACTATAGGATTCCATTTGCACAAGATGATAGAAAATTCAAACTAATCTAAAGTGACAAAAACATAAACAATTGCCTAGGCTTGGGAACAGATAGAGGGATGGACTACAAAGGGATATAAGGTAATGTGGTTTTGGTAATTTTGGTTTTAGTGGTAATGGTAATATTCTATATTTTTATGCGAGTAGTAGTTTCTTGGGTGTAATTATGTGTTAAAAACTCATCAAATCATACAGTTAAATGTATGCAGTTTATTGCACATAATTACTTCTCAATATAGATGATAAAGCCTATATCCAATGTTGTCATTATTATAACTATGCATATGTTCACTTTTAGGCTGAATATTTTGCTATTGTTGTATTTCATTTCCCACATACATTTTTGTTTTGCATATGGTTAATAACGGCCTTCTTTTATTTCTAAGTTATCCTTGAGCCTATGGTTGTCTTCAAACATTTTCTGAACTTATTTATGATGCTTCTTAACATAAATTTCCACATGAAAAAAAATCTTGTCAAATAATATATCATTTTATTTTATTTTTTTACCTGAGGACATTTCTCCTAGAGCCATCCATTCTCATGCCTTGACATGGATTGGAGAGTTTTAGGTTTTTTGCCCACATCCTATTATGAAATTTTCATCAATACCTTGGGACTTGTCTTTATCTCTCCTTCAAATATTGGATCCTCTCTGTTCTACCTTCTTCGTTTTTGGTGTAGCTTATTTTCTAGTGTTTCCTTAGACATGATACAAGAGAAAATATTTTTCTTTGTTTAGATTTTAAGTGTCTGAAATGTTTGTGTTCTGTCCTTACAGTTGACTGATAGTTTGGCTAGGTATGGAATTCTAAGTTGAAAACTATTTTCAGTTAAAAAATTGAAGGTATTGTTTCATCATTGCTTTTGAGATATCCGATGTGATGTTCATCCCCGATTTTCAAATGTGAACTTTTCTTCCTCTCAGGCAACTCTTAGCATCTTCTCTGGAATGCTGAAATTTCCCAGAAATGTCCCTTGATGTTGATACTTTTCAGTTATTGTGTGGGTATTTTGAGGGCCTTCTTAATTTGGTGACTCATGCCATTCTGCTCTGGGGAATTTCGAGTAGTATTGATTTGATAATTTTTTCTCTTTCATATTTTTTTCTCTTCTCAGAGTTCCTATCTGTTGTTTTGTTAGACCTTTTGGGTCAAGCCTAATTTTCTGTACTATCCTATTTTCCTTCTAATTTATTTATGTTTTGTTTTTTAGGGAGATTTCCATTTTCATCTTCCAACACTTTTACTGAATTAAAAAAACAATTGCCTGTCAAATATTTAATCATCAATTGATCTTTTTTGTTTTATGTTTTTAAAAGTAGTATTCTTATTTTATTTTCTTTTATCTTCTCTCTAGAAGAAAGCTTAAAAAAATCAAATATTTTTAGCTGTTTTGGTTATTACTGTATTTCTTGTAAGTAGGAAAATGTTTGACACAGTATTAACACTCAATAAACATGTGTTTAATAAATGAATGGGCCTCTCGGAGATATGAATGAAGGTTTATCTGACATTTTCTTTGTTCCCTGCATTGTATATTTTTTGTTTTGATTGTTTTAGCTTCTTTATTTTGTGCTAGAAGTTTTCTTAAAATGTCAGAGGACCTTTTTCTGTCTTTTCATGGTTGAAAATGAGGCTAGTTCCTTGGCCCTAAAATAAGAATTGCTGGGGGGTTGCTCCCAACCCAGCCTCACTGAGTCAGACTCAAAGAGTTTGACATATGCTGCACTTTATTGTTGGACCAGTTGAATTTTTCATCAGTGACACTTTATATATGTAGATGTTTGCTATTGGGATATTTAGTTTCTTGAAAGAATAGTATCCTCATTTGCTAACTAATTAATTTTCTTTTTTGTGGGGAGATGAGGGCTATTTGAAAGTATGGTGTAGTGAATAAACTTAACTATTAGTCAGAGGAAGGAGGCTAGGAGACTCCCTGTTTAGCATGACTTTAACTTAATTCCCCTGGTACTACCCTAGACCAAAGGGGCTATAAGTTATAGCCAATTGGTCAAATCCAGCCCATTACCAGTTTTTATAGGTAAAATTTTATTGGTACATAGTAACACCCATTGAATAAGTATTATCTATGCTTTTGTGCTACAATATCAGAGTTGAGTAGTTGTGACAGGCACCCTATGGCTGATGAAGACTAAAACATTACTATCTGGATCTTTACAGAAAAAACATTGTGGATTCCTGTCCTAGCCCCTCATCCCCACCCTCTGTTTCTGATGGCCACAGGTTCAGTGCTTCCATAGTACATTTTCTCCAGAGACTATACCTCCCATTTTCTAAAGGGGAAAAGAAAAGATAGTTGACCATCTGTGAGAAAGGAGTGGGAATAGATATTTACGAATCTAATTTCTTGTGGTTCATGCTTTCATGCAAGCCTCATGGTTTCAGTACTCCTTCACAGTCCCTAGGGAGATCTGGTGCCACCAGTTTATTACTTCATCAAGGGTTCTTCAGGTTTATGATTAGTATGCTGTCCTGCGAATGTCTTGGTTTGACTGTCCTCAACTTTTCTAAGTCATTTTCCATTTTTTAATTCAGTTTCATCTTCGTACATTTTGGCTTAGGAAGTCTCTTAGTCTTACTCAAATGTGCTTCTGTTCCTACTCGATTTGTTGCCTTAAGCTGATAAAATTATATTCTAGTTCAAATGGAAGTATAAATAGAAGAATAAAAAACTCCAAACCCCAAAACCTCCCAAAAAAACCCACAAAAATACAAACTCAGACCTCAGAACACAGTATAAATCCACTGTGATAAGATTCAATACATACATGTATTGAAATTGATCCATTCAAAATGGATCAATATAATGAAAGAGTGAATATAGTGAAGTATCTCAGTACATGAGATAATTTAATATATGACTGTGTTGTCTAGGATTTGTTGCTGGCAACAGGATTCAATCTAAGTGGTTTCAGACACTGAGAAGTGACTTGAAGAAATGGATCAAGGAAATGGGGCATGTGGTGGGGACTTGATAATGGGGGGAATCTAGTAACCACAATATTGCTCATGTAATTGTATATTAATGATACCAAAATTTTAAAAAAGTAAATAAAAAATAAAAACCAGAAGGAAGCACACACACACACACAAAAGAAATGGATCAAGGAATAAGCTATGATTCAGAGGAGTGAAATCCAAATATTCAATAAAACCATGTCATTTGAATTCATGAGTGGTCAGGGCTGTTTCTACTCTTTAGACTTGTAAAAATTGAAAAGACCTATAATGCCTATTGCCAATGCAAGGATGAGGAAATTCTTATACATTGCTGGTGGGACGATGAATTGTTATGGCCTTTTTGGGAAGCAGTTTGACAGCATCCATAAAAATAAAAATAAACTGAACATGCTTCTTGACTCAGCAATATTATTCCTGGGAACTTATCCCATCGAAATGAAAATACTCATGAGGAAGCCTATCTGCCCAAAGATGTTTACTATGGCCCCATTCATAAAATTTACAGTTACAAAATCTAGTTACAAAAAACTAGAAACAAAGTGAATGCCAGTAATAGGGGATTAGCTGACTCTATTGTGGTCCAACCACCCCAGGGAACCTTATATAGCTATTAAAAAGAATGAATTAGAATTACACCAATTACCTTGGCAAGATTTTTACAAAGTATCCGTGAGTACAAGATGCAGAAAATGTTGAATATAATCTCATTTTTATGAAACAATAAATGACAAAATGCTGCATATGTTTTTACATCTGTATGCATATTGAAATATAATTATGAGAAAATGGAGAGAAATAAAAAAGATATGTAGTAGTTTGTTAACATGGGTTATCATGGGGTTTGCTGGAGTGGATGTGGGGAAGTGTCAGAGGGGAGGCGAAAAAAAAGCAGTGAGGTGCATTATAAACTCCATCACACATAGGGGGATGCACTTTATGTAAAATGTCCATTCTGTGTATATGCGTAAAACGATTTTAATACAATATTTACAAAAGATAAGTTAGCCTCATGTGGAACAACTTGTAGAGACAGTCATGATAAAATGACAATAAGTCAATTAAGAAATCAATCAGGCATTCAATAAGGAAAAGATTAATATCTTGGTAGAGAAATGTCCAAAGGATATATATAGCAATTCAATAAAAGATAAGTGCAAATCACCAATCACCATGTGAAAAATGTGCAACTTGATTAATAACCAAAGAAATGCAGGTGAAAATATCATGAGATATTTTTGTCATATGTCATGTTTGAAATATTATTACAGCTGCTACACCTTGGGATGTGGATGGCACTCTCTAACATACTTCCAAACAGAAGATAGGAAATTAGAAAAACAGCTCTGGGGAAAATATGCTTCAAAACCTGATCTTTTAAATGTTGTCTTGTCAATGTAAGGACATAAGTGGGAGAGACTTTTTGCGTGAGAAAGAATGCCCACCATAGGTGTCACTAACTGAACAAATAACAGAATCCCAGTATTATTTAAAGGAGTGAAATATTTGGAACTGCCTAAATATCCAACAGAGGAATTAGTTAAACAAAATGTTGCAACCATATAAAACATCTATTGTTCTGGAAATACGCTCCCACGTTGTGATGGAGAAACGCAACAGCAATGTTAAAATGTTGATTTTCAAATGAACTATCACACGTTGATGTGCAGAACAAAAAAACTGGAGAAAGAAACACAAACCTGTAAAGTCCTTTTGGAAAGGTTGATGTGAATACGGGTAGCATGTTTTGGTTTTGTGCCTTTCTGTAATGTGCAAGTTCTCTGTGTTGAGCAATAGTTTTAATTAAAATGAAAAAAGACGTTATAAAAATGTTAGAAGGCTATAAAGATTGCCATCTTTTAGACGTACACTCAGAAGGGAGATTAAGCAGGTAGGAGTTATGTTCTCTGTTCAGGAAGAGAGCAGACCACCAGGCTATGTCACTCTCTGCACATCGTCCTGGCATATGAACTCTAACCTTTTGCTTTCAAAGCTGGAGATATAATCAAAGGTAGGTCATTAGTTAATTGCTTTGAGGTTATTTCCGAAGTCCCCAGGGGGCTGTTGTAAATGATTAGTAATATTACTATTACTTATGCGGCTGTGGCCCAGACTCTTAGCGCTTTGTCAGCACTGACTCAGGGTTTTCTAGGCAAATGGCTCTCAACTTGGGGTTCCCTGACCTCAAGAGGTCCACACGGTGGTAAGCTCTCTGAACTATTTTATACATAAAAAAAGTGTCAGGAGATTATGCATTTACCCTTACAATGCTGTGCAGGCTGACAAAGCCTTATTTTAATGGCCTTTTTTTTTCTTTTAATGGAATGTACAATTTTCAGTTGATACATTGTGATGAATGAGAATCATTTTTGATAAATGTGTATGTTGGGAAAGTTGACTCTTTCCTGAATTAATACAAATTTGGGTTTTAGAGAAGTCTTTCAAACATGGAGTCAAGTCTTTTGTTTTCAGGCTCTATGATTCGGCATAGTTTTATTTAATATTCAGGCTCAGCCGCACTACTTAAAATTGTATTTTAACCCCACCTACAGATATGAACCACAGGAGCAACTTGATATGATATTTCCAAAGGAGAAGAAGTCATAGGGCGAGTATAACCTAACTTAGCAACCATCCTGTGTCTTCCAAATGGGTAAACTGAGGCACAAAGTCTCGAGCAAGGTCGTGATTAAGGAAGGAAAGAGCTATTACCAGAACCTATATTTTCTATTTCCCAGTTTATCGTTTCTCCTTGGGCTCTAAGGTTTTTTCTTTAGAAATAATTTACGTATTCAGAAGGTAACAAACACCCATGCACACACACTGGAAGTCAGAGAGGGGGAGAGAGAGAGAAGGGGCCTTTTCTTTGTACATAACATTGTGTGTGTAATTCTTTCAATACTCCCATGCGGTCGTTGCTCTCATTAACACTTTTTAAACAGAAGAAATGCTGAGCCAGGGAGCAGTCGCAACTTGCTTGAAGTCACGCATCTCATCAGAGGCAAAGGCTGGACTTGAACTTGGGCCATCTGAATCCACAGCCTTGGTCTTAGCCCCTCTATAACAATGTTACATTCCTATCCTTGAAAAAAGAAAGACAGAAATCAACCAGAAGTACTGTGCAAATAACTCTTTCATAAAATGACTAATTCTGGCAAGTGGCCCAGAAAAGAGATGGTAAACCCATTTAGTTTTATTTCCATGACTGATACATATCTTAAAGCTGAGTTTCTTTAAAATGTTCATTGTAGAAGTTGAGGAACTTAAAAAAACAAACACTAGTTTGGCTGAAAATTCTGGCCTTTGCTGATCACCAGGCATATTATATTTTAAATAAAAGATTTTTAGCCCATGTACACCTGAATTAAATTAATAGCTGCTCAATCCAGCCAATTAGTACCTCCAAAAATCATGACGTCTGCTCTTGGTGAATCTCCCCGTGGCCAAAACACAGAGAGAGAGGGTTTTCAGTGCTCCTTTCTTTCCTACTTGTGAGGGTTTTTGAGCCATGTTGTAGCTCTAGGACATTTAGCATTGGAAATACAATTTGGACAGGCCAGAAGAACCCTTCTAGGTGAAAGCTTAAGTTTATAACCCGGACCCCCAAACAAAACTTTCAAAAAAAATTTTAAACGGGGAAAATACAGTGGTTGGTTAGTGTGTGTGTGTGTGTGTGTGTGCGTGTGTTTGCGTGTGTGTTTGTGTGTGTGTTGGGGGCTTTGGGGTGGGGAATGGAGGTGGGAGGACCCCTTTGTTTATTTCCCCGTCTTTAGTTGAGCTAGGCAGGTACTCCTATTGTTACAAAGCACTTTTTTAAAATAATTAATTTTGATATCATTAATCTACAATTAAATGTGCAATATTATGGTTATTAAACTGCGCCCTTCATCAGGTCCCCCCCCACCAACACCATTGCAGTCACTGTCTCAGCGTAGTGAGATGCTATAGAATCACTACTTGTCTTCTCAGAGTTGTATAGCCCTCCCCATGCCCCCCCAACATTACATCTGCTAATCGTAATGCCCCTTTTTCCCTCTTATCCCTCCATTCCCACCCATCCTCCCCAGTCCCTTTCCCTTTGGTAACTATTAGTCCGTTCTTGGGTTCTGTGAGTCTGCCGCTGTTTTGTTCCTTCAGTTTTATTCTTTGTTCTTATACTCCACATATGAGTGAAATCATTTGATACTTGTCTTTTTTGGCTTGGCTTATTTCACTGAGCATAATACCCTCTAGCTCCATCCATGTTGTTGCAAATGGTAGGATTTGTATTCTTCTTATGGCTGAATAATATTCCATTGTGTATATGTACCACTTCTTCTTTATCCATTCATCTACTGATGGACACTTAGGTTGCTTCCATTTCTTGGCTATTGTAAATGGTGCTGTGATAAACATAGGGGTGCATATGTCTTTTTCAAACTGGGCTCCTGCATTCTTAGGGTAAATTCCTAGGACTGGGATTCCTGGGTCAAATGGTATTTCTATTTTGAGTTTTTTGAGGAACCTGCATACTGCTTTCCACAATGGTTGAACTAATTTGCATTCCCACCAGCAGTGTAGGAGGGTTCCCTTTTCTCCAAATCCTCACCATTTGTTGTTTCTGTTTTGGATGTTGGCCATCCTCACTGGTGTGAGGTGATATCTCATTGTGGTTTTAATCTGCATTTCTCTGATGATTAGCGATGTGGAGCATCTTTTCATGTGCCTGTTGGCCGTCTGAATTTCTTTAGAGAAGTGTCTATTCATGTCCTCTGCCCATTTCTTAATTGGATTATTTGCTTTTTGTTTGTTAAGGTGCGTGAGTTCTTTATATATTTTGGATGTCAACCCTTTATAAGATACATCATTTATGAATATATTTTTCCATACTGTAGGATGTCTTTTTGTTCTACTGATGGTGTCCTTGGCTGTACAGAAGCTTTTCAACTTGATATAGTCCCACTTATTCATTTTTGCTTTTGTTTCCCTTGCCCGGGGAGATATGTTCATGAAGAAGTCGCTCATGTTTATGTCCAAGAGATTTTTGCCTATGTTTTTTTCTAAGAGTTTTATGGTTTCATGACTTACTTTCACGTCTTTGATCCACCTTGAGTTTACCTTTGTGTATGGGGTTAGACAGTAGTCCAGTTTCATTCTCTTACATGTAGCTGTCCAGTTTTTCCAACACCAGCTGCTGGAGAGGCTGTCATCTCCTCATTGTACATCCAAGGCTCCTTTATCAAATATTAATTGACTGTAAATGTTTGGGTTAATGTTTGGATTTTCTATTCTGTTTCACTGGTCTGTGGGTCTGTTTTTGTGCCAGTACCAAATTGTCTTGATTACTGTGGCTTTGTAGTAGAGCTTGAAGTCAGGGAGCGTAATTCCCCCTGTTTTATTCCTCCTTCTCAGGATTGCTTTGGCTATTCGGGGTCTTTTCTGGTTCCATATGAATTTTAGAATTATTTGTTCCAGTTCATTGAACAAAGCTGTTGGTATTATGATAGGGATTGCATTGAATCTGTAGATTGCTTTAGGTAGTATAGCCATTTTGACAATATTTATTCTTCCTAGCCAAGAGCATGGGATGCATTTCCATTTGTTAGTGTTTTCTTTAATTTCTCTTAGGAGTGTCTTGTAGTTTTCAGAGTACAGGTCTTTCACTTCCTTCGTTAGGTTTATTCCTAGGTATTTTATTCTTTTTGATGCAATTGTGAATGGAATTGTTTTTCTGATTTCTCTTTCTGTTAGTTCATCGTTAGTGTATAGGAAAGCAACAGATTTCTGTGTGTTAATTTTGTATCCTGCAACTTTGCTGAATTCAGATATTAGTTCTAGTAGTTTTGGAGTGGAGTCGTTAGGGTTTTTTATGTACAGTATCATGTCATCTGCAAATAGTGACAATTTGCCTTCTTCTTTACCAATCTGGATGCTTTGTATGTCTTTGTTTTGTCTGATTGCTGTGGCTAGGACCTCCAGTACTATTTTGAATAACAGTGGAGAGAGTGGGCATCCCTATCTTGTTCCCGATCTTAGATGAAAAGCTTTCAGCTTCTCACTGTTAAGTATGATGTTAGCTGTGGGTTTGTCATATATAGCCTTTATGATGTTCAGGTACATGCCATCTGTACCCATTTTGTTGAGAGTTTTAATCATGAATGGATACTGAATTTTGTCAAATGCTTTTTCAGCATCTATGGAGATGATCATGTGGTTTTTGTTCTTCTTTTTGTTGATGTAGTGGATGATGTTGATGGATTTTCGAATGTTGTACCATCCTTGCATCCCTGGAATGAATCCCACTTGATCATGGTGTATGATCCTCTTGATGTATTTTTGAATTCGGTTTGCTAATATTTTGTTGAGTATTTTTTGCATCTACGTTCATCAGGGATATTGGTCTGTAATTTTCTTTTTTGGTGAGGTCTTTGCCCAGTTTTGGTATTAGAGTGATACTGGCTTCGTAGAATGAGTTTGGAAGTATTCCCTCCCCTTCTATTTTTTGGAAAACTTTAAGGAACATGGGTGTTATTTCCTCTCTATATGTCTGGTAGAATTCAGAGGTGAATCCATCTGGTCTGGGGGTTTTGTTCTTGGGTAGTTTTTTGATTACCAATTCAATTTCATTGCTGGTGATTGGTCTGTTTAGTTTTTCTGTTTCTTGCTTGGTCATTCTTGGAAGGTTGTATTTTTCTAAGAAGTTGTCCATTTCTTCTAGGTTTTGCAGCTTGTTAACATATAAATTCTCATAATATTCTCTTATAATTCTTTGTATTTCTGTGGGGTCCATCATTATTTTTCCTTTCTCATTTCTGATTCTGTTTATGTGTGTAGATTCTCTTTTTGTCTTAATGAGTCTGGCTAGGGGTTTATCTATTTTGTTTATTTTTTCAAAGAACCAGCTCTTGGTTTCATTGATTTTTTTCTATTGTTTTGTTCTTCTCAATTTTATTTATTTGTTCTCTGATCTTTATTATGTCCCTCCTTCTGGTGACTTTGGGCCTCATTTGTTCTTCTTTTTTCAATTTCAGTAATTGTGTCCTTAGACTATTCATTTGGGAATGTTCTTCCTTTTTTAAATAGGCCTGGATTGCAATATTCTTTCCTCTTAGAACTGCCTTTGCTGCGTCCCACAGAAGTTGTGGCTTTGTGTTGTTGTTGTCATTAGTCTCCATATATTCTTTGATTTCTGTTTTGATTTGGTCGTTAACCCATTGATTCATTAGGAGAATGTTGTTAAGTCTCCATGTATTTTTGAGCTTTTTTTATTTCCTTCTAAAATTTATTTCTAGTTTTATACCTTTGTGATCTGAGAAGTTGGTTGGTAGGATTTCAATATTTTTGAATTTATTGAGGTTCTTTTTCTGACCTAGTAGGTGGTTTATTCTGGAAAATGTTCCATGTGCACTTGAGAAGAATGTGTATCCTGCTGCTTTTGGGTGCAGAGTTCTGTAGATGTCTGTTAGGTCCATCTGTTCTAGTGTGGTGTTCAGTGCCTCTGTGTCTTTACTTATTCTCTGTCTGGTTGATCTGTCCTTTGGAGTGAGTGGTGTGTTGAAGTCTCCTAAAATGAATGTGTTGCTGTCTATTTCCTCCTTTAATTCTGTTAGTATTTGTTTCACATATGCTGACGCTCCTGTGTTGGGTGCATATATATTTATAATGGTCATATATTCTTGTTGGACTGACCCCTTTATCATTATGTAATGTCCTTCTTTATCTCTTGCTACTTTCTTCGTTTTGAAGTCTATTTTGTCTGACACAAGTACTGCAACACCTGCTTTTTTCTCTTTGTTTTTTGCATGAAATATCTTTTTCCATCCCTTCACTTTTAGTCTGTGTTTATCTTTGGGTTTGAGGTGAGTCTCTTGTAAGCAGCATATAGATGGGTCTTGCTTTTTTATCCACTCTGTTACTCTGTGTCTTTTGATTGGTGCATTCAGTCCATTTAAATTTAGGGTGATTATCGATAGATATGTACTTATTGCCATTGCTGGCTTTAGATTCGTGGTTACCAATGGTTCAAGGGTTGCTTCTTTACTATCTAACAATCTAACTTAACTTTCTTGTTAAGTTATTGTGAACACCATCTGATGTTTCTTTATCTCTCCCTTCTTATTCTTCCTCCTCCATTCTTTATATATTAGGTGTTTTATTCTTTGCCTTTAGTTAGTATTTGGATGGTCTGCTTTCTTTGCTATGATTTTATTTTCTCTGGTGACATCTTTTTAGCCTTAGGGGTGCTTCCCTCTAGAGCAGTCTGTTTAAGGTATCCTGTGGTGGTGGTTTATGAGAGGCAAACTCTCTCAACTTTCGCTTGTCTGGAAATTGTTTAATCCCTCCATCATAGTTAAATGGTAATCGTGCTGGATACATTCTTGCTTCGAGCCCCTTCTGTTACATTACTTTAAATATATCATGCCATTCTCTTCTGGCCTGTAAGGTTTCTGTTGAGAAGTCTGATGATAGTCTGATGGGTTTTCCTTTATAGGTGATCTTTTTTCTCTCTCTAGCTGCCTTTAATACTCTGTTTTTATCTTTGATCTTTGCCATTTTAATTATTATGTGTCTTGGTGTTGTCTTCCTTGGGTCCCTTGTGTCGGGAGATCTGTGGGCTTCCGTGGACTGCAAGACTATTTCTTTCCCCAGCATGGGAAAGTTTTCAGCAATTATTTCTTCAAAGACACTTTCTATCCCTTTTTCTCTCTCTTCTTCCTCTGGTACTCCTATAATGCGAATATTGTTCCGTTTGGATTGGTCACACAGTTCTCTTTTCTTTCATTCCTCGAGACCCTTTTATCTCTCTCTGCCTTAGCTTCTCTGTATTCCTGTTCTCTGATTTCTATTTCATTAACAGTCTCTTGCATCTCATCCAGTCTGCTCTTAAGCCCGTCGATGGCTTGTCTGATTTCTGCATTGTCTTTTCTCACTTCCCTCACTTCCTCCCTCACCTCTTGCACATTTCTCTGTAGATCTGTCAGCATGGTTATGACTTTTATTCTGAATACTTTTTCAGGAAGGCTGTGCATTTCCAACTCTTCAGGTTCCCTCTCTGGGGTTGTCTGGTTGATGTTAGTCTGTACCATATTCCTCTGTCTTTTCATCACTATAGAAGTGGTCGCTGGTAGTTGCCACGTATGTCAGCTGGGCTCTTTATGACTTTAAAAAGGGAAAAAAAAGAAAAAAAGGAGAAAAAAGAAAGAAAAAAAGAAAAAAGAAAAGAAAAAACAAAGAGAAGAAAAAACAAAAAACAAAAAACAACAAAAAAAACTCCCACCGGGAGTGATTTCTGTGGGGATGCTGTAGGTGGCGCTGTTGCTCCACTATTCCTCAGCCATGGCCACATAGCTCCATAGGGCCCTTTATAGCTCTGGCCGGGGTAGGAACGAATGGGAGGCTGTTGATCTCTGTGGGAAGTCTAAGTGTGGCCACCCTTTCCCAGTCGCCAGCTAAGGGGTCCGAAACTCCCCAGGACTCCCAGCCTGCTGGGTGAGTGTGCCGGGGCAATCCGGTCCTCTGCTGGGCTCCTATATCTTTAAGACCGCTGAAAAAAGCGCGTGCTTTTCTTCTTTTTTCTTTTTTTCCTTCCCGGGAGCTGGCTGCAAGCACTCTGGTGCGTTCCCCACTCAGATCCTGCACCCTCTGTGTCTCCAATCTCCGCTACACCGTTCGATGTGTGTCAGCGCTCCCTGTGCAGATCACCTGGGCTGCTTATTTCGCAGGCCTGTACTTCCACTCCCTCCCGGCTCTGAATCCTCTCCTCCCACGGTGCGCTGGGGTTGGGGAGTGCTTGGGTCCCGCCGGGTTGCGGCTCCGTATCTTACCCACCTCGTGGGGTGCCGTGTCCTCTCAGGTGTAGCTGCATGCTGTGCCCTTTCCTGTGTATTCTGGTCTCTCTTTTAGAAATAGTTGTATTTGCTCTATTTTCATAGATATATATAGTGTTGGGAGGAGATTTCTGCCACCCTGCTTACGCCGCCATCTTCCTGGAAGTCCAAAGCACTTTTTTTAACTGAAGAAACTAATGAGCTCCCCAGTGTGGTCACCCCAAAATCTTCATCAACTCAGCAGAACTTTTCACTCAAGAGGTAACAGCGTCTGGCCTGCCTATTGCTGGAAACAGAAAATGTGTGGAAGAGACTTTATCCCCTGGGCACTGAGCATAAGGTCCGCTATCTTATTATAACTTTTTAAAGGTCAAAAACCCAACCACTTTAATTGTAAAAATGGTCTCTACACCATCCTCCAGAAATGGTCCTTGACTCATCTTGAGGACATTCTTACCACGTCAAGCTCTAATTATGTGAATATTCTTCCTTACAATATATGTGGAAGGGCCTGAGAAGTAAGGGCCAGATGGTCAACTGCGGGCCTCTGCTGTGCATCCTCTCCAGTGCTGACTTCTCAGCAAGCCCTCCCATCCTCCACCTGGCTGGTTCCCATCCCACGTATGGTTAAGGCAATAAAGTATGGCTCCATCACCGCTTGCCATCATCTTTGCCAAGGCCACCAGTGTCCTCCACGTTTCCAAGTTCAATGGTCAATCCCCACTTACCTAACCCAGCAGCAGAATTTCCCTCTTACTCTCAGAACAAACACTACTCTCTTGCCATTTTCCTCTGTCTCACTGGATGCCCCCTTCTTAACTGACTCAACCCCTGTCATATGAGGAAGTTCTCATACCAGAACTCAAACTTGGATCTCTTCTTGTCTCTCACAGCACTTATATCCTAGGTGAGCCCATTCGGTCCCAGGGCTTTACTACCAGCTCTATGGTGATGATCCCAAATGTGTATCTCCAGTCTCACATGTTGCCTTGTGACATCAGGGGAATGTTTCATAGTCATACAACCTAAACAAAATTCTTAATTTGTACTCATCCCTAAAACCACTTCCCTCTAATCCTTTATTATCTCCATTAAAATAGAAAACGAAAACAAAGTCAAACAAACCAACAAACCTGGAACCATCTTTCTAGATGCTGGCCAAAATTCAAGGAACCCTGACATGGACTCCCTGTTTGGACCCACCTCATATTTAGTCCATCAGCAAATTCTGTCGGTTCTACCTTCAAAACATATTGGGGAAAAAGACACGTACTCACATCACTTCTACCCTATTCTAGGATTTCTCCCCTTGGCATCACTGACATTTGGGTTGGGTAATTCCTGATATGGGGCCCTGTTCCGTGCATGGGAGGATAGCAAGCAGCGTGTCTGGCCTCTACCCGCTAGATGACGGCAGCACATTCCACCGCCTCGGTTGTGACAGCCCAAAGTGTCTCCAGACATTGCCCAGTGTCCCCCAAGGGGTAAAATCGCTCACGGGGAAGCTCTGTCCCAGGCTCCTGCACCTTTCACCCGGCTGATCTCCCAGCTCAAAGCTGGCTTCTGGCTTTCTCTCTTGGTCTCAGACAGTCTAGTGTGGACCCAGCAGCCAGTGTCCTTTCATATACACAATTCAGATGATTTCACTGCAGTTGGCAGCCGTGGCAATGTGCTGCTCAGATCTTCCTTCAGGAGAACATGCTGGGAGAAAAGTGGTTGGTAAACAGCATCCAGTGGCCTCACCCTTGGGTCCGCCTGTGTTCATGCTTCTCTCAGTCACGCTGTTCTCAGGCTGCTCCAGGCTAATGACTGAGCATGGCGAGGGCATCACAGCTGGGCTCTGGGATGCTTCCGGGTCTCTCAGCACTGTGTGCCAGCTGTGTTCCAGAAGAAGGCTACTCCACACCAACCTTCCTTCCTTCCTTCTCTTCTTTCACAGGTGCCAGGCTTACACTGTGGTTTTGTGTCTATTCCTACGTGCTCCTGTCTCCCTCACAAGCCCTTGCCCCTTTAATCCTCCGTAGGTGTTTTCCCCAATAAATCCTCTTGAATATCTGATTCCACCCTGGCCTCTCCTTCTCAGAGGATCCACACTTAACAACTCCTGTTCAAAACTTTCTAGGCTTTCGTCCTCATTCACAGCGAAATCTGAAATCCTTATGACCATGAAAAAGGTCCATCCTCTTGCTCGTGGCTAGGTCACTGTTCTCAATCCCTATGACTCTACATCTTTTTCACCTTGTCCTAATCATGCTGCTTTTGTTTCCATTTCTTAAACACACCAGGTTTTCTCTTGCCTTAATCATTTTTATCATCTATTTCCTCCTCCTGAAAGTCTACTACCCTGGATATCTGTATATTGAGATAAACTTACTTGATAGCTTTGGTTAAGTATTACCTTCTCAGTGAACCCCATCCCGATCACCCACTTTACAATTACAACTCAACTCCCATGTCCCCCAGCACCTCCAAGGCCCTTCCAGGCACTTTTCTCCATTGCATTAATCACTTTCTAACATATATGGTGTTACATTATGTATACTATATTATGCTATGTTATGTTATTATCTGTTTTATTCTCTCAAATATTTCAAATGTCTAAAACAGTGTCTAGCACAGAGTATATAATCAATAAATATTCAATAAATGAAGAAATTGACTTCTTACATAAGAATCTAATTCCTTATTTGTATATGTTTCCCTCATTAAACTAAGACTCTCTGGAGGACAATGATTTTACTTCATTTCTGCATTCTTGACTTATTTAGAGCATATATTAAGTTTTCCATACATGTTTGTTGAAATAAATTACTTCAATGCCTGTTAAAATGGTGTTGGGAGTACTAACCCATTGAGGTGTTTTTAGGATTCCATGTCACATTATCTGCTGTTAGCTGACTCAATAAATGGTAGTTGTAAATAATATCACATGGAAATCTCACTAGCATAGTCTATTAACCAGCTGGTTGATTTCTTAGTTATCAGTATTTAAATTAATATTTTTTTGTTTTTAGTTCGTTCATTTGTTCATTACTAATGAACAAACAAAAATGTTACTGGTGTGTACATCAAAATTTCTGTTCCCCAGTTCACAATTTATTACATTTATTCAATAGAAGGCTGAAAGAAACAAACAAAAAATAGTAGTTGTAAAAAAGTGCTCAATTCCATCAGAAAATAATTAGTAATTTACGTGGGAGTTTAGAGAATGAAGAACTCACTTCCAGCTCTGGGAATGAGAATGGGTGTAAATCTGAAGACATTTTAAAGAAGTACCATTTGAACTGAGCTTTAGGAAGAGGAAATCTATGTTGATTTTTCCTACCATCTTTTTTATCCTGGAAGGGGAAGGTATGCAGATTTCATTTGACCCTGACCCTGGGTCATAGATCGCCTCCATTTCCCAGTGGGTATGGTCACAGAACATGAAACTGAGTCAAAGGCACGATACAGTGTTCTCTCTCGTTTTCGGCTTGCATATATGTGAAGCTGTGCTGCTCTGGCCGTCCTGCTCCCCGTCTCCTCCATTTTCGATCCTACCGGTGGGATATGTGCCGGCCCAGGGTGGTGATCCTCAGACGTCCCATATTGCTGGCCTCTTCCTCTCTAGGACCTTGGCACCCAGCTCACCACATCCCATTTCAGACTGACTGACTGAGGGAAAGATCTAAGTTTGGCCCTGAAGCAAAGTCAGAGTATTCGTAGGGCCACCATAACAAAGTGCCCCAGGCAGGGGGCTTAGAAACAGAAATAAACATATTCCCTCACAGTTCCGGAGGCTGGAATTCTGCAAGTAAGTGGTCAGCAGGCTTGGTTCCTTCTGAGGCCTCTCTCCGTGGCTTACAGATGGCCGTCTTCTCCCTGTGTCCTCACATCGTCTTCCCTCCGTGTGTGTCTGCATCCAAATTTCCTCTTCTCATGAGGACAGCAATCCTGTTGGATTAGAGCCCACCCAAATGAGCTCATTTACCTCATTAATGACTTGATTACCTCCTTAGGGACCTTATCTCCAAATGCAGTCACATTCTGAGGTGCTGACTTCAGCGTATGAGGTTTTGGGAAGGCCCCATCCATTCTATAACAAAGTCCTGTTTGGGGATTGAATCTAAGCCAGTGTGTGCCCCAGTCCATTTTTGGGGAAAGCTGAAAATGAAGTGGCACTTGGAGCTCCCATCTGGCATTGTTGCTTGTTCAGCTGTTCCCTCTGTGAAGCGTGTACCTGGCTTCCTTGTCCAAGCACCATAGCAGTCTGTATACCTTCTACCTTGAACACTAAGGTGGCCTTTGAAAGATGCGAGGATTTGAATTTGTGGAGATGGTGGAAAGCCACTCAGCCTGTTGAGTAAGTGCCTGCAGGGCTGAGACTGAAGTGAAGTGAGTGGGGGCTCTGACCTCATGTGCAAAATTCAAGGGGCGCCAAAACTCGGTAATGAAGATAACTAACGTTTTAATGCAGCATTTTAACCATCAAATTAGTGCAAAAAAAATATGTGATGCACAAAATTTAAAATTCAGACAGGACCTGAGGCAATCCTTCAGGTATTTTTAGACCAGTATCATTGCCTTCTGAGAGATTCTGGATTAAGATCTTCTATTCCTACAAATGCCTTTTATAGGACATGATATTTAGATCTCTCGTCACCCAGCCATTATAAACAATACACCATTTGTTTATGGAATGGTGCCATACACAACAGGGATTAAATATTTGTTAAATTATCAAACAAGGATTTACCTAATTGCACTGGTTTTTAAAGACACCCACAGGGACTTTTACTCTGGTAGAAAGAAAAAACACTGACAAAATGGTGGGTGTGTCAGAAGAGGCTAGATTGCATGACGAATGCTCCTTAAAATCATTTTTTTCATTTATTAACTCAATGCATAAATTTAGTATCTGTTAGCACAGGTCACTAGCCATATCAATTAAGCATTTTAAATGTTAATAACCTGAATGATCTAGAAACTTCAGGTATGAATTGTGTTTTAGTTCATGGAGGAATGCTCCTTTAATGAACTCTTTAAAAGAAATCATATGTACTGAATACACATCCTTGCATTCCTCCAGTTTGGCATCAGCAGTAACCCGAGACGGGGTAGATAGAGATAGTGGAGAAAGGGGTTTCTTCTTTATTAGTCATGAAAAATGAGTGAAATAAACCAACTTGGCAAAAAGTGGAGACTAAGTATAGTGATGAATATTTTAGTGAAGGAGTTATGCATTTGGACACAAAATTTCAAGGCTGCCAAGCCCATATGAAAACTACAATTTGCTATCAGTTAATCCCTGCTGTTTAAAGTTTTAGGGAGGAAAGTAAGCAAATTGCATCCCTTGTTCATAAAATCAAATGACTGCTTTCAACCCCAAAGGGGAGTATTTGGCAGATGATGTTTTAAGTAATTTCCTGCAGAGTTATGGAATAAATGCTGAAATAAGAGGTAGCTGTAAGATCCATCTTTGTGAGAAGGGGATAATATGGGAAGAATAAAATTGACCTCCTCTCCTGGGAAAAGGGGATGAAAGAGGTGGGATAAGGGAGACAAATAGGCTGATCTAGACAATAGGCAGAAAGTTAGGGTTTAGTAAATGGTGCTGTAAGGAGACTGCACAGAGCGGCGGTGGGTCTGGATGGGCCCATTGAACTGAGATGACAATTCAACTAACACTGATGGAACATGTACACTGTGTAAGAAGCCATCCCAGAATCCTCTGGGAGGAGTCAAGAGTGGGCAAGACATGGTCCCTGCCCCTGAGGTGCTGATGATAAATAGGGAAGAGAATGACCTTTATACATCATTTTAATGCAAAACAAACTCTGGTACATACTAATATAAATATATAAAACATGTTACATATATATATTTAAGTATAATTTATATAGGTAGTATTACCAAATTAAATATCCATCTGGGAGTTTTGCACTCTTTCTCCTCCTTACTTGGAAGCTATGGAATCGTTTCCAGCTTGTGTGCAGCACCGAAGGAAACCCAGTGCCCAGAAATCATACGTCCTCAAGAAGCAATCTGCATGACTCACCTAGTATAAATCTACAGGGGCAGGACTATGTCCAGGCCCGTTTCTCTCAGGGATGCTGTGACACAGACCACTTAGGATGACAGAAACTGTGAGGAGGTCCTGAATGCCACCACTGTAACTCCCAAGAATGCATTCTGCTAGGTCACAGGCTCACAGACTGGCCAGCCTTCTGTTTGGTTGAATCACTGGGTGGTTGACTTTGGGGCTTTATGGAGACCAGGCCAGAGTACAGCAGTCCTGCTGCTCTGCATTTCTGAGCGCAGCCTCGCATCCGTCAGTGCTAGGAGTTGATTCTCCTAATTGCTGACGTGAACAAGATGGTTTGGCCTTGTGTCAAGGTTCTTTGGCTCTCTGACTCTTGTTTTCAGAAGCCCGTGTCTTCCACAGGGACACTGAGAGGGGAAACGAGCTGTCCTCCACATCCGTAAGCGCACTACTTTGTCAAAACAGCAAACACAGCTCAATACCCTGGAGCTTATCTTTTAACCTCTGTTGGTCTGGCTTTAACGTTACTGACCCCGGGCTCCAGGCTCCAGGCAAAATGGACAGATCTATTCCTGAGACACTGTTTGTCCTCTAATGTCAATATTGGCAAAAGGAGGGGGAATCGATGGAAGTCTGGCTGGTCAAATAAGTCTTTAGAGGGAAGAGAATCAAAGACCATGTCAACACTGGCTTGACAGATTTTTTAAAGTTCTTGGATGAGTAGTTCAGTTTAAAAGGGTTGAACCCACTGGGCATGGAAACCTAGGTACTGAGTACCTCCTGGGGCACGTCATGGATGGTGAGACACAGATGAGCCTTAGAAGGTCACCCAGAACCTCATGGGAGGACATCATTGGTGCTGCCGCACAACATGGAAAGAGAAAGCTACAGATTAGCTGTCCTACTTGGAAGTCCTGTGTCCTGGAGGTCCCAGGTTACTTTTGCATATTCTAGGGAAATGGCAGAATTCCCAAGAATAGTGAACAAAGCCCAGCATGGTACCAGATAGCTTCTGTATTTCCAGCAGTTATTCTGAAATCAGTGCTAACCTGCTCAGCAAATGGGTAATTTCTGTTGGCATTCATGAAGAAATGAGCAAATGTTCTCAGAGATGTTGCTCTTTCTCCAAATTCTTCCACCCCTGCCTTATTTTTTGAAGTTTATTTGATAAGAAACCAGGTCGGTCATTGTACCTTATAGTTACAATCATTGTACACCATGAATAATACTTTCACAAAGCTTCCAGGGATGTGGAACTCCAAATGGCACTCCTCTCAGTGCTGAGAAACTGGCTTGGGGAGACACAAGGGAAATGAAATGTTTGCAATTGTTTCTAAATGTAACAGTAATATCGTAGAGACCATTTGGGGAGAGTTATCATGATGAAGAATAGTTTGAAATGCAGCCAACTTAAAGAACAAGTGGAGATATTGAGGCTGTTTATCCTAGAGAAATTCTGGTTGAAAGATGACTAGCAGAAGGAGGAGGAGTTAAAATGACTCTATATTATTCCAGGCAGTAAAACTAGGACCGGTATGTATACACATTATTCCACCTCCAGGAGGGAACTCGTCAGCAAATTGAGCTGAAAAAAAAGAAAGATTACACTCCCTTTGGATGCAGAGAGCTCTCCATCGCTGGATACATTAAAGTTAAAGCATGGCCAATGACAGGGGGTTGCTCTTCGCTGGAAAGTTGCACTTTGTAGCCTTGAATATACTCCCAGCACTTAGGATCTTTTGATTCTGTGAAGAAGGGAAACTCATAAACACATGCCTTTCTCCTCTGCTAGGACTTCAGATTCTCTGGAATCTACCCAGGATCTATGGAATTGCAGCAGTCAGACACGAACTATCTCCAAGGAATTCATCTTATCCTGATTAACTCCTTTAGACCAAGAAACAGACACTGAATACACTCATGCAAGAAATTAGAATTGTCCTTCTTTAATGGTATTTGATGGCAAACCTTTGCAGCATTCTTTCCTCCGTGTGTTTCCCCCTTTCTTTACTGAAAGGAACGTGTCAGGGGCTCTCTTCCTCTGAAATTACCCCCTGTCATTGCTGCTCAGGACGGTTTGACTAACTCACAAGCAAACCCTCCAGAGCAAATGGATGATGGGCAGTTCTAAAGAGGAACATGGGGACCTGTTAGCTGAGAGCCGCAGTGATGGCATCTTCTACTCAAGACACTCAGACCGCCATTGGCACTGCCTGTAACGTCCTCCCAAGATGAGAGGCTACCCCCTCAAAGAGAATCGCTGAACGTGAGCTCCGTGGCACCCCCGTGCCACTTCAAAGTGTTGAGTTGCCTGATGGACAGACATTCCTCTCTCCAGATGAAGGCTTCGGTTATTGTTAATTGATGACTTTAAGAACTACCACCCTGTTTTGATAGCTTAGCAGTCCGGTTTGGTTATTGGAAGCCACTTTCATAGGAATGAAAAGTGTGGTATTCTTAGCAGCCAAAGCTGAGGCCCTCTGGAGTGCACATGATGGTGTAGTCAGTTTAATCTGAGAGGGGGGAGTGATTTCATCAAATTACATAAAGCACAGAGGAGCTCAAAAGATGTTTCAGTGCTAGTCTGCAAAGGCACACACCGGGACAGTCAGATGTCACACTTTCAGGAGGCTGCATCCTCGCGGTGCTGGAGCTGAAGGGGAAGCGAAGGTTCACACCGTTCAACACCCTTCAGCATGGCTTACTTTTGCCTTTTATCCGAGCCACTGCAGACACTATAAAACTGACAGGCTCCTTCAACGAGGTCATGGGAGACCCAGGACAACTTAATTTTCACACAAGCAGAAGAGCTCCATACTCTGAGCAACATTCTATCCCTTTGGGATGGTCATGCATTTCAACCCATTCCAGACCGGATTCCATGCTGCCAGAGGTCATCTGTGTGATAGAACGCCTTCTGAAAACAAGAGGACATCCTCCACCCAACACTGCTTAGGCCCCTGCTTCCCAGACTCCACACTGCCCCATTCCAGCCCACAGGTGAACACTTTCAGCTCTTTTAGTACTTTACTCTGGCATTTACCTCCAAGTTGTTAAATATGAAGAAATAGCAATAGAGGCATATTATCAATTATAGACATTATCATTTGACTTCCTGTTGTGGGAAACGGAGTTAACTTTCACCAAAATTCCTTGCTTCCCTTCCCTCCATCTTCCCAAGAGAGTTAGCATAATTTTAAAAATTAAAATTAAAAAAAAGTTTTTAAGTGATGTCAACACTGACCATGAGTACATTGCTCACTCTTGAGCTCAAAAATATGTTGTTATTCCATTCCCTCTAAAAAAAATCCTTTTATTTCTTCATACAGTAGATCACAATAACTAAGGGCAATTTTTAAGGAGGACAAAACACCAGTTATATTCTTTCTTTCAATTTTGAGAATGACACCAAAGAAACACCTGGAAATGACTGTTACTGAACTCTAGAATGTAAGTGTACGTTGAATAGCATATGTGACTCATAGTAATTTGGTAAAATAAAATCTGATGCCCTTAGGGGTTAGAGTAAAACCACGCCCAAGCTCAAGCCCCACTCTGCACGCGCAGGGCTGGTAGAGGGAAGTAGTGGTCTGCGTGGTTTGGGTCAGCTTTCCCCTCCACAGCCTTCCCTCCTTCCCGGCATAGACCAAAGCCTGTGGCTCCACATAGCTTTGGCTGTATCAGCATCTTCACAGCCTGTCTGCACAGTCCATTTAATTTGACGGGCATTGATTCAGCACCTATTCAGTGCCAGACCCTGGCTGGGAATAAAAAAGTCAAGTAAAACATCTAGGAGAGCTGTGTGTACAGATAGCTACAACGTACAAGAAAGTGCCATGCTAGGAAGGACGAAGGAGGGCGTATGTGGAAGACAATGTGAAATTAGGAACAGGGGTCTCAGTGGTAACTACTGAAAGGAAATAAGTACAGGGGCATTGGGAAAACTCATTTCTTAGGGCTAAAAAGTTAGGGTAAAGTAAGTGGAAGCTTGTCTTTGAATTCCAGATTCTCCATCTGAACCATTACATGTATTATTCAGGATACTTTTGGGTGCTAACAGCAGGAAACTAACTCAAATTAGTATAAGCTAAAAAAGGAAATCAATTGATTTGCACCACAGAAAGTGTAAGATGTAGATTTCAGGCATGACTGGATCCCAGGGCTCATTGGGATTGATCTCTCTTTATTTTTCCCGGGTACTTTTTTTTTTTTTTTTTTTAAGGTTTTATTTTGTTTTTGTTTTTATTTTATTTTATTTTGATATCTTTAATATACAATCAACATTGTGGTTACTAGATTCCCCCCATTATCAAGTCCCCACCACACACTCCATTAGAGTCACTGTCCATCAGCGTACTAAGATGCTATAGAGTCACTACTTGTCTTCTTTGTGCTATACTGCCTTTCCCGTGCAACCCCCCTACATTATGTGTGCTAATCATAATGCCCCTTATTCCCTGTCTCCCTCCCATCCCACCCAGCCTCCCCAGTCCTTTTCGCTTTGGCAACTGTTAGTCCCTTCTTGGACTCTGTGAGACTGCTGCTGTTTTGTTCCTTCCGTTTTTGCTTTGTTCTTATGCTCCACAGATGAGTGAAATCATTTGGTACTTGTCTTTCTCCACCTGGCTTATTTTACTGAACATAATACCCTCTAGCTCCATCCATGTTGTTGCAAATGGTAGGATTTGTTTTCTTCTTATGGCTGAATAATATTCCATTGTGTATATGTGCCACCTCTTCTTTATCCATTCATCTACTCTGGACATGGGCTGCTTCCATATCTTGGCTACTGTAAATAGTGCTGCAATAAACATAGGGGTGCATCTGTCTTTTGGAATCAGGGATCTTGTTTCCTTCAGGTAAATTCCTGAGAGTGAAATTCCTGGGTCAAATGGTATTTCTATTTTTAGTTTTTTGAGGAACCTCCGTATTGCTTTCCACAATGGTTGAACTAGTTTACATTCCCACCAGCAGTGTAGGAGGGTTCCCCTTTCTCTGCATCCTTGCCAGCATTTGTTGTGCCTAGTTTGTTGTGTCTTTCCTATGTTGGCCATCCTAACTGGTGTGAGGTGATATCTCATTGTGGTTTTAATTTGCATTTCCCTGATAAATAGTGATGTGGAGCATCTTTTCATGTGCCTGTTGGCCATCTGAATTTCTTTTTTGGAGAAGTGTCTGTTCATATCCTCCACCCATTTTTAATTGGGTTATTTTCTTTTTGGGTGTTGAGGCGTGTGAGTTCTGAGTTCTTTATATATTTTGGATGTTAACTCCTTTTTGGATATGTCATTTACAAATATATTCTCCCATTCTGTAGGATCCCTTTTTGTTCTGCTGATGGTGTCCTTTGCTGCACAGAGGCTTTTTAGCATGATTTAGTCCCATTTGTTCATTTTTTATTTTGTTCCCTTGCCCGAGGAGATCCGTTGAGGAAAAAATTGCTCATGTTTATATTTAAGAGATTTTTGCCAGTGTTTTCTTCTAAGGGTTTTATGGTTTCATGACTTACATTCAGGTTTTTTATCCATTTCAAGTTTACTTTTGTGTATGAGATTAGACAATAATCTAGCTTCATTCTCTTGCATGTAGCTGTCCAGTTTTGCCAACACCAGCTGTTGAAGTGGCTGTCATTTCCCCATTATATGTCCATGGTTCCTGTATCATATATTAATTGAGCATATATGGTTCAGTTTATATCAGGGCTTTCTAGTCTTTTCCAATGGTCTATGGGTCTATTCTTGTGCCAGTACCAAATTGTCTTCATTACTGTGGCTTTGTAGTAGAGCTTGGAGTCAGGGAGCATAATCCTCCCAGCTTTATTCTTGATTCTCAGGATTGCTTTGGATATTCGGGGTCTTTTGTCGTTCCATGTGAATTTTAGACTATTTGTTCTAGTTCATTGAAGAATGCTGTACGTATTTTGATAGGGATTGCATTGAATCTGTAGATTACTTTAGGCAGGATGGCCATTTTGAAAATATTAATTCTTTCTATATATAAACACAGGATGTGTTTCCATTTATTGGTGTCTTCTTTAATTTCTCTCATGAGTGTCTTGTAGTTTTCAGAGCATAGGTCTTTCACTTCCTTGGTTAGGTTTATACCTAGGTATTTTATTCTTTTTAATGCAATTGTGAATGGAGTTGTTTTCCTGATTTCTCTTTCTGCTAGTTCATCATTAGTGTAGAGAATGCAACAGATTTCCGTGTTTTAATTTTGTATCCTGCAACTTTGCTAAATTCAGATATTAGATCTAGTAGTTTTGGAGTGGATTCTTTAGGGCTTTTTATGTACAATATCATGTCATCTGCAAACAGGGACAGTTTCATTTCTTCCTTGCCCATATGGATGCCTTTTATTTTTTTGTGTTGTCTGATTGCCATGGCTAGGACCTCCAGAACTATGTTGAATAAAAGTGGGGAGAGTGGGAATCCTTGTCTTGTTTCCGATCTTAAGGAAAAGTTTCAGCTTATCTCTGTTAAGTATAATGTTGGCTGTGGGTTTGTTATATATGGCCTTTATTATGTTGAGGTACTTGCCCTCTATACCCATTTTGTTGAGAGTTTTTATCGTGAATGGATGTTGAATTTTGTCAAATGCTTTTTTGACATCTATGGAGATGATCATGTGGTTTTTGTCCTTCTTATTGATGTGGTGCATGATGTTGATGGATTTTCGAATGTTGTACCATCCTTGCATCCCTGGGATGAATCCCACTTGATCATGATGGGTGATCTTTTTGATGTATTTTTGAATTTGGTTTGCTAATATTTTGTTGAGTATTTTTGCATCTATGTTCATCTGGCATATTGGTCTGTAGTTTTCTGTTTTTGTGGTATCTTTGTCTGGTTTTGGTATTAGAGTGATGCTGGCCTTGTAGAATGAGTTTGGGATTATTCCCTCCTCTTCTACTTTTTGGAAAACTTTAAGGAGGATGGGTATCAGGTCTTCACTAAATGTTTGATAGAATTCAGCAGTGAAATCATCTGGTCCAGGAGTTTTGTTCTCTGGTGGTTTTTTGATTATCAATTCAATTTTGTTACTGGTAATTGGTCTATTCAGATTTTCTGTTTCTTCCTGGGTCAGCCTTGGAAGGTTGTATATTTCTAGAAAGTTGTCCATTTCTTCTAGGTTATCCAGTTTGTTAGCATACTATTTTTCATAGTATTCTCTCATAATTCTTTGTATTTCTGTGGTGTCCGTAGTGATTTTTCCTTTCTCATTTCTGATTCTGTTTATGTGTGTAGAGTCTCTTTTTTTCTTGATAAGTCTGGCCAGGGGTTCATCTATTTTGTTTATTTTCTCTATGAACCAGCTCCTGCTATTATTGATTCTTTCTATTGTTTTATTCTTCTCGATTTTATTTTATTTCTGCTCTAATCTTTATTATGTCCCTCCTTCTACTGATTTTGGACCTCATTTTCTCTTCCTTTTCTAGTTTCGTTAATTGTGAGTGTAGACTGTTTATCTGGGATTGTTCTTTCCTGAGGTAGGCATGTATTGCAATATACTTCCCTCTTATCATGGCCTTTGCTGCATCCCACAAATTTGTGGTGTTGAATTATTGTTGTCATTATTCTCCATATATTGCTTGGTCTCTGTTTTTATTTCATCATTGATCCATTGATTATTTAGGAGCATGTTATTAAGCCTCCATGTGTTTTTGGGCTTTTTCATTTTATTTGTGCAATTTATTTCTAGTTTCATACCTTTGTGATCTGAGAAGCTGGTTGGTATAATTTCAATCTTTTTTAATTTACTGAGGCACTTTTTGTTGCCTATTATATTATCTGTTCTTGAAAATGTTCCATGTGCACTTGAGAAGAATGTGTATCCTGTTGCTTTGGATGGAGAGTTCTGTAGATGTCTGTTAGGTTCATCTTTCTAATAAGTTGTTTAGTGCCTCTGTCTCCTTACTTATTTTCTGTCTGGTTGATCTGTCTTTTGGAGTGAGTGGCGTGTTGAAGTCTCCTAAAATGAATGCATTGCATTCTATTTCCTCCTTTAATTCTGTTAGTATTTGTTTCATATATGTAGGTGATCCTGTGTTGGGTACACAGATATTTATAATGGTTATATCCTCTTGTTGGACTGACCCCTTTATCATTATGTAATGTCCTTCTTTGTCTCTTGTTACTTTATTTGTTTTGAAGTCTATTTTGTCTGATACAAGTACTGCAACTCTGGCTTTTCTCTCCCTATTAGTTGCATGAAATATCTTTTTCCATCCCTTTACTTCAGTCTGTGTGTCTAGGTTTGAAGTGAGTCTCTTGTAGGCAGCATATTGATTGGTCTTGTTTTTTTATCCATTCAGTGACTCTATATCTTTTGATTGGTGCATTCAGACAATTTACATTTAGGGTGATTATTGATAGGTATTACTTATTGCCATTGCAGCCTTTAGATTCATGGCTACCAAAGGTTCAAGGGTAATTCACTTACTATCTAACAGTGTAATTTAACTCACTCAGTATGCTATTACAAACACAACCTAAAGGTTCTTTATTTCCCTCCTTTTTCTTCCTTCTCCATTCTTTGTATGTTATGAGTCATATTCTGTACTCTTTGTCTATGTCTTGATTGACTTTGAGGTAGTTGATTTGATTTTGCATATGCTTAGTAATTAATTGTTTTACTTTGTTGTGGTTTTATTTACCCTGGTGACAGCTATTTAGCCTTAGGAATACTTCCATCTTTAGCAGTCCCTCCAAAATGCACTGTAGAGGTGGTTTGTGGGAGGTAAATTCTCTTAGCTTTCACTTATCTGAAAACTGTTTAATCCTTCCTTCAAATTTAAATTATAACCTTGCTGGGTAGAGTGTTCTTGGCTTGAGGCCCTTCTGTTTCATTGCATTAAATATATCATGCTACTCCCTTCTGGCCTGTAAGGTTTCTGTTGAGGAATCTGATGATAGCCTGGTGGGATTTCCTTTGTATGTGATCTTTTTTCTCTCTCTAGCTGCTTTTAAAAGTCTGTCCTTTTCCTTGATCTTAGCTATTTTAATTATTATGTGTCTTGGTGTTGCCTTCCTTGAATCCCTTGTGTTGGGGGATCTGTGCACCTCCATGGCCTGAGAGACTATCTCCTTCCCCAGATTGGGGAAGTTTTCAGCAATTACCTCCTCAAAGACACTTTGTATCCGTTTCTTTCTCTCTCCTTCTTCTGATACCCATATAATGTGAATATTGTTCCATTTATATTTGTCACACAGTTCTCTCAATATTCTTTCATTCTTAGAGATCCTTTTTATTCTCTGTGCCTCAGCTTCTTTGTATCCTCTTCTCTAATTTCTATTCCATATACCATCTCTTCTACTACATCTAATCTGCTTTTAAATCCCTCCATTGTATGTTTCATTTCAGATATGGAATTTCTTAATGATTAAATTTCCATCTTAAATTTGTTCCTGAGTTCTTGGATATTTTTCTGTGCCTCCATGAGCATGCTTATAATTTTTATTTTGAACTCTCTTTCAGGAAGATTGGTGTGTTCAGTCTCATTTGGCCCTTTTTCTGGTGTTTGCGAGATTTTTTTGAACCAGGTTCCTTTGACATTACATTTTTGTTCATGTTGCCCTCTAGCCTCCAGAAGCTCTAGTCTCTGGAGCTGTTCAGCCCCTAGAGTGATGTCAGGGGTCACAGGGGAGCGGTGTTGGTGCCTGGGGAGGGGGAGGAAAGACTTGTTTCCTGCTTCCCAGCTGCTGTGCCTGTCTCCACTGTCAGAACCAGTGGGCCAGCGCACAGGTGTCAGCCTCTGTGCTTTGCATCTGTAGCTGCTGTAAGCGTGGCCTCCTTCTGGCTGGCTTCACACCAGAGCAAGGACCGCTGGTTTGCAAGCTAGTGCTGGCAGGCCAGGAGGAAGGTGCAGCAGGCTGCATATCTCGCTGGGGAGCCTCAGAGATGAGTAGCCACCCAGGGGGATGGAGCGCCTTAAGCTCCTGAAAGTTCCCAACCTGCTGGGCATAGCGCGCCCAGGCAACCTTGTCCACCTATTCCTTCTCTCGCGCAGCAAGCTCTGTGCAAATCCCACCCCTTCAGTAGCCCTCTTGCTGCTAGGAAGCCTCTCGGACTTCCCACCTTTCATTTGTCCCAGAGCAGCTGGATGTGGATCCCTATCCTCCACAAATGGCTGGAATCTCTGTCTCTCCAAGTATTCTGCCTTCTTAGCTTTCCAACCCCAGTAATCTCTAGAGCACCATCAATGTAGGTTTGTGCTCCCATAGCATATCGCCATGGCTGGGTGTTCAGCAGTCCTAGGCTTCCAACCTCTCCTCACTCCGTTTCTCTTCCTCTCTCCAGTGAGCTGGGGTAGGGAAAAGGCTTGAGTCCCGCCGGATCAAGGTTTTGGTACATTACTCTGTTTCGTGAGGTCTGCTCTGTTCTCCAGGTGTATGCAGTCTGGTGCAGCCTTCTTTCCTGTTTCTATTTTAGGATTAGTTGTATTAACTATATTTTCATAATATATGTGGTTTTGGGAGGAGTTCTCTGTTTCACCTCTCATGCCGCCATCTTGAACTACTCCTAAGGTTTTATTTTGTATGCAGTTTTCCCCACTCACCTCTCCTTCACACTCCCAGTTTAGAATATAGTTCATATACTGTCTCTTCTGTGCTTTCTTATTATTGGCCTTATTCAGGAAGGTCCTTCACATAGGGTGGTAAGGTGACCACCACTGGCTTGCTGCTTATAGTCTACCTTCTCAGTGAGCTTACTGGAAAGGGTACCTCCTCAAGAGTTCTAGAATGGGCTTTCTTTGGTTGACCTGGTTTAAATGCACACTATCCTTTGTGCTAATTACTGTGGTCAGGAGGATGAATACCTAGGATTGGCAGGTGTAGCTCATGTACCTACTCGAACTACAGCTAGAGAGGGGGGAAGGGTAGTCCTCAAAGAAAATACAACTCTGGTAAGAAGAGGGATGAATGGTACCAAAACTAACAGATTTCCACTGTTCCTTTCCTCTCCTGATTCTACTAAAAGTGTCTCTCTACTTTTCCTGAGGCCCTTAAGATAGGATCAACAGATTAAGCAAATAAATCTTCACAAGCCAACCAGGAAAATTTGAATTTCTGATTTAAAAAAAAGGTTTTTTTCTTTAGTTTTGGTATATATGTGTGTCCCATGATTATTGTTTATCTGAGATTTAAATTTAGCTGGGCATGTTGTGCTTTATCTGGGAACCCTACCTTAGCACTGCTCAGAAGAAGCCATCAGAAACAATGAATTGTAAAATGCTTTCAATAGCTTAAAATAATCCCTTAATGTGAGTTTTTTTGTTGTAGTTGTTGAAGAAGGTTTGAGACTTTAATTAAGGGAATGGCCATTAACTTTGCCTGCACACTGGAATATCATAAAGAGCATTAAAAATGCTTATGATTGGGTCCCACCCCAAACCCATTGACTCAGAGTATCTGAGGTGGGGACTTAGAATTTTTTCAGGCTCCCTTGGAGACATCTTTAAATGGCCAGGACTGAAAATAATGGAGAAAGTGTATTAATTCTTCGAAGGTAGTTTCTTCTTTAGAAAACAGAGAAAGGGGGCTAGAAGCCTTTCTCAGTTTTCCCGAGCTCACACCAGTAGCCAGTTGTCCACTATGCCTTCTACAAGATGATCTCTGGTTCACAGAACACACTGAAAAATTTGATAAAGAGCCATCTTCAGAATGGTTTTTCCAATGTGATGTGAAGAACACAGTCTGAATGTAATTTTTACAAATGGGTGCCACAGAGAAAATCCTTCTTACAAGGATGAAGACTATGGAAAAGATGGTTAAATTGTTATTTAGCTTAGATTTAATGAAGGGATCTTTTATTTTCTGCAAGTGTCTGTTTCTGTGTAGTTTCAACATGTCCTGCTAAGCCTTTTAATCATGGGAGATTGGCAAGCTTTCTGAGGTTTGTGTTAGAAACTAAGGGCCTTAGTTAAAAAACAGCTTCAACTGACATGAGGACAGACAGGTTTCAAGATGGTCACTATGTTTCCACTCTGTGTCCTCTTTTCTCCTTCCCTGATCTCTCCATCTCTTAGATCATGTTGGATATGTGACTGTGGTTTTGGCTTTAACTACATTCACATATATACATTTAACATATATATATATATTAACTAACATATATATACTGTATATAGTATGCTATATATACACTACACACACATACACAAACACAGTCTCCAATTATACACAGTGGATGCCAAATGTTAGTCCACAGATGACCTATATCAGAATCATGTGGAAAGCTTGATAAATACACACACACACACACACACACACACAAACACCATCCTAGTCCCATCTTTAGTAACTTGCTGTAAGTTGATCTGGAGTGGAATACAGACAATTTTTCCTTTGTGATTTAAAAATAATACCTTGGGTTATTCTCCTGCATATCCAGCTTTGAGAACCTCTAGGCTAATTTTAATGTTCAGCCATCTGTGTGGGGTAAGGTTGATGGCAATGAAAGTTACCATTTATTGAGTCTGCGTGATATGCAAAGCACTATGAGAAACACTTTCCAACACACAGTATCTCCTTTAGCTGCCTGTGTGCCCCGTGAGTTTTTATTCCCATTTCACAGGTGGAGAGACAGAGTAATTGCATATTGTCAAGGTCACCTGGCTTGTGCATGGCAGAGCTGGGATTCATAACCAGATCTTGATGTGTCTCCAATGTCTGTGCTGTTATGCATGGAATTTTATTGTCTTTACAGCCATGGGGGTGTCATGTGGGGCCTGAGGGCAATGGGTCATGTGTCTGAAGGCTTTATTCCTGGATGGGCTGTTCAGCTCCTTTGCTCTTAGGCTCTCCCATTTGAGGTATACATTCTGCCAGGGAGGGCAGCCAGAAGTCATGTGAAGGAGGGGTTGATGTGTTCCTCTGACTTCTAGAACCAGCTACAGTGACCTGTCCTCTGAAGGTGGTTACAGAACTTCCCTTACTGACAGTGAAGTCAAGGTCCCTTACTTCAGAAGAGATTGTGAAGATGGGAGTCTGTCTCCCCAGAGACTTGAAATGTTTGGGTGAGAGATGGCACTTCTTGTAATGTCACATCTGAGCTCCTCTAATGGTTCAGTTCCCTCTGAGATGCTGAAGTTTCTAACTGATAATTCACCCGGAAGGGTGAGGCACAGCCATGGACAAAGATGAAGCAATAGTTTATTAGACTCTTACACAAGAAGAAAACTTGGAAGGAGAAAATATCTGCCAGCTGGGCTTCCTGTGTCCTTCTGTAGAGGCACCAGTGCCTTGCGAGGCTGGTAAGCAGAATGGTGTGAGGTTGGGGTACTTCCAGAATGGAAAAATACTTATTCTGAAATCTCCAAAGAGTTAATGATTTCTGCAAAGGGAGCTCTCTGCATTATTGTGTGTGCTATTAGCATATCTCTGTTTCAATATTGTAACAGTTTCATAACGTGTTTCCAGCTGCTTGCCTACCCCAAGTGGCTGGTTATTCAAAACAAATCTTCAGCAAATATATTTTTTCTCACATTCCTCATTTCTTCCTGCTGATTGCTCATGTTAAGAGGCCATGAGGGACTGTTTTCTTCCCTTCTTGAATTCCCATGTTAAACAAAGGATGAAGACATATTAATGTACATGAGCGAGGTGGGCCACAGAGATGTTCTTGGTAAGCCAATAAGCAGAGGCATTCCATATGTGCTGAGGATCTAGTGGGGCAGGGGTTGATGATCAGCTATTGACACTGAGGTCATTGTTTTCAATTCCGCCTTTTGATGGTACTAACCTGGACGACCATCCCTCTCATCAGTAGTCAATAGGAATGATTTACTGTATCATTGCATTTCTCAGGAGAACAATTCTCATGGCTGAGCTGGCTTTCAAGATTTATCTTGCAGACATCATTTAGAGTCTCTGGGTCAAGTCAACCAGTGGAAACTCAACTAATTTTTCTGCCACTCAAATCACAGAACTGCAGCTTCCAAGAATCTTATAGATTATTTCACCCTGTGGTTTTTACTCTGGGCTTCAGGGAGATCTTGGGTCAGCAGAAGGAGTTCACAGACTAAAGCAGGATGAGAGATTGGAGAATAAATAGGACCCCGGGCTGCTCACTATCGCAACAGACAGGAGTCTGAACTTCCCGATGGCTTTTACTCTGGGGTTCCAGGTAAGATACTGGGTCATCCAACAGGGATGCTTATTTGGGTTTGGGGCCTTGGCAGCATCTATTATCCTTTCCCAATAGCAGCCCAGTTTCTTCTGGGGGACTCACCTCTCTCCTGCTCTGAGTAGTCTTGGTGGGACTATAAATCAGATGTCTTTTTTGTAATGCAGGATAGATGGGGGTCTCCGGGGCTACTTCTCCCAGATCTGCCTGCTTTCTGGCTTGCAGCAACCAGTAAAAAGGCCCCCTACCCTCAGCGTGGCCAATCATGTGCTGGAACTTTGAATAGTGAACAGGGAGAGCAAAGGCAAATGAAGTGGTTGGGATTCGCGGATGCCAGCATCGTCCCCGTTTGGCTCTGTTATGGGTCTGTTTCTGCACCTGCTCTTCCAAGCTCCTTGCAGTGCTTTCGTTCCTTACCATTTCTTGACCTGGTTCTTCAGCTTTCAACTCAGTTCCATGGCATTTGATATCCTCTTAATTACTTGATTTTCCTACACCCTAGGTTTCCAAAACACCCTAAGGTATCCAAAACCACTTATTTTATAGGGGGACAAATTAAGGTCAAGACGGTGTGTACCTTGCTCAGAAGCCTTGCTCAAAATTAGAACTAAGGCTCGACCTCAAATCCAGCTTCCTGGCTGGGTCTTTTCTCCTACAACAGGAGAAAAAACTCAAATGCCTACAGTGGCCTGACAGGCAAC
Source organism: Phataginus tricuspis (assembly GCA_029783875.1). Taxonomy (NCBI): domain Eukaryota; kingdom Metazoa; phylum Chordata; class Mammalia; order Pholidota; family Manidae; genus Phataginus; species Phataginus tricuspis. The sequence goes on along the minus strand of JAQQAC010004778.1, from coordinate 15,184,676 downwards.
ATAAAGGCGTTCTTACTCCCATTTTCCTTAAGTTATTTCACCATTTCAACCCTTTATTTTTCTGTTTTTGATTGGAAAAAAGGACACAGGAAGGTATTTCTTTACTATAAAATATCTAACAGTGTGAAGACAATAATAATTGGCTACCGACACTTTGCTTTGATCTTAGATACACAATAAGAAGTAGTGGGAATTGTGGAAAACTAAGGAATACTCTCCATCTAAAATAACTGGCCACTATTCAGCCCAACCTTGTTATTGCCCTGGATTAATTCAGTCCCTGTGTTGCCATAAGTTCCTATTTTTCAAAGGATGATCTGGAAATCTGAAATTTTTAATGTAAAATGTTCCATCTTTTTAAGTGGCAGCTCAAATTGTTTAAAACTACTATGAATGCCAAGCAACATGTCTCTGGGTTGGCCTTATCGCAAGTTCATGCCTCCTTTTCCCCATAAATATGGATTCCATACCTCATATGTGAAAGTGGAGGATTCCTTTCCATCCTGGAAAACTTCTGGGTTCAGACGTGCATTGTGAGTCCTTACACGCTCTCTGACAGAAAGACAAACATAAATCTGACTCATTTTCATTCTGACTCTCCTTACAGTCCTAGCTAATGTTCAGGGTGAAGGAAAAGGGTTAATTAAAGGATTCATTAATTAGAGTATTTAGTTTTCCTATAGGGATGAAGTGAATATCTGTGGAGCAGTTTTGTTACACAGATCAGTATCTAGAAAGGTCAGAGACATGACGAAATACTGATTTCAGGTGTTCAGGATGATTATACGACAGCACTCTGTAGGAAAAGCCACTGCAATGTGTGTTTCCAGATCTATGACCAGATTAAAGAACATATATGACTGTATTTTTAAATGACATGCAATAAAATATAGAAAAATAAGCTAAAGCAGTAGTTTGTTTATAGTGAGTAATGGTGAAAATTGGAAATCGTGTTTTAAGGACTGTGAAACCTGCCACAGGGACTTCCCACAGGAAAACACTAAACCAGGGTTTGGCAAACTACAGACAAATTGACCAGCAGCTGGGTTTTGAATATAAAGTTTTATTGGAATACAGCCATGACCATATGTATTGACTATGACTTCTTTTGTGCTATGATGGCAGAACTGAGAGTTGCAACAGAGACTGTATGGTTTGCCAAGTCTGAGATCTTTATTATCTGGCCCTTTAGAGAAAAGTTTTCTAACCCCTGTTCTAGACCTCTGAGCATGTTAACTCTTGTTTTAGAAATGGAGGATAAAGACATGGCCAAAGAGCCAGGATAGCTTAGGCTAAGTATAGAGTGGAGACAGGAGTGGTAGAATTCGAGATTTATTTTGAAGGCTGACTCAGAAGGAATTGCTTCTGGATTGGATGAAGGCTATGAAGGGAAGAGGAGATATGAAGGAAGAAAAGGGGCAAGAGTGGTAAGGGAAGAGTCAGACAGCCAGGAAGCACACCTCAGCTTCTTGGACTCGTGAAGGACCTTCGACTCGTCCCACTCAGAGCTGCATACAGGTGGAGACACTATTGCTTTTAGATGAGAATTACATCTGAGCTGCTGTGCCTCTGGGAGTGGGAAAGGTTAAAATCAGTGGGTGGGCTTGGTTCTGAACTGAGGGAGGGGGTCTTATTTTACGGGGAAAGAAATGCAAGACTGTAAACTAGATATTTAACAGACATCCCCTGTCCACAGCAACTTAGTCCAGGGTGGGTTTTCCAACTGAAAGAAGAGGTGCCCAGTTGGTCCCACAGGGCATATTATCTTTTCTTGGCAGAAGGAACCACAGTCTTTGAAAGAGGGGCAATCTCTTCTGATAACATCTACTTTTTTCTTCTTTAAATAGAATTAAGCAATAATTTTCAGTTTACTAGATGAAACAGACTCACAACATGGTCTGCATCTTCTGATATAGAACTTTTATAGTGTGCATGACAAAGAAGCTAATTGTAACTATATTGCTTATCTGCTTCTTCATTGGTTATTTTACCTGGAAACATGGACATATGGGAGAAAGGTCATGTTTCCCAGCCTCCTTTGCAGTTAGATGTGGCTATACGACTCAGTTTTAGCCAACAAGATAGATTGGAAGTGCTGTGTACAACTTCTGCAAGAGGTCTTCAAGATAGGATTCTTACCTCTCTTCCTAGATTCCTTCTTCCTATGGGATGGAGGATGTTTAATGATTTGCTTCAGCAGTCATCTTGAACCATGAGGTGATCTTGAGAATGGAAGCCATGAATAGTGGAGTCCCAAGAATCAGGGGAGACGTTCAGAGGTAACAGAACATCATCTAGCTCTGAACAGACTAGTCCCAGATTTTCACCTTCCTCAAACCAATGCTACTTTGGCTTTTAATTTTTCTTGCAGCTGAACTAATTTTACTTAATATAGTATATACTCTGAAAAAGTGTCAATTCTGATTATTTTGACCTGGGGCTGCAGCTTTGACCAAGTTCTCAAATATGGTGGACTTTGTGGCTATTGGAAGATCTTTCCTTCATTCCTGGTATTGGTAATGTATGTGTTCTCTTCTTTTTTATTAGTCTTGATAGAAATATATTGCTTTTATTGATCTTTTCAAAGATCCAGTGTTTGATTTTACTCATTCATCTTCTCTATTGTTTTTTCTGTTTTTCAATGGCTTCCTTCAGCTTATTTTATAGCTATTTTGTCCTTTTCTAGTTTCTTAAAGAGGAAGCTTTGATAACAGACTTGAGCCTTTTCTTCCTTTTTAGCATGCACATTTAATTCTATAACTATTCCTCTAAACACTGCTTTAGCTACAACATGTAATTTTTGACCTTTGTATCTCCATATTTTTAGTTCAAAATATTTTCTAATTTTCCTTGAAACTTCCTTTTAGACATATTGAAACTTCCTCTTAGACACATTGTTTAATTACCAAGTATTTGGATATTTTCTTTGTACATTTCTATAATTGATTTCTGCTTTGTATGATTTTAATCTGTTAAATTTGTTATAGTGTTTGTTTTATGAATTCATATATGGTCTATCTTGGAGAATGTTCCATGTGCACTTGAAAAGAATGTATATAAATTCAACTTTTGTTGGGTGGAGAGTTTTATAAATGTCAATTAGACACAGTTAGTTGGTGGTGTTATTCAGTTCTATATCCTTGGTGATTTTTTATCTATCAGGTCTATCATTTACTTAGGAATGATGAAGTCTTCAGCTACTTTGAGGATTTGTCTATTTTTCCTTTTATTTCTGTCATTTTTTGCTTCATGTATTTTGAATCCCTGTTGTTATGAGCACCTGTATTTAAGATTTCTATGTCTTCTACATGACCTTTTTATTATTATGTAATATCATTCTTAATTCCTGGTAATTTTCTTTGCTCCAGAGTTTACATAGACTGATGTAGCTACTACAGAATTCCTTTGTTTACTGTTTGCATGGTATACTTTTCTAGATGTTTACTTTTAACCTGCCTCTGTCCTTATATTCATACCGAGTGCCTTTAAGACAGCGTAAAGTTGGATCACGTGTTTAGTCTGTTCGGATCATCTTGGTCTTTTAATTAGTGTGTTTAATGAATTCATATTTAAAGAAAATATTGGCATGTTAGGATTTTAGTCTACCACTTTAAATGTTTTCTGTTTGTTCCCTCATTTTTTCATTGCTTTGTTCCCTTTTCCTGCTTTATTTTGGATTATCTGAAAATTTTTTATATTCCATTTTAATTCATTTACTGCGTTTTTAACTACATTTATTGGTAACTTTTTAGTGCATGCTCTAGTGATTATAATATTCATCTGTATCATTTTACAGTCTACACATTTTACCATTTCAAAGGGCCTGCAGTAACTTTATTACCATTTAGGTCCCATCAGTCTCTTCCATTTATCTTGCAGTTGTCTTACATATCACACCTACATACATTGGAGTGCACTCTCAGACAATATTCTAACTTTTAGACTCAGTCATCAAGTGCATTTAAAAGAAATTAAAGGAAGGATAGGGAATTATGTTTATGCAGATATTTACCATTTCTGTTGTTTTTACTTTATTTCTTTCAAATAACACTACTTCATGGGTAGTATAAGTACCTTATAATAACAAAGCATTCCTGATTCTTCTCTCCCCTCCCTTGTGTTACTGCTGTCATTCATTTCACTTATACAGAAGCACACATATAGATATACATGTGTAAATAATTAATACATTGTTGCTATTAAGAATAAGAAAAGTGAAATATTTTATTTTACCTTCATTTATTCATTCTCTGATACTCTTCCTTTCTCTTTTAGGTCCAAGTTTCTGACCTATCATTTTCCTTCTCTTCGAAGCACTTTTAACATTTTTTGCAAGGCGGGTCTACTGGCAACAAATTTCTCCGTGTTTACTTGTCTTTCCACCACTGTTTCCATTCTGCTACCAATCCTACCCAGTGAGTTTTAAAGTTCTGTATATTGTATTTTTCAGGTTTAAAATTTCCATTGTTTCTTTTGTGTATCACCCATTGTTTTGCTGATCCTTTCTATTTGTCCATGTATTTCAAGAGTCAGGGTCACCAGTGACCAGTTCTGACCAGATCCCATAGCATTTCCTAGTCCTTATCTTCACTGATCTTAATATTTAACACTATTGTTCAATTCCTGAACTCCTCTTCCCTTTTCTTCTGAGATAATATAAAATCCTGGATTTATTTCTCTATTTTGGCTCTTCTTTACAGTGTTTCCAACAACATTCTTTCTCGACCCAATCATTCAGTATTGGTGCTTCTCAGAATTCTTTCATTAAACATCGTTTCTTCCATTTTCTTTCATTCTATTTGGTGCGTTGACTTCTGAATAACCTCATTTACTTTATGCCACTGACTATCACCCTTATACTGAAGGCATCCAAATCTCTGTCTCCCTCCCAGTCTTTCAATTGACATCTCCACTTGTAGGTTTCTCAGATATGACTTATAAAGCAATTCATTATTACCACTTACCTCCCACCTCATACCCTGCTTTCTCCAAAATGTTACCTGTTTCATTAACTGGTAGTACCACTATCTGCCCAATGACCTATGTGAGAAACATGGAAGTTAACTCTCTGTAGGATTGAAATTACCTCCTAATCTATACCTCTGCCTCTTATCCCAAACCCCTTCAACCTTTTTTACACAAAACTTCCAGAGGGATGAAACCTGGGAATCTGAGACAAAATTCTTTAGTGGCTCCTTATTTCTGTCAAGATAGCATTCCAAATTCATTCTAACTATGCATTGAGTTGAAGTGGGAATGAGTTGGGTAGGAGTTGGTGGAATGGGTATCAAAATTGGCAGGTGCTGGTGCAGAACAGACCCAGTGGACCCAAGAGTCAAGGGTTTCCATCCAAGAGAGGTTTAGTTTAATGAAAAGCAAAGTCAAAATAGATAGGGCATTGCCTCATGTTTATATTTAATCCCTATGGTTATGTGGGTGTGTATGTGATCATGCATGCATTTGTGTGATTGTGTCATAGACACTTGAGGTCAGGTGCAAACAAGGTTATTGCAAGCAGGCTCGATCTCCATCTCTAAGATATTTCCCTGCCCACGTCCCAAAGCAATCCATTCTATATATTCCAGCCATATTTCCCTAAGTGGGCTATGCTTTCCAGTTCCTTCACACATCTCACACATGCTCTTTGCTCTGCAGGAATGTATTTACATCTCCCTTCCTTCACCTGGCCAACTGTAGACATGGCCCCATTCTTTGTTCAGTTTTATACCCTCTAGAAATTATTCTCTGACACCATTATACTTGCCTTGACAAGACTGTCTGGACGTACTCTGAGCATACTTCTCTTTTCCCTTGGAATTGTATCACTTGGAGTTTCAATTTTTAGGAACTTAAGGTGACTCCAAAGTGATAGAACAGGCTGACAGCTTTTTTCATTTCAAAGCAGGCATTATCTTTATCTCTTCTGTACACAGAGATATACCATATACATGCTCTGATGGAGGAAACAGACATTGCCAAAAAGAAAACGTCACAATGGTGATAACCAAGAATAGACATAATCTCTCATATGAGTTTAGCACTACAAGTTTATAAATCTCTTCTTCTTACAGTTATTGCATTTAATCCTGATAACATCCTCTGAGGAAGGCAAATGTGGATAAAATGAAAGTTCGTATGGCCAGGATTCTCACCTGGCCCTGGTTGGCTAGCTCACTACACACGTGTGGGCAATATGTTGCTACTGACTCTATATAAGAGCTCCGCCCAGTGCTCTAGGCGACCTGGTGGCAGGGCTGTACGGCTATAGGAGAGCACAGTAAACTTATCACCATTTCACAAATGATGAAATGGGGAGTTACTGGGAATATGGACCTGATAGAGTTGCCTGTCTAATTTTAGACCCTGACCTGGAAGTCATGGCACTTCATGTTCCCAAGGTGTCAAAGGAACAGGACAGTCTTGGTGTCTTGCCAATGGGTTTTAGCCCCGGGCAAGTTCACTATGGATTCAATGTGACCAAAGAAATGACAGTAGAAGGTTCTTGGGGTGAAAGGGTTTATACCCAACTTTATTTCCATGGTGACAGGTCAATCACTAAAAATCCCATCCACTCAGAGCGATTCTGCATGCAGCAAAAGCCAGTCTCTGCCTCTGGGTCTCTCCACCTGCACAGCCGTCCCAGTCTCTGTCCTTGACGCTGCCACCACTCCAGCCTCTGCTCTGCTCTCCTGCAGCCCTGCAGCCGTGCCACTGTGTCGCCCAGACAACTGGGTGGAGTTCTTTCCATAGAGTCAATGACAACATATTGCCCACACGTGTGTAGTGAGCTAGCCAACCAGGGCCAGGTGAGAATCCTGACCACAGGAACTCTCATTTCATCCACACTTGGAAAGACAGAGAGCCTCCCCATATCTAACTTTGTCAGAGAGGACTCATTACCTCTCCAGATACAATCTAACAGTGTCTGTCCTCTTGTTTTCTTCAGATCCTCCTGGAATCCCTTTTCTAGGATGGGAGTAAAGATGCAAGGGAAATCAACTGAAAGGAGTTAATCACTTTTGCTTCTAATCACCTTCTTTTTCAAGGGCAATGGGTTAATTATTGAGACACGAACCACATGTTAGATTCCCTGGATGAAAGACACTTTTCCTTTAACATGCTCACACTGTATTAATGATATTCATCGCTCCCAGTCCACTGCTAAAATAATAGTCTCTGAGCAGACTGTTCTACAGAAATATTCGTGGAGCACAGAGCATTCAACTCCCTGATAGCATATCAAGGAAAAAAAATTTTAAACTGTAAAATTACTTAGCAAGAAAAAAATACATTAATTAAAAATCTATCCTTAGCCAACCCAGAGCTATACTTAAAATGCTCCACAAAGTGGCAATTTAAAGAGTTAGAAAATACCACATTTCTCTATGTGCCTCTAGTACCAAATATAACTTTTCATATTTACTCTTCAGGGTGGACCAGTGCTTTTTAAAGTTTGGCTCGTTAACAGAAGTAAAGGGGGTCTTAATCAACCCTAAACCGGCTTCAGTTCAGCATGCACAGGACCCGTAAGTGCCCCTTAGTGGCTCAGGACTCTGAACATAGGGTCTGCGAGTGCCACATTCAAAGTCTGGGGTGAAGATGGCAGGTTCTACCGTCTGACTTCAAATCGAGTGCTAATACTGAGAGCCACTCAGTCAAATTCACCTCTGCGTACATTTAGGAACCTGATTCTCCCACGTGAGCATCAGAATTAGTTGGACGGCTTATTCAAAGATGGCTGGGATAACATGCCCACAATCTCTGATTCACTAGGTCTGGGGTGAGGCTCAGGACTTGGCATTTCTAACAAATTCCTACAACACCCTGGGAACCACTGATTTAAATGAATAAGGACAGCTGGAGTCTCAGTAAAGACACTTGTATCTTTATTTACCCCAGAGAGATTCCATCCTTTATCAGGAAGGTCTCCTATCCCTGAGCAGTTAGATTTCAATTTTATTTCTTCTCCAAGCCTGCCTCTTTATTCACTCTGCACCGACCATATTGGCCATATGATTTCAGCATTTGATTAGGTGTTTGGGGCCATAAACAATTCTCAAATTGGTTAAAGAAGGTATTAAATGAATTTGTGTGTAATAAACGCAATTTACTGGCTCACAAAGGTGAGGCCAGGCGGTGGGGAGCCTTCAGGGCCGCTTGATCAATGGCCTGGTGATGTTTTCAAGGAACCACATACTTCACTTCTGTTTTTCTGCTCAGCAAGCCACAGTCTGTTTCTTCCTAAGACTGGTCTCTTCCTGGCTTTAGGACGGCTGCCAGCAACAGTCAAGCTCCCAAGCTGCCTGCTGATACACTGGGAGAGAGAGAGTGACTTCCTTGGATTCTGTTCAGAACAAACAGAAGTTTTCCAAAGCCTCTGGCTGGTCTTTCATTATGTTCTTCATTCCGGTTACCTTTAGCACAGTCAGATGTGAGCCGAGGAGGCCTCAGATTCTCCAGAAACCTGTGGTGGGCACCATACAGACCTCCCTGAAACTGGTATTTTCTTGGGAAAGAGGCAGGGAGAGTGGGCGCTGGGTAGCAACTAAGAGTGTCCACTACACGTTTTTTTAGCAGTTCTGAGAGCAATGTTTTTAGAAAACCAGAAGTCCATTGGAAAAAAAAAATTGTATCTTGTCAAGGCATGACATTTTTGCAGGGTTAAGATTTAGCAGAGTTCACAGGACAATAGTAAGAGAAGAGGCAGTGTGTTATACTTTGATTTGAAACTCAAACCTGCCATTTATTAACAGTGGAACCTTAATTCACCTTTTTGAACTTCAGTTGTCTCATCTTTAAAATGAGAATACAGTTTTCAGGGTTGTTACTACTGGAAAAAGTGGGTGCAGTGTATGTGGAGTATAAACAAGGTCAATCAAGTGTGACTGTCACCCTTGTAATAACTGAGTCAATAGCAGATGGACCACGTGGGACTATGGTCTGATCTCTGCTGTTGATTCTTTTTTTCCTCCCGCTTCTTTTAGTTGCCTCTTTGTTCTTTATTGTTTTGGGATCTGTGTGTGTGTGTGCGTGTGTGTGTGTGCACTGATACCTAGAAGAGCAATATGCCAAGTTCAGATAATCTCGATTTAGGGGAAGAGCAAAGACTTAGGGAATTTCAAAATGTTAAGCTTGGTAAAGATCCTTGGCAAAATTCTGCATACAATTATGAAACACATTTCATTTAGAAAACTAGAAAATTCAGGAATGACTAGACACCAACAAGCCTCCCCTAGGAAGATGTCAAACAAAATGCACTTTAATTCCTCATCGGATATAGTTACCACATTGACGCTCATGAAGGCACGTTTTCCAGCGTATGTTGTGTGCACCATATATTGTTGTGGGATGATTTTAGATGGCCCTCACTCATGTCACCTACTGGTACCGACTGACCTGTGTGTAAACTATAAAGGCTCAGAGGGCAGTGTTCTCATCCTTACATGGTGGATGGCCTGCTTGCTATCCACTCTTCTCTACCATCTACCATTCTTTTGGGCCTTCTGACGCCACAGCCCCCCAACCACCGGGACTCCTTTGCACCCTCTCCCATCTGTGAGCTTGTCTCTGCCCTCATCCTACTCTTCGCTTTCCAAGCTCCCCTCCCGAGAGCTTCAGCCCCACCATGTCCTCGCCCTCAGCTCCATCTCTGTCGCTCTACCCCACATAACCTCAGCTCCTACACCCGTGTTTCCTTCTGCTGCCCTAATCTCTTGGGACCATTCTCAACCCTAGGATCTGTCCTTCTCTCGGGCCCCACTGTTTCATCCCCACGTAACGTCACCGGTCTGCATGATATTGCCAGAGTTCTCACCCCAGGGTCGCACACCCAGCCACTTTCCTCCTTTCTTCCCAGGCTGCTTGTCCCTCAGCACATCCCATGCTCTTCCCTTAGCTGTTTGTCTAAGCCCCTTGAGAGATGGACATCAGACCTACTTCTCTCTCCTTATATTTTGTCCATCCCAGGCTTTGTCCTCTAACTCAGAGCAAAGGTATTTTCAATGTCACGGCCCTTTCTGTTTGTTTTTTTTTTGTATGTTTTTCCTGCCTTACCCATTAGTTTCCTTCAAAAACACCTTTATGTATGTAAAAAACGAGGCAATTTCAAGGAAGCTATTAAATAGAGATGAGTCCAGGTGGTATGTGGGCTTGGCATACACTGTGAAGGGAGACCAAAACCACCTGAAGTTGGGAGCAGTGCCGTCACACCGAATTGCTAAGATCCAGAGGACTCACTGGAGAGATGGTAAAACATGAGCTGGACCACAATACTGGTAGGTAGTCCCAACCTGAGGGAGGCTCCAGGTCAGCCTCAAGGGAGGCACTTAACATGGTGTCTGAAAGACTTGTTTTCAATCCTATTCTTGGGGGCATAAAATGTTTAACAACTGGCTCTCAAACAAAACAAAACAGCTGAACAAAAGATCCCGTTTGTAGCATTTTTAAATTTCCATAGTGTAAATGCTTTTATGATGGCTGATTCTGAGCCAATAACTTGACATCACTACATGTGGATTTGGGAAGAGATGTGCACACCCAACTTTCACCAATGGTGCAAAGCAGTTACAACATGCCGCTGCTTGTCCTAGTCACTAACTTCTGGGATCCTCAGTTCTTCACTCCCTTCCCTTCTCTTTTCCTCCCTTCCATCTTTCCTTCCTTCCTTCCTTTCTCGAAAAGTACACTTTATTATTTAGACCAGTTTTAGGTTCATAGCAACACTGAGCAGAATGCGCAGACATTTCCCCTCTATCTCTACCCCTTTACATGCACAGCTTTCCCAGTTATGAAGATCCTGCACCAGAGTGCTATGTTAGCTACACTTGACGAACCTGAAAAAGTCTTCACGGCAGATGTGACATGACATTTGAGCTAAGTCTTGAGAGGCAAAGAAAAGAGTATTGCATTGTTGATTTATTTGCCGACCTCCAAAGGGTTCAATCCAGGGGCCATATAATAGGAGAATCTCAGAGAGAGTTTTAAAAGGTGTTGCTTTGCTTTTAGCTTTCATATTTAGTCTCCAAGTCAATGACCACTTGAGGACGAATGAGAGCTATTGAAAAATGGATTGGCATTTTATCTCTCCCCTGACTCCATCTCCTCATAGTCTCATTAGGAAAGGAAGAAAGCAGTTCATATTAACTTAGTTTTGAGCTCCTTGGCCAAGAACAGGAATAGGTATTTTGTTTTGTTTTTGTTTGTAATGTTGGGAAAGAGTGGAAAGCCCAAGGGTCAACTCTAAGAAGACTTGTTTAAAAATGTTGATGGGGATTGACATCAACTTGAGGGGGGCAGAAGTTGGAGGCTGGTGCAGATGAAGATGAAGAGTCATCTGACCTGGTAAAGAGTTTGGCAGAGCCGTGCAAGCAGCGGGAATGGGATACACTCGGATACAACAGCCTGGAGGTAGCAAGACCTCATGCAAGATGGCTTGGTGGAATACTGGAAACCTAAGTGCAGACCATGTCCGGTGAAGCTGACTAGCGGCCACAAAGGTCATAGACAGTGAAGAATATTAACCCTCAGGAGTATCAGATATCAGAACACTCGAAGGACCAGACTCCTCCCTCATTTTTATTGACCCTTGTAAGCCCAGTAGAAGAAAGAAGAAAGCCTCAGTTATTACTGACGTTCAACTCCAAGCTGACGTGGGCAAGAGAGGGCTGTGAGCCAGATTTTTATTTGATTTATGAAAATTAAGAAACATTACATTTTTTCACTTGGAGTATCATGGGAAAATTCATGACTATCATATTTCAAAATATGCAATGGTACATTAGAATCCCATATTTAATTTTCAAGTTATTCTGCTGAAAGCGTCTTCAGTTTTTATATTCACCTTGTAACCATTAAAAGCGGTGTCTTTTGAAACAGGAACACCTAGTTTGAATAATGATTGTTCTTATAAGGTATATAAACAAAAGTGACTTCATATTTCTGAGTTTCAGGTGCTTCCTATGGAAATGGAGATATTCCCTCATAGGGTTAACTGGACAATGCATTTCTATAAAGCACTTAGCTCATTACTTGGCACTGAGGGTGCATTCAACAAATGGTAACTCGTGTGATTATTTTTGTGGTATTGGACTTGGAATCGTGAGTATGGTTACCTGGGCTCTGCTAACCCAGAGACAGGAGTTTGGGGAAATCCTCTGCTTCTCAGAACCCACCTTCATCCCCATTTTTCTATCCCATAACACTTTCAAATGACTAATGCCTGCACTCCGTGCCCAGGAGGGAAGGGGCAATCCCTTTTATGAGCATAGTGGACGAAAGTAAGGAGGTAAGAATTCTCCTTTACTGGTCAGTTTGTGTAAACTGTATATGGCCTATTATATATAATCTCATAAGTTCTTCTTCAACAGAAGATATCAGATAAACATGTGCAACATAAGCTGGAGCTAAGAGAGTGATCAGAGGGAAAAACATCCTATAAAACTGTGCTAGGGCTACTGAAATAGGACTTCTTAAAAGAGAAAAAAATGGGCAAGCAGGGCCCACGGAGAGACAGGGAGCATGAAGTCCCTGAATTGATCAGGAAGTCAATAATTGGGAATTAAACTGAAGGATCTGGGGATGATTCCATACACCCTCACTATGACCTGTGGAGTGGGAGACCTGGAGCAGGCCGTTCCAAGATGAGAAGCCTCATGGGCCACTGCCACACTGGAATTCTTTGAAAAGAATTTTTCATCACTGCTTATCCCTCGATGACTCCAGAAGTCTGCTCAGACCAGACCTGTCATTGACAGGGCCAGAGATGGGGGTGGGAGGTGGCTGGAGTGTGGTGTTGCTGACATTACATCAAAGGCAAATCCAGAGCCCTGGTCCTAAGTCAAAGAGAATTCCTTTTCTGGTAGGATTCACTCTCTGTTCTAGAGAAAATGTGAATTCAGGACTCGGCTGTGTTCCAGGTAGATGTTTGCAAAAGGTAGCAGAGCATTTCTAAAGCACTGTGTCTCAAATGTTAATGTGCATACAAATGTTCTGGCGTTTTACAATACAGAGTATTGATAGAAAATTTGAAGTTTAGTAAGGACAACAGATCAGGAGATGATGGCCATTGAAACATAGTTGATTACTCACAGTTCCCAGGAGGAAGGGGCATGCCGTAGCGGGAGGGGCACACAGGCAAGTGCCAGGGTCAGTCACCGGGCAGAGAGAGAGGGGCGAGCTGTGGTCAAGAGCGTCTTCGTGGCTTACTCAGAGAGGAATGCTCAGGCAGGGCAGAACCGCCTAGGACTGGCTAGTTTGAATAATTTCAGCAGGCTCTGGGACAGATGGACTGTTCCTTATTCTCTGGACAGTTAGGGAACGCTGGATAGTGGCCTGGAGTGTGAGACTCCTTAAAGCCAGTGGTCGGGGTGTGGGCTCTGGATTGGTTCATCTGTGATTGAAAAGCACGCTTGGGGGGGTAAATGACTTACTACCTCTATCAGTTCACTAACCTGGGAGGAGCAGTCCCTCCAGGGCCAGAAAAGCCCCAGATGTTAGAGCGTCAGAATATGGGAAATAAAAGATGTGTTTAATACATCTGGGGATCTATTAAAACACAGTCTCCTGGGTACCATCACCAAGATTCTGATTCATTTGGTCTGGGATGAGGTTCTTTAGTTTGCATTTCCAATCAGCTCACAGGTGACATTAAATGCTGCTGGTTTGTGGCTCTTACCTTACGTACTACTGCTCTGAAGAAGGAAATGCTTGGAGGAGAGCATTGGTGACACCCCAGAAAGCCCTCAGAGCCAGGGAAGTGGATCCTCACCATAACTGAGGGCAGTGGAGTGAAGTGGATTCTTGAATGCTTCAGCTGTCTGGAGCCCAGACTGAATTGTCTGGTCTCTACCGGTGGTCTTAGCTTGTCATTTAAATGCAGAGACATTAAGAACAAACTAAACATGTTGATGGTCTCAGTATGATTCAAAACCATTGAGCTTGCCCTCAAAAGACACTTAGCTGTGTCAAGGGCAATAGAATTCCATCAGTTAATTGATCATCAGCCACTGGAGAGAACAGCCCCTATGTGATGGGGTAGAGCAATCACTGTGGAGATCTTGTTTTTACTTTTATTCAAGTATAATGCAAACTGTGAGAGTGTTAGTTTTGGTGAATCTTCAAAAAGCAAGGCATGTAACCACAACCCAGATCAAGAAATAGAACCTTCACCAGGGCCACAGACCGCTCCCTGAGACGCCCTCCGAATTACTAGGCCCCCCATGATCTCAGCTTCTATCACCACAGATTAGCTTTGCCTGGTTTGAACTGTATATAAATTAAATCATAGCACAGGTACTCCTTTTGTCTTTTGTCTTTGGTTTCTTTCAGTCTGCCATGTTTTGGAGCACACCAACTCATTCTCCCTGCTGGGTGGTTTCCTGCTGTGTGAGGAAACCACACTTTATCCAGCCCATTGTGAAGGACGTTTGGGTTGTTACCATTTCAAGGCACTGTTATGAGCCTTCTTACAAATGTCCTGTATATACTGTTGGATATATAGCTAGGAGTAGAATTTGTGATTCATGAGAATTTGTATTTAGCCCAAAAATGTTTCCAAAGTGATTATGACAATCTACATATGCACTAGCAATGAAAGAGAATTCCGGTTGCTCCATGTCCTTGTCAACAGGTAGTATCATCTGTGTTTTTCATTTTAACCCTTCTGGTGGGTGTGTAGTGGTATTGCATTGTGGTTTTAATGTGTACATGTGGGGAATGTTGGCAAGGAGATGGTATGAATGAGACTTTGGATGTGGGGAAGTACAAGCCATACTTAGGGCAGCCTACCAGGGAAGGTAATGTTGCTATAGATAAGAAATGGACCTGGACCTTTCAGCAGTGGTTAGAGGGTGACCTACAGCCATAAATGCCCTTCTCCACGTGTGTTTGGCACAATGTTCAAAGCAAAAGGCTAAAAATCGGAGACTTAAGAAGAACATGAGAGCTGAATTAGACATTCGGAAACTGCAAACAGAGAATCTATGTGTTCATTAAAAATACAATTACTGAGCTTTGTGCCAGTACCTGTTTTGCCTGGGCACTGTGGATGCAAATGTAAGCCACACTCTCTCCTCTCGCAGAGACCATAAATATTGAGGAGCGATGAGTAAGATAAGTAAGATATATAGTGAGGTACTGTGATGAATGCTACGGTAGAGCTTCGTACAAACAGCTTATTTGCTCTGGAAGCAAGAAGAAAGTATCCATCAATTTGTCCTGGTCAGGCTGGGGAATACTTTACTAGGAGGTGACATTGGATCTGAGTCTTAATAAATTAGTGTTGCTTCATTGAGAAGGTAATGAAGAGAGAAGCATGTGCAGTATTTGAAGATGCACAAGACTATGCTGATGTGGCTGGAGAAAGTCCAGGAGTTTTGTGTAGATGCATGGGGGCGAGCAAGAGCAGACTGAAATGGTATTTAAAAGCAGACGGTGAAAGCCTTGTGAATTCTACTGAGCATGAACTTTATGCTTTGGGCAATGAGCCACCGCTGAAGTTCTTCGAAGATGGGGTTGCGGAGATCCCTTGGAAGGATATTGCGATAGCACGGCCATTGTGATCTAAGGTAGGCAGCAGAGGAAATAAAAAGAAAGCGACAGATGTGACTTCAAATAAAATATGGCTCAGTTCTCATCTTGCAGGGCAAGAATCCTCATTTACTGGGAACTGGAAAAGTACTTAAGGTGACGATTTTGTTCTGCTAGGGTGGGCCCAGTCTGAATGTAATTTTTCAAAAGCAGCTGCTCTAAGTGTTAGTTAAATGGTGCCAGGGGATTCACTGGGCACAGGTGTCATGTTTAATCTTATTCATCTATCAATAAAGCCAGACTCCAAGTGCTGGTTGGATGGCAGCACGGCACCTCTGAGACTGGAATTCTATTAACAGATGCATCTCGTTGTTTCAGTCTAGGCTCTGCCGAGGACTTCAAAGGTACCCTCAAGTCCTTGGCTTCTAACTTCGCTTCTCCATAATTTCAGCTTTGGCTCCTGCCTGGGTAACTCAGATACTTATGTCACATATATTCTTTCCATCATTTGAGTTTGTTCCTGCCAATTATATTTTTCTATGTTTTTAATGCAGGGCAGGAATATTTAAGCATCTAATCATTTTTTTTGAATAATTAATAGGTGCACTTGGTACAATATTTTAGAAGGTACATAAGAGGAATCATGAGAAATGAATTTCTCTGCCGCCCCCTCCCCTGGCCACCCAGTTTCTCTTCCCAGTGGCAAACACTGTTACTCAATTTCTTATGTACCATTTCAAAGATGTTTTATGAAATTACAAATATACACCTTTCTTTTTTTCTGAAATCATAAATGGTAGCACATTATATATTGTGCTCTCTACCTTATATATGTCTTGGATATAGTTTACTATCACTTCTTTTTTTTTTAAAAGCCTGCCTGGTATTCCATTGTGAATATGTTTTCATTTATTTAGTCAGGCCACTATTAATAGACCTTTAAGCAGTTCCTATTTTTTTGTTATTACAAACAATGCTTCAGTGAATATCCTTCTCACTTAAACATTTTATATGATAAATTCCTAGAAGTAAAACTGCTGGGACACTGGGTTTGAATATTTCTAATTTTGAGAGTTTTTACCAAATTATCCTCTATAGGCGGGTGTTCAATTATTTTAATTATTTTATTTTACTTTTTAACGTATACTGAGACACAACAAAATGCACAAATCTTGGTGCACAGCTTGATGAATTTTGGCATGTGTGTAAACACTTTATACAACCAATAACCATGATACAAATAGCAAAACCAAGATGTTAACATTGGCCCAATAGGCTTAATGAAACCATTGACTTCAGTAGGATTTCCACAGCTTTTCACTAAAGGCCTTTTTCAGTTCCAGGTACCCATCCAGGATTCCACGTCTTGTGTCATTGCCCTGTGCCCTTCATCTACAATATGTGACAGTTCCTCCACCTTTCCTTGTCTTTTGTGACCTTTACATTTCTGAAGCATTCTGGCCAAATATTTTGTAGAATGTCCAACTATTTATGTTTGTTGATATTTCCCAATTTAGGTCATGGATTTTTGAGAAGACTATCACAGAACTGGTGTGTCCCCTTCGGATCATTATATCAGGGGTACATACTATTGATATGTCTTATACCGGTAATGATAAGTCTGATCATTTGGTAAAAGTGCTGTCTGCCAGGCTTCTCCCCTGTAAAGTTATGATTTTCCCCTGTATAATTAGTACATATTTGGTGGGGGGAGATACTTTGAGGAAATAAATATATATATTAAAAGAAACATGAATTCACATAGATATCGCAGACTTCAATCCAGCACACATTCTAGAATTTACCCTTTGCTTATTTGTAACCTCTTTCTCCAGTGGTGAGAGACCTGATGTCATTACCTGTCATATAATTAGTTACTTGTTTAACTCTAGTATATGTGTAGTTTCAGAAGTGCTAACACATACCCCCATGAGAAAAAAATATACTAACTAGAATATACTGTTTGTGTGCAGTTTGTTTTGTCTTTAGCCTGTTCCAAATCAAAAAATTCTTTCCCACATAGGCCAGCTCCATTGTAACCCACTCCTTTCAGTGTAATTTTGTGATTTGTTTACAATACAGTTGCATGGATGTGTCACAGTCTGCAATGCATCTTGCATTGCCCCAGTGGTCTGGTTGATTTTTAAAACTTTGAGTCCAATAAAATCTATTCTTCATGATGTGCAGTACTACAGATTTTGACAAATACATAGAGTTGTGCATCGATCACCCTAGTTCTATGGAAGATAGTTCTATTGACCCCAACATTCTCCCATCCTTCCCCTTTGCAATCAGCTCCTCGCCTAGCCTTGTACTGATCATTACTGTTCAGTTTTCCATTCCTGTTGTTTTGTCTTTTCAAGAATGTCAAGTAAATGGAATCAATCAGAATATAACTTTTTGATTCTGGCTTCTTTCGCTTAGCAAAATGCATTTAAGATGAATCTACATTATTAAGTGGATTAATAGTCACTTTTTAAAGTAACATATTTATTAAAGTATAATTGACATTCAATAAATTGCACATATTTAAAGTGTTCAATTTGGCAAGTTTTAACATAAGTATGCCCCCATCAAGCCTTAACTACAATCAAGATAATAAAATATCCACCTTTACCAAAAGTCTCCTTGCCCCCCTTTGTAATCATCTCTCCTGCTCTGCTCCACTTCTTCCTTCCCCAGGCAACCATTGATCCGCTTTCTGTCTCTATACCTAAGTTTACATTTTCTAGAATTTTATATGAATGGGCTTATACAACTTGTACTCCATTTCATCTGCCTTCTTTCACTCTAGCAAAATTCTGTTAGGATTCATCCAAGGTGTAGTATGCTTCAGTAATCCATTCCTTTTTATTGCCATTGTATGGCTATAACTCAGTTTGTTTATCCATTCACCTGTTGGTGGATGTTTGGATTATTTCTAGTTTTGGGATATATGCTTTCATTTCTCTTGGGAAAATTAGAATTGCTGGATCAGATGGTAGATGTATGCTGATCTTTCTAAGAAACTGCCAGACTGTGGTTGCCCCATCTATAAGTCTATTTCTGTTTTGTTTGTTTTGTTTTTTAGATTTCACATGTCAGTAAAGTCATATGGTATTTGTCTTTTTCTGTCTGACTTATTTCACTTAGCATAATATCCTCTAGGTCCATCCATGTTGTCACAAATGGCAAAATTTCATTCTTTTTATGG
Organism: Phataginus tricuspis; assembly: GCA_029783875.1. Lineage (NCBI taxonomy): Eukaryota > Metazoa > Chordata > Mammalia > Pholidota > Manidae > Phataginus > Phataginus tricuspis. The sequence goes on along the minus strand of JAQQAC010004778.1, from coordinate 15,165,958 downwards.
CTGAGTAATGTTCCATTGTATCTATGTACCACATCTTTTTCCATTCATCTATCAATAAACACTTGCGTTGCCTCCATATCTTGGTTATCGTAAATAGTGTGATAAACATAGGGTGTATATGTCTTTTCAAATTAGTGATTTCGTTTTCTTTGGGTAAATTCCCAGAAGCGGAATTGCTGGGCCATTTTTATTTTTAGTTTTTTGAGAAATCTCCCCTGCTTGCAACTTGTTTTGTTCACTGGAAATTTTTCATAAGAAAATGATGGGGGAAAAGACTCTAGGATTGAATTTTTCCTCAAAACACATTTTGATAATGTACCCCAATTCAGAATGGTTAGATGATGGCTCGATATAACTCCAATGTCCCTAGCATCACAAATGCTGCACACAAATGTTTATGGATACTTTTTTCAAAATTGCCCAAAACTGATAACAACCTAGACCTTCAATAAGTGAATGAATAGGCAAACCACAGTACATCCATACAATGGAATATTCTCAGCACTGAAAGGAATAAACGGATATCAGCTTCTGACTGAGGTATAGTAACAAAGACTGGATTTACTCTCTCAAGTGGAACAATTAAAAAAATAAAATAAAGCATATAAACAACAGTTTGCAAAACACTGGATACCAAGGGGCCAAGAAAAATAATCCCTGAAGACAGGACACAAATGAGGTGAGCCCCATGGTTGTCTCAGCTCACTGCCTTACGAGGGATTCCAGGATGCCACACAGGGAGGAAGCCCTGGAAGAGCTGGCAGATTCCTTAATTGAAGAGGCAGAGCTGAAACCAAGATGGCTAGAGCTCCCAAGACAGAGTAGAGTAGAAAAGAGAGCTACAAAAAGACAGAACTACAGAGGTCAGCAGAGGAGTCTGACCTAGTGCTCAGGTGAACACTGATGAATGAAAGCCTGACACTGGAGAGAGAAAATCCTTTGATTAGAAATGGTATTCATAAAGGACCATTTACACTTAGTGTATTATTGATATCATTAGATTTGAATCTAATGGTTCCTCCTTTTTTGCCTTGTTTTGGATGAGTTGAACATCTTTATCAATATCAATAAATGTCAATCATATCAATAAATATCAGTAATTATCAATATAAGTATTGATACTCATATCAATATTTTAACAACTTTGGTGGCTTGTTAGCTATAAGTCTTTGCTGCCATGTTTTACTGACTGCTTTCAGGTTTTCTTACACCTTTGTAACTTACTGTAGTCTGGCTTCAAATGATATCACACCCCTTTATATATGCTGTAAGAACCTTCCAATAGTATACTTCCATTTCTTTCTGCCAACATGCTATATTGTTTTCATACATTTTGTTTTTATATATGTTATAAACCCCATACTACATAGCTATTACTCTCTTTTAAATAATTATCTTCTAAAGAGATTTAAGTAGTAAGAAATGCTTCACATATTTACCAGTGCAGTTACCTTTTCCTGTGCTCTACATTCCTTTGTGTCAATCCATCTGGCAGCATTTTTCTTTTGCCTGAAGATTTCCTTTAATTTCCCTTACAGAGCAGATTTGCTGGCAATGAATTATTCCAGCTTTGGTATGCCTGCAAATATTTTTATTTCATCATCATTTGTCAAAGACATTTTTGCTGGGTGTAGAATTCTAGGTTGACAGTTTTTGTCCATGGTCTTCTTGCTTGCATATTAATAAACTAAAAAGGAGTAAGTTCAATAGACATAGAAAAAGTATTTGACAAAATTAACTTCTGGTTTAAAAAAAAACTCTCAGTAAACTCAGAAGGGAAATTTCTTTACATAATAAGATATTAAAAGAAAAAAACCCTAAAGTTAACATATTTAATGGTGGAAAATTAAATAATCACTCCTTTGAAATCAGGAACAATACAAGGATATTTGTTTTCATCATTTCTATTCAACATGTATTGGACATTCCAAACAATGCAGTAAGGCGAGAACAAAAATTAGACATCCAGTTTAAGGAAGACATAAATCTACCTTTATTTCCAGATGGCATGATCTTCTGTGCAAATGATTTAATGGAATCACAAAAGTCTGCTAGAACTAATAAGTAAGTTTAGCAAGAGTAAATTATAGAAGACCAGTTTGAAAAAGACAATTATTTTTCTATATACTAGCAACACAGTCAGAAACAGAAATTTAACCAAATATAGGACATCAGCATCAAAAATATAAAATACGTAAGGATGAATCTGTCAAAGATGTAAAGGATTTGTGAAAATATGAAACTTTTCTCAGAGAACATAAAGAAGACATAATGAATGGAGAGATGTGAATGGTCACTGGTTGAAGAATCAGTATCATTAAGATGTAAATTTTTCCCCAAATGAGCTAAAGATTCAATGAAATACTAATGAAAACCCCAAATGTTTTTGTAGATTTTGACAAACTGATTCTAAAATTCATATATAAATACAAAAGATCTAGAATGGGCAAAGGAGTTTTGCAAAAAAAAAACAAAATAAAAAAACAAAGTTGGAGGACTAACACAATCTGATTTCAAGAATTATTACAAAATTATGATAATCATGACATGGCAGTATTGCTGTGCATACAAACAAGGACAATTTAACAAAGAGAGAATCCAGAAATAGACCCACACATATATGACTGATTTTTTATAAAGGTGCAGAAGCAATCAGTGATGAAAGAGATTTTCAACAAATGATGCTGGAACAATTGGATATCCCTGAATAAAAAATAAACTTTAATTTATTGCAACAGGAAGAAAAATTAACCTTAACTCTGAATTAACTCATAGACTTAAATATAAAACCCAAATCTATTAAACTTCCAGGAGAAAACTTTTGTCCTCCAGGGGACAGCAGTACTTGGCTTGTACTCAGTGGGGGATGACAATTACCAGGGAAGCCAGTAGCGAAATCCAGAGGGGACTTGATTGTGTTAGGACATCAGAGGCGTCCAGGTGGCAGAGGAAGAAAACAGCAGCCCCCATCCATCCAGTTGCAAGGCCAGACTACACATCACTGACCTGGAGCATGCTGAAATAATGCTGGTTGGCAATGATTTTCAGGGGATAAAAGGTCTTCCGTGAGTGCTAAAGTTTGGGCAAGCATCAGCAAAATATGACTTATGTAGGTATTGAATTTAAATACCATTCTCTTGTTAGGTGAAGTTAAGAACTTGTAAAGAAAGGAGAAAGGAAATACAGGCCCAAAGACATTAGTGAGGCAGATGTTTAGGGACAGAAAATATGCTTCATAAACTCATGTTTGTCCTAACATATATGGCTTGGTTTCTCTTCTTCCAATTAAAAGTTACTTTATTAATTATGACTTAATAGGAAACCGTTATTCAGACTGCAGGCATAAGGGTTTTCCTGATTTTTTTTTTTTCCATAGTCTTCCCTGTGTTCTTCTCCACCGGTACTTTAAAAAAACAAGCATTTCCTTATTTCTCTCCCTCATACCAACCAAGTGGGATTTCAGGGTTGAATCAGTGTGGGTGTGTGTCCTTGCACGCAGCCATCTCCCAGCCCCTGCTGAAAAGCCACCACGTAGGAGGCTGCTTGTCCATCTGGGCGCAGGGAGAGCTGAGGAAGAGAATGCCATTCTTTCCAACAAAGGCCTTAACTCCTCACTCCCGCAGGAAACAAAATGGATAGTTTTTGAAAAGAGACCTGCTTTCATTTTCCCCCTGGAACGCTGAAGGCTGATTTTAGAATACAGAAAAGCAAGCTCACTGAAATGCTAGGCACCAAATGCTTGAATTTGGAACCTGGTAAAATTGGAGCTTCGTTGCATGTCGTTTCCCTCTGGCATGTGGCATAGGGCACACACAGGTGGTTGGGAAGAGCTTTGTGTCTATGTTGCACCTGAGCCTAATGTGATCTCTCCGGCGAAGGTGTGCTGTCAGAATAAAGGGCCGGTGAGGTAAACACCATCTAGAGGCATATTTGAGGCTCAAATGAAAGCTTAATGTAGGGAGAGTTCTTGCAACATCAGAATGTAAATAATTTACTTTACTCATTCATTCAGCAGGGAGAAGGGAGGCAAGATTAATTGGCAGTTTAGAAGAAAGTCCAGTTAAAACCTTTGCTGCCCTAATGTCATGGAAGTGAGAGCCAGTTTCATCTAAACAAAAGGGGCAGCTCACCCATTTGGGCAGGGTTGGGAGACCACACAGTGGCTGAGAATTGCCCATCAGCAGGGTCCCGCTCTTTATAGACCATTTGTTTCCATTTGTAGTGAAAAAGGAGATGCTCTTGTAGAGGTTAAGTCAGCCAGTTATTTGTTATAAACTTTCAGAAAAGAATGGGCTTGAAACAAGTCTTAAGTGTTTCAATGACAAATATTTAACGTCGCCTCTGAGATTTATGGCACTTCTGTTCACCCTTTGAAAGCTTTTAGTTCAGTGGCAAAGGTTACTGGGGGGCTCATTCAGCAGAAAGGAGGTTCTTTCTGGTGTTGTTTTATCATTTTAGCACTGGCTGGAGAATATGCCAAAGTTTCGGTAATGAATAATTACCCTTTCTGCTCACATCATCATTTGTCCTACAACCACTATTGTCCTCAGAGGCTAATCAAAGGCATTGAAGTTCTCCGGCATCTGGTCTGTGTGCGTTCACACCTTCGCAGGGGTGTGCAGGGAGGAAGGTGCAGGGAGCGGAGGTGTAGTTTGCAGTACCACGGAGCAGGGGGCCCAGGTGTCATCTACCTGCTGTTACCACTGCTACCCGGTCTGCAGTACCTGCGGTGTTGGTCCACCTGTTCTGGAATAATCCAAATGGTGAAGCTGAGGCCTCATTTCCTTTTTCTACCTAAATTTTGGTGAAAAGAGCCCCTGCCGACTTGACTGTAGGAAGCTAGTCCTCCTGGAAGCGTGGCCCTGGCCGATTCTGACAGGTTGTTGGTCACGCATGGCACTGCTGCGTGGAGAGTCCCTTCTAACTGGGCAAGGACAGGGCTGTAATTCTGACTGAGGCTCTACCCAAAGGCCCGTTATGACTTACAGTGAATTCAGATCCATCTAGGACGATTCTGACAGGTCTTTGCAAAGCTCTCTCACTAGCTCTCAGCTTACCCTGTGTTATAAAAGCAACAGCTGACATTTATTGGGCGATTATTAGGTGCCAGGCAGTATTCTAAGCATTTTGTGTGGATTATCCTGTTAATCTTCATGGCAACTCTAAGAGATATGTGCTATTATTATCCCCATTTTACAGATGAGGAAACAAGCACAGAGAGGTTCAGTAACACGTTCAAGGTCATGCAGCTGGCAAATGCAGTGTGGGATCTAAAGCCAGCCTGCCAGACTCCAGAGTTCCTTAATCATGCACTTTCTACTCTTTTCTCACCCCCCAGAAGCTCCATACAATCCCATGCCTCCAAGTTTAAGCTTAACTATGAAGGAACCCCCCCTAAAGGCACAAGAAAGTTTCCCTTTAATCCAGTTTAAGGCTCGTCCAATAAAGCTTTCTTTCCTTTCCCAGAGTTGGTGGGATTTTTAAAAGGACTGACAGACCATTTCCTATGGAAGAAACGCTGCCTGTACATATGGGGGGGGGGCCTTGCCCTTTCACTCTTCCAAAAGCATCTGTCCCTTGAGGATGATGTAAGTGCATTTCCCAAGATCTGGGATGTTCAGTCAGGATACACCATACTTCACTTCTGTCTTTCCCAAGTCTCCTTTTCTAAGGGAGAAGGGTTCTGGCCTCACAATGCTTTGCTGCCTTCTCCTGGCTGCTCTGAACAGCTAAGTAAACAACCATGACTGCAGGAATTAGCAGTCATGCAGATGGAGAGGGAGCACTAAATTCTTAAGTAAGAAAGAAATGCTTCTCTAAATCAGTGTTCTGGACACCAGGAATAAAATCACTGTTAGAAAGTTGCAAACCAAAGCATCTGTATTATAAAAAATACAACCTATAGGTGATTCTAACATGCAATCCTGGTTGCAAACCACTGACCAGAAGGAAAAGTGTAGCAAAGATATAGACCTGCTAAAAGACACACTGTATTTATCTTACCAAACAGAAAATATGATTATAGACTGAAGCATATGCAATCTGGTGAGTTTGCATTGCAATAGCCTTATACAGCAAGGACATGTGTGTGTGTGTGTGTGTGTGTGTGTGATATGTGATGTATTTGCTTTGCATTTGCCAAACAAAAGTTATAATCAAAGTGACAATCCTGCCAACTTTTAGGAGGAATAAAAGCCTCCTAATGTTTTTATTTTGTAATAAGAGGTGTTAACTTTCATCTAACTGAAGAAAGAGAAGATGAAGTGAATCTGTAGAAATGTTCACCACATGAGACTTCAGATCTTAATAACTTCCTTCGAGGTTAGGCAAAAAGATTTTAGAAATCATCTAAAGAGTGAAAATAGTTTTGTTTTTGTTTTTTTTTCCTACAGTGGCATAACAGTGGCATATTACAAATTCCTTACTTGTTTTTATAATTGAAAATTAACTTGGGTAGCTATATTCAAACTTTATTCTTCAGAACTTTTGAGGTATTTCTGGCACTTCTGTTTGAATTTTATTGTGATCTCTGGCATTGAATTTTATTGTGGTTAAATATGAAGCCAGCCTCAGTATTTTCTCTTTCTCTGAACTATTATTTCTTTTTAGTAAGGCTGAAGGTTCCACCTTTATCCTCAAAGCTAAATAACTTAATGAGACTGTCTTCTTGTCAATAATTTTCTATTAGTTATTCTCCATGTATGTTGTATGCTTTCAGTCTCTATATTCAGTTTTTCTTTTTCAGGTTCATTTTTCTCTGCAATATTTCTGAATACTTTTTCTTTTCCACTTCTTTGGCTCTTAATTATAGGAACACCAATTAGCTTTATGTTGGATCTTCTTTGTTGCCTACATTAATCATCCCTCTGTCACTGTTTTAACTTCTTTGTGTTTTCTATTCAGAGCATACCTCACGGTTCTTCTTCTATGCTGTTAATATAATATTTAACCACACCTGTTGTACTTCTTGCTCTTTCTGAAATGTTATTAGATTCAAAATAGTATTATTATGGTCCTCAACTTTTTTTCTTTACTTTCATCTCAAGCTTTGCTTTTATCATCTTGTCTCTCAAAGACAGGCTTATTGAATTTGTATTCTATAGGTCAGTGCACTTGGGTCTGGGGTGTTTGTCTCCAGAATGGTTCCTTTGTCCACTTTTTAAGTGCTAACTTTGTTGTTGATTGTTTACTCATTCCATCTCTTTTATCTCCTATTTGAGTGATATATAGAATTGGAATGTCACTTCCTTCTATCTCATTCATGTTCATTCTGGATTCAGTTCATTTTTTCCCTTCTCCCTACTTTGCACTGTATTTTGAGGGCTGTATGTGCTTTCAATCCATTTTTTCTGTGGCCTGCTTGTTTGAGCATGAGAGAAAGGAAGAAGTCAGATGGGGAGAAATTCAACCCTTACTGGGATCCTTGGGCCTTTCTCTGTTTCCCAAATTCTCACTAAATGATCTGTACCAGGGCACTCTCCACCCAGTGGGTTTTGACTTGTCTTCCAAAGCAATATGGCCCTTCTTATTTCCAGTGAGGACAGTTATATATAATACAGTTTGCCAAGTGCTGTGAAAAACATACTACCTTTTTTTCTCATTAAATACTCATGACAGCTCATTCAAGTTGGTGCTGTTATATTGCATTTTTGTAGGAAATGAAGAAATTGAGGTTCAAATGAAATTTATCCAAATAATCTCTGCTGATCTATTTCTGTTGTCCTGTCATACTATTCAATTGTTGTATCTTATGAAAATAAACATCAATACATTATATTTTATATAAAATATAATAAAATATAAGGTAATGTATCAGTGCATTATAATACATATCATTATATATTAATATATACACATAATACACTGATGTACAAATATACAAATTAATACATAGTATGATAATCTCCTTCTTCTTTTGTTATATATTTTTTTGTTTGCTTCTGTGTTTTTATATTTTTGACATGAACTCCAGAATCATCAATTTGTCAAAAATCCTTTGCCATTTTCATTGGAATTGTATTAGCTTACTGGCTAATTTCAGAATCAACATGTTCAATACAAAGTAATCCAGTCAAGTTTACCTCTGAATTCATTCAATTAGTCTCATATAATTCATGAACAAATTCTGAAATTCCTATGTATTTTATGTATGGTGCTCTGGTGAATATTAATTTGGCAACCCTTTTACCCTAATCTAATTCTTTTATTGCTAGTATATAGAAATGCTATTGTATATATTTATAATTAATATTTTCTCTTTTTCTAATAATTATTCATTTGCTTTTCTTGAGGGTTCCAAGGGGATAATCCTGCTGTTTCTAAGAATTCCGTGTCTTCCTTTTCAAAACAATCCTTGTTTCATTTTTTTGGTCTGATTGCATCAGCTAGTTCTTCCAGAACAATGTTGAGTTGATACATCCATCAGCTTGTCATCTCAAATTCAGGGGCTTACAGCAGCCATTACCCAACCCTGCGTGCTCATGCTGCAAGCTGCTCTGCAGGCTGGAAAGGGTTGATGGCCCTAAGCTGGGCTCAGCTGGCTTGGCTCCAGTCTACAGGTTGGATCCAGGTGGGAAATTGTATTTACTCTTGCTTTACTTTGTGTTTATATTCAGAAGTGTGCCTCTCAGCATCAGTGTAAATACTAATGTCTAAGCCAGCATGAGTCTTCTGTTATTTGGAGTCCAAAGCATCCAGATTGATGTGTGTCAGGGGACTCACCACTAAACTCATATAAACACTGCCCAGACATCCTGTGTAGACCTCCAGCTGCCACTTGCTGTAACTTGCATGGTCTTTTCAAGTTCTCTTTGACTAACATTAAGTAGTAATTACCTTCTTCCCTTCCTCTGAGGGCTGTGTACTCCAGTTCATGTTTCTCATGCTTTAATGTGCATTCAGAGTTACTTGGAATCTCATTAAAATGCAGTTGCTGATTCAGCAGGCCCACGATGGGGCCTGAGTTGTTGCATTTCTCACAAGCTCTCAGGTGATATTGGTCTACAGACCCTGCTTTGAAAAGCAAGGCTTTAGACCACAATAAGAGGATAATTTTTACTCAACTTTAAAAAATAATTATACACTGTTAATGGCAGTATGTAGGGGACATAAGAGAGGGTGAGAAGATGTTCTAGGTCAAGATTCCATTGTTGTTTCTACTCTCAGTTTTGATTTTCACATACTGGAAAGTTGGGAAAGTCAAATGTTGTCATGGATGTGAATGTACTGTGCATAAACTATCCAAATGGTAGGTATCGTTCATTCTGTAGGATTAATAAGAATGATTAGCAGCATTCCCCGGATGATTGGTTGTCTTCAAAACAACAGCATGAGTAAGTAGCTAGAAGGTTAGGACTAAAAAGAGAACTGACATGAAATGACTATTACTGTGCCTGATATATGCATAGTAGTCAATCTTAGCTATCATCATTTTTATTACATTTTGTAAGGACTGGTTAAGGATAGAGCTGTGTAGCCCAGTGAATCTCATGGCAGGATTGTCACTTTATTCTCCTTACATTGGTCCCACTTGTCACTGTGTGTTGTGTGGGTGTTTCTCTGAATGATTGAACCATGTATTGAAAATGGCGAATACAGAATGAAAGTGCAGCCATCAACCTGGGAATGTTATTGTTCACATCAGTTAGTATTACTTTAGCTGTCGGGAACACCCCCCACCCCAAGTCAGTTTGTTTCAGGCAACAGGGAAAGCTTATTATGTCACTTAACAGGAAGTCTTGAGATAGGGGAAGTGCTAAGGGGCCGGACAGGTTTTCATCTCTCCTATTTTTCATTTTCATTGTGTTGGTGTTATAGGTCCCCTCATGAGCGCATAATGGCTTCAGCAGTTCTGAATGTCACATCCAGACAAGACAATGTCAAGGGATGGAAGAGACTCCTTCCCTGACTTTCTCTGTTTCGGAGGGAGGAAACCAGTCCCAGAAGGCTCCCGGACTTGCTCTTGTCCCTCACTGGCCGGACGGAATCACATGCCTCTTTCTAAGCTAATTCCACCGGCAAATGGAAGGAGACTGCTGCGCTTGTTCGAACAGTCCATTCAGGAATTATCCCTATATCATGAAGGGGAGGTTGAGACCAGAACACACTCAGAGTCAAGTGTACAAGAAGGAGGGATGAGCTTTTGGGCATAGATATAATGGGAAGAGTTCTAAATATAAAGGGAGCTGATGAAATCTTTACAGTGGCAAACACCCTTTGAATTTTCCACCTAGGACAGGAGCCCTTTCCTGTTGCAGCCATCTCAAATATTTTTCACCTTCTGTTTAAATTTGGTGGCTGGAAGCTTGATTATTTTAATGATCTTTGACCTCTTCTTCCCTTTCTGGCCCTTACCCATACTCCCGAGCAGTACCCGAAGGAGGCTTTTACATCAGGAACACCAAGCCCTTGTAAAGAGGCATCACTCCTAGCTTCCAAGGGTGGGGATGACCCTGGCTTGTGCTGGGGCTGGTCTGGGAGCGAGCACATCCTCAAAGCCTCCGCTGTGCCCGCCTGTGTGTCTCGTCATCTTCATCCAACCCCTATGATTCAGACTCGGATTGAACCCCCTGACCTCACTTTCACACTGCTCCCCTGATGTTTTATCACCAGACTCTTACAACTGTCATGCCAATATGTCACCTTAAAGTTGTTGGAAGTGGACCGCTTTAAAGACTCACCTTGCTCCCCCCTTTGATTCTCTCCACCACCCGCAGACATCATGCTTCCTTCACAGCCACCAATTGCTCCTTCGGATGCATAGAAAATCTCAGGAGTCCTGCAAGACCAGATTTAGGAGTCACTAAGAATATGACCCATTTGCGATGAACTCTGAGGAAATCAATTGACCCTCCTTAGATATTAGTGCTTAGTTATGTTCACATCTAGAGAGATTTAAGTCCCGACCTTCCACTTGCTTCCAGAGTAGTTCACCTTTGTTTGGTGGCATTGGAAAATTCACACATTTATTGGAATTTATTGACACTTGCAAGGAGTCGATTAGCTATTCCAGGATGGAGGAGAAATGACAAGGGTGTGAACCTCACTGCTGTGCAATCTAACCTTTGAAAGTAGACATTTTTCAAAAGGACAGTATTAAAAGCCCAACCTCCCAAGGAAAGTAGGTTTTCCCATAACCATGTCCATCTTCAAAACAAAAGATGTTGCAAATAAATTTTATTATTTCAGGAAACTTCTGCTAGGAATGCTGTTGTGTTTTGTTCCTTTGAACCCTCCTGGCTTTGCACTTTTGGGTCAGTGTCTCTCCATAAAGACCATGGCCCCATGGAAATCGGGGAGGAAGGGGAGCCTATGTGCTTTGCATGGTGACCTTGGCTGAGTGAGCTTTGTGGAGACGGGGAGGACGTTACCAGTGCATGTAGCCCACACAACCCTGTTCAGAGAAGCTCACTGACAATTGGCAATGCTCCTCTGCATGGTGCTGCCTGCCTGGCCATCAGGGGATGTTCTCCAAAGGGCTTGCAGGCACAGAGAAACTATAGGTAGCTATCTTTCTAACAGCATTTATGGTTGTGTTTCAAGCCCTGTGACAGTGCTGTCAAAATTTTTAAGAGAAGCTTCTCGCCCCAACCTCCTGATACCAGTGGGCCAAAGCCAGTGAAATGGCTTAATGCTGCGGGAGCACAGTTTATCCTTCACCCTAAATCAGACCCTCTACTCAATCTTTAGTGTTCTGTCCAAATTCCCTGGATGCTTGCTAAAAATGCAGACTGGTAAGGCTCATCACTACATAAATTTCAAGTTTGCATGGAGCTTTGGGTCTGCATTGTAAAATACCAACAGGTGAATCTGAGTGGGGGCTCAGAAGAGCCCTCTTGGGGAAAATTTGCCCTAAATCATAGGCTTGAGAACCAACAGCAGGATTCAGGCTCCTCCCTCATACAATCCCTCTGTATAGGTTCTCTGCATACATGCACACCGCTCCTCATGAGCCTTGTAAGTTTGGTGGCCCAGTTTACAGATGAAGAGAGTGAGGCACCCAGAGGTTAGGTCAACTGCTCAAGACTGAGAGCAGCTGCCAGCTGCCTGCTCCTGGGCATGAGCTCCCGTCCTCCTGATTTCCATAGCCTATGCTCTTAGATCTGTGCCATAGCATCTCCTGAACTGATGCCTGGTTAGGTCTCTGAACATACAAAGGTGAATCAGATAGTGTTCATGTTAAGAACTCATTCTGGGTGTTGAGGGCTAGTTGCTGTCTTGTTGTGTCTGGATGTGAAAAGCAGCTTGCCGAGTTCCAAGCAGGGCCAGAACCAGGAAATACAGCCTTGCTAGCTAGGGCACATCTCCAAAACGGCTTAGTTCTTGAGGAATTTAAATATGCCCTGTTCTTCCCCAAACAATGAGTCTGTTTTCAGCAATGTAAACCTCCTCAGGGCATGCCTAGTGCATGGTGCTGTGTGCTGAACTAAATAAGATAGTTGATTTGGGAGCCCTTTGAAAAAATAAAAGCCCTATAAAAATGAATTGTGGATGCATCAAAGATCCTCTCTGATCAGCCTCACCGAAGCTGTGTTTAACCTCACAATGACAATTTTTTGACCATTCCCCAGAGGCCAGACAGGGCAGCAGAACTCCGTGTATGTTACCATATGTGTCTCCACAAAAATCCTCACCATTTTACAGAAGAGGAAATGACCCTTAGAAAGGACACAACTAGTACATGGTGGTGATGTGGGCTGAGCCCAGCTCCCAAGCTTTTATGGTTAAATGCTGTACACTTTGTGCACTGCCTTTTGCTCATTCCTCTTTAAAAGTTCATTTTAAAGATGAAGAGGACCTTTGAGGTAGGGTTTGACATCATTCCACTGTAGGAATCAGCTTATCATCCCCTTCCCCTCGCCCACTTTCAGAGGGTACTCGGCACCTCACAGGTAATCTTCAACATTCCCTTTGGCTCACAGGACCAAGTGCGACCTCCCCAGACACCCACATGTTGCCCCCACTTACCTTCCAACTCCCTCCTTCCACCACTCCTTTAGAGACACATTTGCCTTCTGTCTACTAAGTCGACTACACGTATTTCCAGACTCTGTTATTGAGTAAAATCCTCATGTGGGGCAGCCCCTTCTTCCCTCTGCTTGTCTAAGTCTAGTTGTCTTCAAGACAAGTATCTAGACTCCCTCCTCAGCCCTCAGCAAGCTTTCCCAGTCTGCCAGGGCCCCTGCTGCCCGCACTACTCATACGTAGTCCCCAGCGTAAGCTGCTCCCTGACCCTGACCCTTCTGGTGTCTACGGTCTCTGTAGACCCTACAAAAGCAAGGGCCAGCCCATACTTTAGAAGACCCCACCTACCCCAGACATGCACAGATGAGTTTATTAGTAAACATGAGGTCCCTCTCAGCCCAGGCAAATCACTGGACTGTAACTTCACACATCCACTTCCAGGACTAGAGCTGTTCAGATCCCCAGGAGATGCTTCTCTCCATCTCTCCATCCTGAGTGTCGGAAACGGCAGCGTGTAAATGCCATGAAAGGCTTTTGACTCTGGCTTTGCCAGCGCTGCTTTCCAGGCCAGGGAGGATCCTGCAAAGGGAACGCCTGAGTAAAAGAACAGACGAGTTAACTTGTTTGAATCTTTGTCTTATCCGTAGCATTATTGGACTGATACTTGATAGCAAAGTGTAATTTCCCAGTAGTACTCACCACCCATCTTGCTGTTTGTTTCGCTTTGTCCTGGAATACTCATAAATTAGTGTGATCTTTGTGGTAGTTGCACATCGTGGCTGAGGAATATTGTGCTGCATTAAACAATTCCTATTATTCTGGTCTCGACCAAACATGGATGAAGCATGATAATGATGCTTTACACAAACATAAAGGTTACACCTGTGTATATGAGCTCCATTTAAACTCATATTCTATTATGAACTTGGTAAATTAACCTTTGCTAAGAGGAGCACAGAATGCCAGATGATGAGCAAAGTTCAACAAAATCAGGCTTAAGTCACAACAGACCATGAGAGAACTTGACATAGAGAATTCCATTCCTCCCAGGTCCTAGAGGAAGTACCGGCATGCCTCGAGGGGCCCCATGGGGATGTCAAGGCAGAGAGTAGACAGAGACAGACAGGACCTGAGACACACGAGTTTATTGGGGCCCAGGGGTGGAGTGTTTTGGGATTCCTGGGCTAAGCACAGCTCACACTAAAAGAGCAGGGGTCTGGTGAGCTTCCCTGGGGGTGTTTTCTAGGGGGCAACAGGGGGAAGCCCTGGGAGATGGCAAAACTGCAGGTCAGCAGGCCTGTTGGGGAAGTAGTATCTGGAACTCACTGGCTTGTGACTGCAGGCTGCTCTCTAGGGCGTGAGCTTGTGCGAGGGGCTGACATCAGTTTAAGGTCCCTGCAGGCCACTTGGCCAAACAATGGATCTGGAGGCAGCAGCATGGAGTAGCTTAGCTCAGCTCTCCACATGGCCCTACAGATATTAGAGTGTACTACTAGGGTGAAGGAAGGGTCAAGGGTGTCTCATGCATTTCTGGTGGGATCCCTTAGGCAGCAGAAATGACAGCTAGTTGGGAGTATGTCATTTTTGCAGCTAGTTGGGAGTATGTCGTTTTTGAAGAGCTTTTGAGAATCCAGGTAGACAATGTGGAGTGAACATTTGGGTGGGTGGGCTGAAGGCATATACTGGGATTGGTAAGCTTATGAATGTGGTGGAGCCTCGTGGGAAGAGGGATTGGGGAGCAATGGAGCCCAGGACTCAGCCTTGAGCACAGCCCGTTTTAGTGGCTGGGTAGGGGAGGACAAACCTGCTGTAAAGGATTCAGAGGAGAGGTCAAGTGCCAGAGGAAGGCTTACAAGGAAGGACCACAAAAGCTGGAGAAAGAGTAACTTTAGAGAGAAGTTTGGGTTAATCATGTCACATAAGCTGAGGATGGGTTTGACTCCCTGGAGGTCTTCAGCGACCTCAGAGTCACATCCATGATGTCGGAGGCTGAGGATGGAGAAGCCTTGTTGGCATGAGGGATGCATGAAGTGTGAGACATGGAAACAGGGAGTATGGACAAGAAGTTCAAGGCTGCTGAGAGGGAGGCGGAAACAGAGCGGCAGCTGGAGAAGGAAGGGGACCAAGGGAGGTTTTCTGTTTTCATTTTTATTTTTAAGGAAAACAGGGACTTGAATATGTGTAAATGCCCATGGAAAGGTTCCATCAGGGAGAGAGTGGTTGATGATGAAAGAGAGAAAATAAATTATAGATACAGTCTAAGCTCACACAGCTGCTTATTTGCAGCCTCGCTGCACAGAATCATACCTTGTTGAGTCTCTGGTACTTCAACTGGATTTAAGAAACAGCTCAACCTTTTTGCCGGGAGAGGTGGCAGCCATGAGACCCTGGGAAGCCACACTCCACAGCCTCGCCCTCGTTTAACCAACTATCTGCACAACACTGGGTCTTCTGACTTAGTTGCATACAGAAGAGGCTTTTGTGGTTCATCCTTTAGAAAATGAATTACATTTAACATAGATCTCATTTTAGATCCAGAGGCTGTAATGCTATCGGACTGCTAGATAGAAATAGCTTGTTGCTCTCCTGGTTCATTGGAGTCTTAACAGCAGGATTTCATGTTTCACAAATGATTATATCCTGCACGGATATCTGACATGCTCCCCATCACTGTTTAGCCAATTAAAAACATTGCATTCCACAAAGAAACAGCATTTCGTACACAGGGGTCTCTGAGTGGCAGAGTTTTCAGAAGAGCTGTCATTGCACAATGAAATTTAGAATCTTAGAGATGGCACCAAGCTGGGAAATTTACATACTATCAGGAAGTGGGACTTGCTGTCTGGAATAATTGAAAACTGCAGTAATAACATGAGTTGTCCTAGGGAGTAATGTTAGGAAATGTAATAAACATTTTCCAAATCCTAGAGCTTTTGTTTCCCATCTATTTCTTGCACCTCACACCTATATATCTTTCTTGATATGCTTTAATCCCCCAAATGCTGGTCACCACCATCATCCATGCCATTCGGAGCAATTATTGTGCTAAATGCTCTATATATGTTTCTTCATCTTCATAACAACCTTGATAGGTCATATTGTTGTTTTCACTCAGTGGAGGAGGAAACTGAGTCTCAGAAAGGTAAATTGCTTCCCTCAATGTCACACATCCCGTGTAAGTGCCAGAGTTTGAGTATAAACTCAGCAAGGGTTACCAGAACCCCCATGTTAACCTCTTTGCTTCTCTATATAGAGATGAATGGATTTTAGCTTGTGCCCTCAGGGAGCTTCAGATATGATTGGAAGTATATGCTATGTGTACACATGACTTTTCCATAAGATAGGGTTTGTCAAGTACAAGAGGTTCTTTGGAGTTTAGGAGAGTGGGGGATTGCTCCTAGGGGTGGGGAGGGGCTATCAAGGCTGGTTCATCATCCATCCATAGAGCTAAAGTGTTGGTGGAATTGTGACTGACAGGTGGGAGAGAAGGATAGTCAGGGTGGAAGGGATGGTAAGGGCACAAGCAAGGTCAAGACAGAGGCAGCCTCTGGGGAGCAATGGCCAGTCTGTTTGACTGACACTGAAAAGACCTGCCTGGGTCAGAGCATGAAGGTATCTAAATGGCAGGACGGCTACATTCTCTCCATACATTCTAGAAATGCTATAAAAACTGGCATTGAGTAGGATAAAGAGCTGACTGTACTGGAAAGCCAACTCAGCTGCTACCATCCAGGGGAGAGATACTGAGCTCAGATGATAGTACTAGGAGGGAATAATACTAAAGGAAGCTTGACCTTTCTCCTTTCAAATTCTCATTACTAACGAAGTCCTGCTCTTTCTCTAGCGTAGTGACCTTCAACCTGGCTGCATGTTAGAATCCTCTGGGGAGATATTAAACTGTTAAAATTTTGTTGGTCCCCTAGGCTAATTAAATCAGAATCTCTGGGAGTGGAAAACAAGCATCAATGTTTTTTAAGCCTTCTAGGTGACTCCTATATCCATGTTAGCAGGTCCCTTGCTTGTGAAGTGAACTAATCAATTAATTACTACAAAAAACAGGGCTGGGTAACTACAATGGTAGTCATGCTGATAACAGAACATGGAAGGTCAGGAAGAAGCTGATTCGGAAAAGTGAGGAGCTACATCTGTTGTTAAATATATTCACATTAGAAATCCAGGGAGAGATTGGATGTCCCCAAAAGGTGGGCCCTCCTTGTCACTGGGTGCCATCTCCAGGTCCTCTTCCATGAAAATAACAGTGGCGGGATAAAGCCTGGAATCTGGAATTCCATCAGGCATGTGAGACCAAGGCTTTACATGCTCAGAAGGTAAGTCAGCATTGCTAAAATGCACATATTTGAGTCATCTGCATATAGGCAACAGTATAAGTCATTCAGAAAGAGAGAAGAAAAAAAGGCGGATGATATAAGATTAGGACATGTCACTATAAAGGGAAAAGGAAGAAGAAAAAGAAATAGGGAAGAGAGTTACAGATGGACTAGTCAAGTAATGCAAAGACAAGAAGATGGGAAAGGAGTCCAGAGGAACACCTATATGAAATAGTGAAGAAAGGCAAAAAAAAAAGAAGAAAAAATGAGGTCTAAGAAGATAAAAACCTGAAGTCTTTGGTGCATATAGGATAAGTGTTATTTTCTTAAACCATATGATGTATTGTTTATTGTAGAAAAATATTAAAAATTACAACAATCAAAACAAATAAGAAACAACTTCCCATAACCTGCCACTCAAAGATAAACACTATGATTTTTATCCCCCAAATATCTATCAGGCTTTTTTGTAAACAAAAGTGGGACATTATTCACATAGTTCTATGAAATCTGCTTTTTTCATAAAACAGTATGCCATGAATATCTTTCCATGTCAATGAATCTACACAAGTAGTCATTTTAAATGGCTTCCAGTTATTCTGGCTGTAATAGAGCTGCTATGATTTATCTCATCACTTCCTTATTAGTAGTTTCCAATTTCCTGACATTTTATGGGCACCTACTTGATTATTTTCCTGACATTCATATGCGCACATGCTTGATTATTTTCTCAGGTTGAATTTCTACACAGAGAATTTTTACTAACAAAATATGCAATTGGTTACTTCTTCTTTATTCAAGAATACTGGAAATACTCCTTCTGTATCTTTATCAATTTAGCAGGTAAATAATGGTAGTGCGATGGTGCTTTTATTTGCATCTAGGTGTTTTCCTATGTAGATAGGACTTCCTATTTCCTCTTTTGAGCAGTTCCTTTAATTTCTTCTTCATGTATTTGGTCCCCCAGGAGTGCTGTGTACTTCTGTCTGTGACACTTTTTCCTTCGCGTGTACGGAGCAGAGGAGTGCTTCGTTGTTTCTACATTCCGGTCTCCTGTCCCTGTTTTCCAGACTTAAAATTATGTTATTCCTCGTTTTTTATTTCATGGGACGTTTGAAAAGGCTCTTGGGCTGAGTGATATCTCAGGGTGGGTTCTCTGAAGGTACCGGGGAGGGAGCATGGCGTGAAGGATGTTTCATGGCTTAGCCCCTGCAAAGGGAGCGGGAAGAAGCAGAGCTGTGCAGAGGCAACAGGCAAGCTGATGATACTGGGCCAGCAAAGCTCTGACTTCCCTTCCTGGAGTTCTGGAGTGAAGATTGCCGGACAGATCTGTTGGCCCTCATATTCTTACCCCACTCAGTCATTGGATAAGCAGCACCTACAGATTTAGCAAATAAAAATACAAGATGCCCAATCAAATTTGAACTGCAGATAAACCATGGATACTTTAATAATATCAGTATGTTTCCATATTGCTTACTTGGAAGTTCAACTTAGCTGGACGTTCTGTATTTTATCTGGCAACCCTAGATGGGGCTCATACCTGAGAAAGCTGTGAGCTTAGACAAGGTGGCTCAGCTGAGCTGGCACTGAAGGAGCAGATAGCTGAGGCGGCCTGCGGATCACATACCTTGCATCTGAATCCTCCTTGGTGGGGGATCTGGGTGGTGCAGGTTCACATCCCAGAGAGCTAAACACAGGACTCCAGTCCTGAGCTTGAACCGGGCGTCCCAGACAACAGCTTCAATTAACTAGCAGTAAGAGAAACCAGCATTTGTCAGTAAGAGAAAAAATCAAGGAGTTCGTAAATGATGAGATAGAGGAAGCAGTGAGTACATAATGTGTTTTAAAGTGGTTTGGAGAAAAGTAATTCTAGAAGACCGAGTTAGAACATTAACACTAGGAAATAATAAAGTCCAGGGAGATTTCTGATATTTGCAGCAGAAGGGATGTTGGTCTAAGCAAATCCCAGCAGAAAGTTATCAGCTTTGCCAATGAGGAATAATCCTCTGAAAATTCAGGGAAAGAAAAGAAAGCTCATGGAGCACAGGGAGGAAGTTGTGGAACTCAATTTGGTGACCTCTGTCATTGTAGGCAAGGAGGAATCAAGAACGAACTGAGAGTGAGGGTTAAAGCCCGGGGCTTGGGGTTTGGGAGATGTAAAGCAGCTCACCCCACAGAGCCTGATTTTGAATAAAGGATTGTTGACAGTGAGCATAACCTCAGCATCTCCATTTTCCCCCACCACTGAGTATGGAGGGAATAAAACACGGCCCCTGCCTTTATGGAGTTTAGAATCTAGTTGGAGAGAAAATTCATACAGGAAAGGATAAATGGTCATCCAGCACACCTGAGCTAAATGCTACGTTTAGCTTAACCTGAAATCTATTACAGTTCAGCAGGGAGTGCTGTGAGCTTGAGGGCCGAGGATGCATCAAGGAGGTGGGGGCCTTTCGTTGGATCTCAAGTAAGAATCAGATAATGCATAAAAATGGGGCATATGTTCCAGGCAGAGGCACTGGCTTTCGACAATCAACAGTTTGGCTGGCGTGCCCCAGGTCCTGTCTGTCTCAAGGACAGGGCGAGTGCTGACCCTTACATGCGGCAAAATCCATTTCTTTCTTGTGGTAAGCCTGCAAGAGCCCCCGGTCCCCTTGGTATCCTTGGCTGAATTTTTGCCGCTGTCTAATGACTCCTGAATGAGAGCTAAAAGGCTAGGCTCCTAGTCCTCTATTCCCAGAAGAATGGGCGGGATTTTGAGCTTTTGGAAAAGAGGACAATGGGAGGCTCACGCTGTCTGTGGGCTGTGGGCTAACGGTGGGGGTGGAGGAGGAGTGGGGGGGGGCTCGTTTCCTGCCGCGGTGAAACAACAGGGGAAGAAGTCTTCAAGAGGTCCCTGGGCTGCCTGGGGCATCCCTGTGGGGGAGCACAGGGCTACTTTAGGCATTCATGAATACTGAATGAGAGCGAAGAGGTAATTCGACTTAATGAACTGAGAAAGCTTTGCAAGACTCCTTGACTATTTTCCAGCCTATGTGTTACCTTAACTGCCTACTAAAAGTAGAAGAGATTGGATGTTTCTCGCTCTCTCTCTTTTTTTAAAATTCTTAACTCATTACTAATTCTATGCCATTTCCATAGGAGGGTCTTAAGATAGATCTTGTCCTAATACTGCCAGACTAATCTTTCTTAATTACAACTTTTATTACATTGTTTTGCTGCTTAAAAACCTTCAATGGCTCCCTATTTCCTACTATAAAGTCTTCTTGATGTACAAAATGGCCATAATCTCTCTGGTTTTGCTTCACATGCCAACCGTATTCCTTGCTAAACTCTAAAACACACCCAGTCCCTTTGACAAGCTTGCCCGAAATGTGGTGTTATTTTAACAGTCAGCCACGGGAGCATTCGCAGGGCATTTAGTTATCATTTCTGTCATTTCCCCAAAGGACAGCCTGATAACTTGGTCAGATTTTACCTCAGTGATATAATCACAGCTATTTTCATGATCTTGAAAACTCCCTGCCTATTAGCTGGAATGTTCCCCAATCAATGGGGCTTTGATTATGAATATTCAATAAAGCCTCAGTTTTCCCTAGGAGATTGGATCAGCCTTTTCAAAACCTAAACAGCTTGTGTTTTGTCAACATCGATTCCCAGTTTAGATTAGAATCATTATTGGCAGAGCAAGTACTATTTGGCTGAGTGGTGATAATTAAAGCAGCAAACAGGGACCTGGGTAATTCTGTCCAGGTTTTGCATGGATAATGGAATGAAGCCATGTCACAAGAACTTTCGAAATAGACAGTAACTTGAGCTCAATTGTACATCCCCGCCCCACACTCAGAAACCAAGTTAAAGTACCAAAGGGACGTAAAAATCAGGAAAACACCTCATCAGCACAGAAATGAGGAAAGAGTTTGATCAACGTGTTTCAAAAGTAAAAGCATTGCTGAGACAGTACAGAAGTGACGAAGGCTCTGACGTCACAGCCCCCTTGTTTAGAAAATGCTGGTGTTGGCGGTGGTGGGTGGAGAGTGGTTTACCAGCAATCTGGGAACATAAAGCCCTGGTTTGCTGTTGGTGTAAACACTCCATGGCCGATATCAGGCTATCCCAAAGCAGAGCTGGGAAGAGATGCTACAGATGTGGTTCTTGCCAGCCCACCCAAGTCTGTTCCATCACCCTGCTGAGTGTTATGGAAAACGAGTGCAAGTGGCAACTTGGAACAAACCTCTAACCTAGATATGGGTGTGAGGTATGGGGCAGAGACAGGAAGCCACGAAGAGATAAATGTCACATGCCTTTTACTGCCAAGATCCTCAGTTTCCTGGAACATCCCTGCTGGGGGTGCCAGGACAAGTCAGCCAGAGAAAAGCTAGCGCAGACCTGGTCTCTGTCTTAATTCCGTTAAGAGTTAACTTTTCTTAACCTCCACTGCTCTCTGTTTTCAAGGCAGACACTCTGGCCTTCATAAAGGAGGAATATAGAAAGGCTGGGTAGAAGAAAAAAACTAGATTTAGAAATGTCCTTGTTTAACACTATATTTACGTGTTTTCTTGCATGTACCTCAACTAAAAAAAAAAAAATGAAAAGAAAGAAGAAATGTCCTAGTACCAAGTTACTCACAAAATGGAAAATGTATGTGATAATGAATATATGAGCAGGTTTATTGGTTGTCCCATTAAGAATGAGAATGGGTTAAACTGAGCAGAAATATCAAACTGGATGACAAGACCGATTTTGGCAATAGTTTGTGTGTAGGAAAGACACCAGCAAAATGACATAGGAAAGTTCAAAATAATAGGATGGGAAACAGGATCTTGGGAAAATCAGATGAAAATAAACTCAGAGCTTAATATCAATATCACACAAAATGGAACTTAGGACTGAAATCATTAAGTGGGATAAGAGGGTTATTTGGTAATAATGAAAAATTCAAAACAAGAAGAATTAAGAGTCATGAAACTATATACCCCAAATGATAATATTGAGATATATAAAGGATATATATATATATATATATAGAAGTATATAAAGTTTGGAACATGAGGAACAGTTGATAAAATCTTGGTGCTACACTGTCATGAAATGTGACTTTCAAAATTTGACCAGACATAAAAGGATACGGATGAGTGGAATAGTGTAATTATTACATTTGATTCAATAATTATGCAGATAGATTTTTGTGCTCCAAAAAGAATATTGATTTTTTTTTAATGTCCAATGAAACATTATAACATTCATCCAATAAATATTTATTACCTATCAGCCAAATGTCAGGCCTTATCCTGGGAAGGGGATGAAGTGCATACGGGCTCGTCACAGAGCCTGCCACGTGGAGTCCATGTGTAGGGTGCTCTTCTAGAAGTAGGGGCAGCATCAGGGTACAAAATAGACAGGTGCGTGTCTCATGGAAGGACACAGGTAGTGGTAAAGACCCACACAGATAGGGCAGGTGAGGATAATAAAGCAGTGTTAGAGAATGATGGGCAGGATGCTATTTCAGAAATGAGCTTCAGGAAAGGCCTCTCTGCTCACATGACATTCGAGCAGAAATCACCTGAGGGCAGCAAGGGCCTGAGGCATGAAGATGTCACAGGAAGAGACTCTGGGCAGAGGGACCAGCAAGCATAGAGGCTCTTTTATGCTTTGTGTCAGTTTTATTCCTCAACTTTTCCTAAATTTCTTCAATATTTCATTTGTCAGTCTTTTTCATTTTCTAATAAACTTAAGATCATGTTTTTGCCTTTGTATTGGTTTATCATATCCTTCATATGTTTTAAATTTCTAAATAGTTTATAACTGCAGGCTTCATGTACCTTTGAGCTCAACATTAATTTAAAAAGAGCATTTTAGAATTCCCTATATGGCTAGATTTTTTGGATCGTCCTTTCATTGTTTTAATTTCTTTTTGCTCTGTGCCAGGGAATGTAGCCTGAGCAATTCCTCCTCCTTAAAATCCATGCACATTTTCTTTGTGGAGTAGTGTATGCTGAAATCCAGTTCCGTGTCTCCACATCGCCCAAGTTCACATGTGTCAGTTCATGCATTTGACATGCTTCAGCTCTACTGAACTTTCATTTGCTTAAAACTGCCCTTTTCTGGAACATTCGCCTCTCTCCTATTCATCGCGTTAGGGTTCTTTGAGGAACAGAACTAAACTAATAGAATGTGTCTGTGCGTGTGTGTGTGTGTGTAGAGATATGATTATGGAGGGTGAGTAGTCATAAGATCTGCAGTCAGAGAGCTGAAACCCCAGGAGAGTCCATATGTAATTCCCTTTCGTGTCTGAAAGCCTGAGAACCGGGAGAGCCGGTGACGTAAGCTCCAGTCAGAAGGCCGCCAAACTGGAGACCCAGGAAGAACTGATGTTTCATTTTAGGTCCACAGGCAGAAAAAAACTGATGGCCCGGCTCAAGGCAGCTGGGGAGGAGGAGCACGGGGTGGTTCTTCTTAGTCCTTTTGCTCTGTTTAAGGTCTTCAGCTAATTGGATGGGACCCACGCACGTTAGGGATGGCAACCTGCTTCACTCAGTTTACTGACTTAAATATTCATCTCACCCAGAAACACCCTCAAAGACATACCTGGGATAATGTGACCAAGTGTCTGGGCATCCTGTGACCTTGGTCATTTGACAAAAAAAGAAATTAACCATCACAGTCGTGCAGCTTTTCTTCAAGTCTCGGAGGAAATGTTGTTTCCTCCTGGGATGCCTTGCCGGGATGGGACCCCATCCCAAGAATACATTCGGCGCTCCTGCAGTGAACACAGCACCCTGTTTGTTCCCTGTCCTGACACTTTGGCACACTACTTCCAGTTGCTTATTTAGCTGACTAGACGGCCCTCACTTCCTTTAAGTCTCCACTTAAATGTCACCTGATCAGAGAGGCCTTCCCTGAAGCACATTTCTGAAATGGCATCCCATTCTGTCACTCTCTAACTGCTTTGTTATCCTTCACCCACTGTATCTCTGCATCTTTATTATCTGTGTCCTCCCATCTAGAATGTAAGTTCCACAAAAGTGGGGACTTTGCCTATTTTGTTGACTGCTATATCCATGACTTCTGGAAGAGTGTCTGGTACATTGTGGGTATTCAAATAAAAGCAGTTAATAAATGCACAAGTAAATAAAAATAATTTATTATGATTAAGTGTATTATAGGGATAAAAGAATGGTTCAACATTAGAGAATATGTAGAACATTCTGATGCAGTTAATGCAATTAATATGTAAAAGATTTTTTAAATGTGGTGATCTTGATAGATGTTAAAAAGGAAAAAAATTACAAAAAAAACCCAAAATAAAACCCAAGAAACAAAAACCAAATTTTGGCAATCTATAATTAAAGGATTTATTCCTTAAAATTATAAACATATTTAATATCTAAGCAAAAGCTAAACATATTTAATATCATGATCTTTACAGAAAAAGCTTGCTGACCTCTGGCAACGAACAAGAGAAAACAAAATCCACAGGCATAGATATTATCAGACTTATTTTGGAATTTCCATCCAACAAAATAAGTTATGGAATAGAAATGAGAAACGTTCATTAGTAGAAGGAAATAGAGAAAATTGCCATTATTGGCACTCTTAATTTTACAACCTGGGAAAATGGAGAGACTCAATTGAAAACTATTAGAAATTTTGCCAGGTGTCCAGTTCAAAATAGTTAAAATTCCTTACATTAAAATAACAAACATAAATATTTAGGAAATAGCAACATGACTAGCTCTTAGTTTACATTCTTCTTCCATGAAACTTATCTAACTTTATTCAGAATAACAAACACTTGAGTAATTGTATAGTTCAATCACATTCTTGAACAGGAAGATTCAACATTGTAAAGATGTCAATTCTTCCAAAGTGAATCTTCAGATTTAGTGCAATTCCAACCAAATTCCTCATAAGGAAAGAACATACAGTCACAGGTTTTGAAAACTTCAATTATTTGGAGTATGTCAGTCAGAAAAACTAGGTTATGATGCAGTAACACACCCCCGCCCCCATATCTTAGTGGCTTAAAACAACAAAGCTCTATTTCTGATACTACATGCTCCTTGAAAGTTAACTTTTTTGTTTCCTTACACTGAGATTCAAGCTGACATAACGGCCTCCGGCTCAGATGTTGCCAGGCACTTGGCTGATGAAAGGGATCTCCAGAGAGTCTCCAACTGACAACTAGATATACTGGCCTGGAAATAACATGTCACTGTGCACACAAGTATGGCCAGGACAAGTCACATGGCCCCATCCAATGGTCGGTGTCAATCCTACTCCCCCTCCCAAAGAGAGGAGGGCCAGACAGCAGTGAAAGCAGCAATTCCCCACCAGGGTAGGGATGGCACAGCAGGAAGAGGCATCTGCATTATCAGATATAACGATTTGTTTTACACTGCAATAATTAAAAGAGTGTAGCGCTGTTTTCTGGGTGGACCAACTGACCAATGAACGCAAGAGAACAGAAAGACCCAAGACAGAACAACCTAATAAGAATTTAGTCCAGATAAAAGTGTCACTTATGAGAAAAAAACAAAACTGAAGTCAAGATAGTTATGAAGAAAGATATTTGGGTTTTCTTGATGGTTTAAGACGATATTAAAAATCATAGTAGTTAAAGGAGTGAATAACAGTAGAAAATCATATTCTAAAACCTACAGTTTTTTAACCAGGAAGGTAAAAGATTATTTTGTAGGGTAAAAGAGTAAATAGGGAGAAAAAGGAAATTTCCTTTTTCTGAAAATGGATAATAATAAGACCAGGGCAGTAGAGGTGTGAGACATTATCAGCCAAGGCAAGGTGGTAGAAGTCAAAGGGGCTCAAGTTAAAATAGCCTAGTGGTGTCCTCAGCTCACCAATGGGTATCAGTGGAGCAGCACAGCAATGGGTGATGAAGAAAGGATGGGTTAACCAAGTAAAAATTGCACTAACGGCATTCAACAGAAAAGCTACTGATCTATCCTTAGAGATTATGCTTCTTTTGCATAACGCTTTAGATTTTTCTGAAACTTAGGTAATTCATGTTGAATCCATATTTCATACTCAGTTTAAAAAGTGGTGCTGGTAAATTTTATCTTACTAAAAACTTCTTTATTGAAGTATAATGCACATATATTAAAGTGCACAAAAGACACATGTAGGGCTTGATACGTGACCGCCCAATGAGCGCCCTGAGTACCCGGGGTGGAACAACACCCCAGAAGACCCCTCTCACTCCTTCCCTATTACTGCCTACTCCCTCCCCTGCCTCATAGATCTGTTTGCCCTGTTTTTGAACTTTATATACATGGAATCATCCAGAGTATATTTTATTATTATTATTTACTGGTTTCTTTTGCTCAACATTTTTTGTGAGATTCATCTGTTTTGTTGCATGTAAAAGTAGATCACTTATTTTCACAGTTGTCATCAGTTTCTAAGGAATGAACAAACTGTAATTTATCTAGATTACTGTTGTTAGAACTGATAGATTAAGATTATTTCTATTTTTTACTATTAAAAGGAATGCTGCTCGTGTGCCTGTATTTTAGTATACATGTCTTTGGTGCATGTTGGGTGTATAATTAAGAGTAGAATTTTTAAGTCATGGACCATATATACATTTAACTTTAGCAGTTGATACCAGACACTATTCTAAAGTGGTTGAACCAAGTTACATTTCCAACAGCTGTGTGTTTTACATTATTGTCAAAACTTGGTAATGCAAGTCTTGATTAGACATAAAGTTTCTCATTGTAGTTTTAATTTTCACTTCCCTGATGAAAAATGGCATTGAGCATTTTTATTTATGTTCACTGGTCATTTGAATGTCCTTTGTCAAATTCCTCTTCAAGTTTCTTGCCCATTTTTCTGTTGAGTTTTCTGCTTTTTTCTTATTAATTTGTAGGAGTTGTTTATATATTCTACTATCTCTTTGTTGGATTTTTGCAAATATATCTCCCACTTTACAGCTTGCATTTCACTCTTTCATTCTGTCTTTCTATTATTTTTAATTTCAGTGTAGTCCAATTTATTGTTTCTTTCTTTTATTAGCTTTTCTTTCTTGCTTCAGAAGTCCTTCCCTACTCCATGAACATGAAAATATTCTTTTATATTATTTTCTAGAAACCATATTGCTTTACCTTTCACATTTAGAACTTCGAACTAACTGGAACTGATTTGTACGTATGGTGTGAGCTAGGGAATCACATTTTATTTTTTTCCATATGGCTGTCATATTACTAAATTGTAGGGTATATCATGTTCATGCAAGATTAGATTTAATATTGAAAAAATATCAATTATCTCCAAATCGATCTATACATCTAGTGCAATATCAATCAAAAGACCAGCAGGTTTCTTTGTGGGAAAAGACAACCTGGTCTCTGGATTCATTTGGAAATGCATAAGACCAAAAATAATCAAGATGTCCTTCAAGGAAAACAATGTAGGAGGATGTATTCTACTGAATTTCAAGATTTATTATAAAGGTACAGTAACTGGGGTCAGACAGTATAGATACAGAGCAGACAAACAGACCAGTGAAGTGAAAAGAAAGTTCAGAAATAGACACACATACCTGGCTACTCAACTTAAGATGGAGGTGACATTGTGGAGCAGAAAAGGAAGGACAGTCTTTAAAACTAATTTTACTTGAGTGTAGTAATTGAAATTAGAAAGGTAGTTAAGTTGGACTTAAATATTTTAGATACATGTCATTTTAGAGTATCCATTGATGTTTTGTGGTTTTAATAGTTACAGACTCAAGGGAAAGGTCTGAGATGTTTTAGGATTCAGTTATTCAGAGTCAAAGCACGTTGTTCTAAACATCTTCCATATGGTTGAGGTTCTACCAGTGCTATAGAGGCTTATCTTGATGTCAGATGAAACGTGTGACTAACCAATCAAGTACCTGAATCTTACTTTACTTTGGGACTAACACAGTTCAAATATTGTGGGGCTACTGAAGATATAAAATATGGTTGACCTTTCTAGGGCTTTTAGGATTTACATGTGATGATCAAATCAGCACATATAAAAAGAGAGGGAAAAAATGGGGGCCAGAAAATGATTAATTAGATGTGTGGTCAAGGGATACAGAACGCTAGAGAAAAGAGGCATTGGACTGGATTTCTGTGCTAACGAATCACCTCCCAGAAGAGGGGGATTTTTGTTGAGCCTTAAAATCCAGGTAGGGTTTAGAGACGTGAATGGGTGGAGGGTAGGGGCATCACCAGCGTGGGCAGACATGAGCAAATGAGGGCGGGGAAACAGCATTCTGTTTGTCTGTGTGCTGTGGGGGCATGGATGTGTGTGGGTAGATAGAGTGGGGTAGAACAGTTATTTTGACAAATAGTGGGAAATAATTTGACTTGATAGACTGGGGCCATGTTACAGTGGAATTTTAGAAACAGGAAGGGAATTCATATTTAGAGAAAAGCCAGGGAAGAGCAAGGACTTGTCTGTCCTGTTTAATCACTTTACCCCCACTGCCTAGTAGAGTGCATGGCATATAATTCACACTGTAGATATTTGTTGAATAAACAAATGGAAAAAATAGTAGGATTCAAGAAGTAATAACTTGTCCGTGCCCCGGTTTAGCACATTAAACTCCCAAGGGAGCTACCATCCCCTACCTGAAATGCTTCCAGGACACTGATAGTTGCTGACAGTGTTAAGAATACCTGAAATCATGATGACCAAATAATCATGGACTCCATGGTGAGAAGTGTTTCATTGAGCAAATACTGAACATTAATTTCCATTTTAAAAAAGCCTGTAGGAAGAGCTCCCTCTCTGGATCCAGTTCTCCAGCTCCAGCTGTATGTTTTAAGAGACTATGGAGATTATCAACACGGGGAAATAATATGGGGTTTACCTTTTTTTAATGAGGAGAATCAATAATACATTATAATTTTTATTGGTTACAAGAGTTTAGTCTTCTGCCTCGCTGCACATTCAAGGTTAAGTTAATAAAATGTTTGTGGAGGTCTAGGGTTCCATCTGTTCATTCTGCTACTGCAGAGGACACAGTAAATACCTCACCCTGCAGGTGCCACCTGATCGTGCTTTACTAATCACCACTTCCCTCTAGCTGCCACCTGCCCTGGCCCCCACTCAAAGACCCTGGTAGACCCTTAGGGAAAGGCGAAATCTGTCATTAGTACCCCCGTGATATTCAATCCCTGCTCCTTCCCTCTCTCCTGCCTGAAATTTCTTTCTTAGGGTATGAGTGGGGTGTGTCAAATCCAGTAATGGGCCAACCGATACTATTCTCTTGTCCTTTGCCCATGGGCATCAATACGGTCCCACAGCTTCTCATGGACTCTCCAAGCAGAGAGACCTGAGAGCTTATGGTCCAACCACAGCCTTTTACAGATGAGGAGACTGGGGCCCCAGACTGAATTGCTCAAGGACACACATCTCTTAGTGGCAGCGGTGGGAACAGAAGAAGACTGCTCCTGGCCGGCTGTTCTTGCACTCAGCCTCACTGCCTTAGTCCTGTCTTATTGCCCATCGGCTGTGGTTTTTTCCTTAGTTTCAAATCAAAGCCACGCATTTGTTGCAAAGTATGTTTACGAGGCTAACAGCCACCGGGCTAGACAGAGTGCGCCCTCCCATAGGGCAGCTCCACGGTGGCAGATACTCAGGGCAGCCACCCGGGGTGAAGCCAGGCTGGAAGGACCCATGGCTTGGTTGAAGATGCCTCCTCTTCAAGATGTAGGATGAACTTTATGCTGAGAGTTGATTCTGAAACACGAGAGTGTTTCTTTTCTCCAAAATGCATTGCCAGTTTAGAGGAGTTTACAGAAAGTGCTCTCAAGCTGACGGACTGTCACATCTACAGTCTGCATTCCAGCAGAGCATCTGGCAAATCAAGAAGCACAGAATACAGATGAATGACATTCATTACCTTGATTAGTGTGAAAAAGTTTCTCTCACTCTGGCCCAATTTGATGGACCATGAGGTCTGGAAAGGATGTGCGCCCACCTGCTCTTTCTCTCTAGGAAAGCCAATGAAAGCAGAGAGGGCAGGTGGCTTTTTGTGGTTGGGTTGAAATGACATCCTTTCTAAGACTCCTGGTCTAGTGTTCTTCTTACTGTGTTTGTCTTTAAAGAAAAAGCCTATGTAGAAGTAGCACTGGGTTCAGACTTTATCTGTTGTAATAAAATAGGATTCCTAAAAGCCCTGTAAATTAATTTAAAGATAAACTCTTGAATTTTTCCTAAACAAAGTGGCTGACAACTGACATGACTAAATTCTCTGAACAAATCTGGTAGTAGGTGTCTGGGCAGTTTTTGAAAATTTTTTCTGCTTACCTCATATCTCAAAGAAGAGAACGTAAAAAGAGAAAAAGACACCAAAAATGTAGGCAAGTGGGGTTCCTGGGAAACAAAGAAGTATATTACTTGCCACCACTGTTTATTTTCCCACCTGAAGAAGAACAGGAGAAAAATGATTATCATGTCACTTAAGAGGATTCTATCACCGGAAGGAAGGAAGCCAAATTTCTAAAGAATAGATGGGCATTGCTAAGAGTGAATTAATTCATTTCCCTTTGCCTAAAGAGCTTTACATGTCACCATTCCAGATAAATTAGAATTTTCTCTGTTCTTAAATCTCCAGAGAGGAAGTATATTTGAATTATGTTCAATACAGAATTGAACACAAATTCTGCAATTCCAGCTCTGCCTCTGGTATTGTAAAAACAAAAGCAAACACTATAAGCGGCAGGGTGTCCCTTCCTGTTTTTCTCCATCTCGGTAAATAGCATCATTATTTCTATATGTTCAAGACAAAAAGCCAGGACTCAGCCTCGACTCCTCCCTTTTCGTGCTGCCTCCCAGCCCCCACCACTCACCCTGTCACTTTTATCTCTAAAATGCATCTCGACCATGTCCATTCCTGCCCCGCCCATTCTGGTCCATAGCACCATCCAGCCATCTCTCACCTCCAGTTTCCCACTGGCTTCTTTCTGCCTTTCCTCTTGCTCCACTAAAACCCATTCTCTACATGGCAGTCAGATAGATCTTTATTTTTTTTTTCAATGCAGTAGTTTAATTTTTTGAATTAAGACTTTGTTTTTAGAGTAGGTGTATGCTGACAGCAAAATGGAGTGGGAGGCACAGAGATTACCCCCTGCCTGCACCCACACACAGCCACCCCCATCACCAGCATCCCCCACCAGAGTGGGACATTCTTACAATCGATGGACCTACAGTGACACATCCTCATTGTCCAGAGTCCACAGTTTACAATAAGGTTCACTCTTGGTGTTGTGCATTTATGGGTTTGGACAAAGGGATCTTTTCAAAGCATAACCCAGATCCTGTGTCACTCCTTTTGAAAAACTTCCACCAGCTTCTCACAGGAAAGTTGGTGGGGGCTTCCCTGATGAAGTGACAAGCTAAGATCTAAATGCTAAATAGAAGTTCATTAGCGGAAGAGTGGCTAGGACGTTTTGGGCAAAAGGAATGGTGTGGGCACAGGTCCTGTGGCAGGAGGTAGGACTGCATATTCCAGGACTGAAAGATCAATGCAGCTGTTGTGCAGAAACTTGTGAAGGGAGGCATGACAAGGAAAGGAGGAGGCAGAGCTGAGTTCTGCTGAATAGAAGTCAGCAGGCCAAGGCATCTCAGCCTAATGCAGAAGACTATTCCCATCCAGCTGGAGCTCCTCACACAAGGCTCCTCCTTGAGCAGTATGTGAAGGCCTTAGCTCGGAAAAAGAACAGTTAAAATCCATCGGCTCTTTTTTTTGTCCTCTCTATATAAATGTGCACCTCTCCAAAGCTGATAAGAAAGTCTCCATCGGTTGTCAATTGGCACCAAGGCCTGGACATTAGGAATCCAGCAAAGAATTCATTCCTGTTCTGCCCTTGCTGGCCGTGCCCAAAGGCTGGTGTGTGTTCTGGCAGACTTCCTGTTCCCAGTCAACCAAATGAAGATGTATATAGTGAATACAGAGCATTTGCTAGACATAAGAAAACCGAAGGCTCAGACACACGGCCAAAAGCCAAGGTATTGTTCTGAGAGATAAATGAGAGGTTGTTTTCTTCTGTAGAGGTAGTATAATCAACAGAGGCTATGAGTTCCAAAATAAAGTTTAAAAAAAAAAAATAGAGATGATTCAAAAGAGTGGTAATTACCTATTCTTCCCTCATTGTGTGTGACTCACATTGGATCAATACTACAAATGACTTTCTCCTTATTAGTCCCCAAACGGAAAACTTTGCCAGGGTCATAAGAAGGAGAGTTGATGTGTATTAACTGAACTCAGCTTCATAGATGCTAAGTGGCCTCACACACTTACAACAAAATACGGGCTTTCTAGACTCTCTGTAATTCTCCATGGCAGAGGAGATAGTTGAGAGTGACTGGGAAATTCTATGCAAAAAAATCACATCTGCCTCTATCATCTGGAAATTAGGAGGCAGTCAAGTTAGTGCTCTTGTAAAGTGTGAATGTTAGTGTGTTGAATAAACATTTAAAAAGAAGAACTTGCTTAACAATAATTTTTAAGAGTCTAGCATATATTTTTTTCCTTCATTCAAAGAGCTCAAAATTGGTTTAAGTGGCATTTAATTGAAAAAGCTCACCTCCAGAGTATGATTAAGCCTGGAAAATTTTAGCCAATAGGGAAATTTTCATAAAATTATGGCTGAGTGGAAATAGTGTTATAATGGAAGTCTGTGTGTAATGGGCACTATTAAAATTATATATGTATTTATTTGAGCATCAACAGGTAACTGACTTACAAGGTTACATTTCTGTAAAGGATTTCTGGTGATATTATAAGCTACAGGCGCAAAGCTTAAGTCATCCAAATTCCTAAATAGAATTACAGTTAGATTAAAAAATACTCTTGCCATAATTATACACCAGGAGTGATTTAGGATCTTACAATTAACTTCTCTCTACACAGACTTTGCCTATGAAATAATGGTTAATCTGATTCACGTGTAATAACATCATAGACTATTCAAACAGGAAGTAACCTCTGATTTTCTAGTTCTAGTCCTTATCTTTGATCTTTGCCATCTTAATTATTATGTGTCTTGGTGTTGTCTTCCTTGGGTCCCTTGTGTTGGGAGATCTGTGGGCTTCCATGGACTGCGAGACTATTTCCTTCTCCAGCATGGGAACGTTTTCAGTAATTATTTCTTCAAAGACACTTTCTATCCCTTTTTCTCTCTCTTCTTCCTCTGGTACTCCTATAATGCGAATATTGTTCCGTTTGGATTGGTCACACAGTTCTCTTAATATTCTTTCATTCCTAGAGATCCTTTTATCTCTCTCTGCCTCAGCTTTTCTGTATTCCTGTTCCCTGATTTCTATTCCATTAACAGTCTCTTGCATCTTGTCCAGTCTGCTGCTAAGCCCGTCAATCGCTTGTCTCATTTCTGCATTGTCTTTCCTCACTTCCTCCCTCAGCTCTCGCATATTTCTCTGTAGATCCATCAGTATGGTTTTGACTTTTATTCTGAATTCTTTTTCAGGAAGACTGTACATGTCCATCCCTTCAGGTTCCTTCTCTGGTGTTGTCTGGGTTTGGGTAAGCCTTGTTTGTACCATATTCCTCTGTCTTTTCATGGTGATAGAAGTGGTTGCTGATAGGTGCCACTTATGTCAGCTGGCCTCTTTAAGACTTTTAAAAAGGAAAAGGAATAAAAAGAAAAAGAAGGAAAAGAAATAAAAGAGAAAAGAAAAAAAAGGAAAGAAAGACAAGAGAAAAAAACAAAACGCCCACCGGGAGTAGATTCTGTGAGGATGCTGTAGGTAGCGCTGCTGCCTCACTATTCCATTGCTGCGGCCACTCCACAGGGCCTTTGTAGCTCTGGCCGGGGCAGGAATGAATGGGAGGCTCCTGATCTCTGTGGGAATTCTCAGTGCGGCTACTTTTTCCCAGTCACCAGCCAAGCGGTCTGAAATTCCCCAGGACTCCCAGCCCGCTGGCCTGAGTGTGCTGGGACAATCCTGCTCCTCCATTGGGCCCCTGCCTCTTTAAGACCACTAAAAAGGCTCACGCTTTTCTTTTGTCCCGGGGAGCGGATGAGAGGACCCGGGTGTGTTTCCCGGCTAAGATCCTGCAGCTCTAACTCTCCAATATCCGACACACCGTACAATGTGTGTCAGTGCTCCCGGCGCATATCAGCAGGGCTGGTTATTTCGCGAGCCTGTTCTTCCACTTCCTCCCCACTTTGAATCCTCTCCTCCGGCCGGTGCGCTGGGATGGAGGAGTGCTTGGGTCCCGCTGGGTTGTGGTTCTGTATCTTACCCGCTTCACGGGGTGCCGAGTCCTCTCAGGTGTAGCTGCAGGCTGGGTGCCGTCCTATATCTTCTGGTCTCTCCTTTAGGAATAGTTGTATTTGTTGTATTTTCATAAATATATATGGTTTTGGGAGGAGATTTCTGCTGCCCTGCTCATGCCACCATCTTCCCGGAAGTCCCCAAGAATGAAGTGTTTTAATAAAGGCAGAAACGTCTTGAGATGTGAGGCATGTTGTCAGCTGTTGTCTGGAAAATGCCTAGTTTCTTTGTCCCTGAAGTGCTTTAAGGCAGGCTGGCAGAGCTCGGGGTAATCTCGTGCAATCAGTCAGGCCCTCCAGGGACTCTTCCAGCCTGAGGAGTCCTTCAGCCTTCCAAGCACTCCGAGCCCAAAGTAGGTATTTCTAAAAAAATTGAGTCAACTATTTACTCAGACCTTAAGTAAATATCAAAAGATAAAGGGAAAGTTGGGTTCATTAAGAACTTGATTAGATGGAAATGACTCTTAATGTTTTCCATATATGTGGTTACAGCAGCGTGGGGGAATAACCAACGTTCAAAGCCAAGCACTGATATAAAGAGAGTCATTCTTTATGGCTCTCTGATCACTCTTCAAATTCACATAGGTGTGTGCAGTGGGCATGTGCACGCACACGTGATTGCAAGAGGGCATCCCTCTCTTCAGACCCGTTTCTCTCACAGCATGACAATACTTTAGGGGACGAAATACATAAATATGGATCAGGAGCATAGAATTACACCGGAGGGGTTGGGTGCCAAGGCAAGACAATTGTGTTGTGGCTTCTTGTGTCTCCAGATGACCCTCCTACTATCCTCTGCTGTCACGTGTCTGCCTTCTCCCTGTGTGTCTTTTCTCCTTTCCTTATAACAATGTAAGTTATACTGAATTAAGCAATTGGAGCACACGAGGATTTGACAGATAGGTGAGCCATGTGGGTCATAGTGCAATAGCAATGGATGGCTTGTAAAGGCTTATCGCAATGAAATGACATGATCCAATTCCCATGCAGATGTCACAGGTAGGCTGGGTGAGAGTGGGGCTCCTCCTGTCAAGAAGTAGAGCTTATTTTCCCTCCCTTTGAATCTAAGCTGACTCTGAAACTGGTCTGACCAATAGAATGTAGTTAAACATTCCAGGACTTTCAAGCTCATACCTTAACAGATTGGCAGCTTCTGAATGATTCCTTTATGGAAAGAAGCTGCCATGTTGTGAGAAAGACCAAACAGCTATGTGGAAGAGCCCCCACGGAGAGAACCCTCCACCAACAGCCCCTGCTGAGCTCTGGTGACAGCGAGCGCCGACTGGCAGCTGCGTGAGTCTGGCCGTTTTGGACTTTCCTGTCATCACTCCACTCCTGCCAACACTAAATGAAGTTGAACTACGCCTCTAGCCCACAGAATGAGAACTAGTAAACTGCTGTTCCTTTAAGACATTAAATTTTGAGGTGGTTTGTTATGCTGTCACTGATAACAGAACACTATATCCCACCACAGGAGTGGGATTCCTGGGTCAAATGTTATTTCTATTTTGAGTTTTTTGAGGAACCTCCATACTGCTTTCCACAATGGCTGAACTAATTTGCATTCCCACCAGCAGTGTAGGAGGGTTCCCTTTTCTCCACATTCTCGCCAACATTTGTGCAAGGTCGTTTTCTGAAGGCCTTTGTTGGGAATGCCTTTCTTTTCCTCTGATACTTCTCTCCTTATGGATTCATGTTGCAGAAACATCAGGGCTAATCAAAGATGCCCTCCTTCATGGGAAGCAGACCAGCCACCCTATTCACCTCCCCCTTGGAGGATCTAGCAAAACTTAGATGGAGTTCAGGGGAGAGGAGCCAGGCAGCCAGTGGTCCAGGTTTTCTTTCCTAGACAGAAGAGCTTTCTTTTACCTTGGTTTCAATTTTTTATATCTCTACTTGACAACATAAATAGCTCAGTTTGGAGTCCCAAATTGATTACATGATTAGGTGTGAACCTATAAGGCTTCCAAGAGGCTGGCTTTGGCAACTACACGCTCTCAGTCATGCCTCTCAGGTGGACTGTTAGTGGCTTGCAGGAGTGCAGTGTTAGCAAGGCTTCCGAGTCTGTGTTGGGAGCTCACAGGGAAGGCTTCATATTTATGCTCAATCTTTAGGGCTTGGGGGCTATGGTGCACCATAAGGGTATAGCTATATATCATTTGATTTCATGCCATTTCAATCTGATCGTGCTGCAATTTTATTAATTCATAGACTCTACATTACATTTTAATCGTTTGGTTTGCATTCTCTCCTCTCTCTATTTCTGGTTGATAAAATTTTAAAAGGACATCTGTTGTGCTAAAGATGACTTTTTCCTCAGGACGCAAAGTCACTGGAATATGTAGTAGCAATTTTTCTTAGGTAATAACCTTCCCTATCTTATCAAACCAGGCTTCGCTTGCAGAAGGGCTCTCTTAATTCTGTTGTTGTTTAACTTTGCCATGTGTTGACTGGCTGGATGAATAACTCTCTTTCCCACTTCATTCTGACTTCTCACACATTTATCTTCAGCTCTAAAGAAGGAATCTGGAGTCTGCAGGCTTGGCCAGAGACGAATGAGAAACTCTAATGATACTTTATAAGGTTTTAAATAAAGAATCTATCTCCTTTGGTGGATAGAAGAAGGTAGAGAGAAGCTATGTGCCAAGATAGAATTGCTGTCACCATCAGTAACAAATACATAATGCGTGCCCCTCTTCATAGAGCCTCGTGATATGATACGTCTACAGCAATGGGCATTTTGCCTCTGCACGTCAGTGCCTGGAGACATATTCATTGTCATGACTAGGGGCTGCTACTGGCACCCAGTGGATGGGAGCCACGGACACTGCCAAATATTTTCAATACATAAAACAGTCCTTAACAGCAAAGACTTATCCAGCCCCAAATGTCAATAGTTTTGAGGTTGAGAAACCCTTCTATGTATAAATAAAGACATATTGAGCATGAACCCTCTCTTCAGGAAGTGGAACAAGACAAAGGGCAGTAGGGATGAAATAGCAGAATGAGGCATGCAACAGAGGGATCAGCTAACCCTTGACTCATCACCCTGCACTGTGTCTCATAGGGCAGAGTCGTCCCTAATAAGGAAGACTATTTACCCACAGGGCAGGGATACCCCCAGCAAAGGCACAGATAGAAGAGGAAAAGAGAGCATAGGGTTCTTCTGGGTTTGGGGTAGGGTCCTTCCCCTCCCCCCTATATTCCTCTCTTTAGATAGATCTCATCTAGCACCTGGACAATAATCTCTTGAAGCTGATGACTCCCAAATTTCTATCTCAAGACATGTCTTCTCTGACATTTAGACTGACACACCCAAGTGGGTGATTTTATATTTCCATGTGGATGTCTTATAGATGTCTCTAACTTCCCATGACCAAAATGGGACACTTGATTTTCTTTCTCAAATGTATTCTTTGGCTCCCCAGGTATTCCCTCGTCCAGAAAATATTGCAACATCCTGCCAACTACTCAGGGGAAAAACGTCTTTCCTCTCATTTTCCAAATGCCTCTGTGCAATGGGTAAGATAAGTAGTTTACCTTCATCTCTCCCTTGTTCCCCACCTCCAACCGATCTACCTATGATACCCACACGGGAAGTGGATCGTGCTATTTCCTTGTCATAAGCCTTTAAAGGTCATGCACTGCTTTCACGGTGTGACCTCCATGCCTTATCAGGCTATCAAATCCCCATGTGCCCCAGTGGGCTAATTCAGTATGGCTGCTGTTATAAGAAGTGAAGAGACACACAGACACACAGGGAGAAGACACCAGAGGCAGAGGTAGGGTGACGCATCTACCAGGCAAGGACAGCCAAGGATTGCTGGCAACAGCAGGGAACAGAAGAGGAAAGGAGATATTCTCCCCGGCGGTTTTCAGGGCCATTGCTGAAACCTGGATTCCTTGACTTCTAGCTTCCAGAATGGTGAACCACAAAGTTCTACTGTTTTAAGCCACTCTGTCTGGGGTACTTTTTTACCCAGTGCTAGGAAACGAAGACAGGCTTACCACTCTCCATCTCACTCACTTCCTGCCCACCATGCTGGTCACCTTTCTCGTCCTCAATGCAACAAGCTCCCTGTTCTCTTTCTCTGGGACAAAGTGTTTTCCCTTGATGTTCATAGGCTGACTCCTTCTTATCATCCAGATAGTAGCTTAAATCTCACCTCCTCCAAGGGGACTTTTCAGACACCAGTCTAATGTAGTCACCACGCACTTTGGATTCTGTACATCGCTCCCGGTGTTGATTCTCCACCTGAAGCATTAAACTATGTAACGTTTTTCTTGTTTATTTGTGTATTGCCAAGGCTCACCACTGCATTTAAGCCCCAAACAACAAAAGCCTTTTCTCTCCCATTAACTCCTGTTTCTCTCCCACCTGGAATAATAGCTGAACTTTGTATATACTCCATGAATGTTTTTTGAATGAATGGGCCAGGTATAAAAAAAAGAAAAAAAGGTCTTTTCCAAGGTGAAACTGGTTTGAGCAACTGGGTGACAGGAAATGGGCCATACAGAATTCAGCTGAATCTTGGAGATGGAGAGGATAG
The DNA here is from genome assembly GCA_029783875.1 of Phataginus tricuspis. Classification (NCBI taxonomy): domain Eukaryota; kingdom Metazoa; phylum Chordata; class Mammalia; order Pholidota; family Manidae; genus Phataginus; species Phataginus tricuspis. The sequence goes on along the minus strand of JAQQAC010004778.1, from coordinate 15,126,826 downwards.
AGGTTCTCAATGAAACGAGCAGTTCTCAAAAGGAGATCACCTTCCTTCCTGTGACAGAGGACGCTCAGCCCATGTTTAATGCTCACCCTCTGGTGAGCGGGCATGACTGGCTGTAGTCCATCAAGCCCACCCCTTTCTCTCTACAAATATTTGTGTTCTGAGCTCCCCCTCTCCCAGGCCTAACGGGAGCCTGGGACAGTCTGTACGCAAGCACAGGGCCTAATGGAGACATTGCAGTGCTATTAGCCCAGATGGTTGTCATATGTATGCAAATGAGAAACAAATTGAATTTGGTGTCCCCTCTCACCAGCTGTCCTATCAAGGAAGCTCCCACAGCACAAAAGGACTGCTGCTCTACTGCTAATCTGTCACCACAGATTAATTACAATGAGCACATTAATCACCATTTGTTTCTAGTACAAAGGAAAATATCTTGTTTTTCAAGTACGTCCTGTTAAAAGAGGGTGTCCAGCCTTGTTTCTACAAGGCCCAACAAGGGCACCAGGTTTCATTCGTTAGGAACAAGAGGCAAATGGGGGATACAAGCCCTGGGTTGCATGCTGCCCTCGGAGCCGAGCTGTCTGCAGTGAGGATCCAAGGAGTGGCTGGCAGGCTGCACGACTAAGGAAAGCCAGCAGCTGCTTTACCTGACCCTGGCACAGCCCAGGTTTCAGAGCTAATTTTACTGAGTGGATCTTCAGAGAATCTACTGGAATTCATCTAAAATGTTGAATTGTTTTGTTATTATTATCACTATTGTTTGGGAGGAAGGCAATGGATAGAGTACCAGCTGGGGATTCAAGAGACCAGATTTCAGCCCTGGCCATGTACATAGTTCTTGCTTAGAAATTAGATTAGACTAATGGTCCGTGTTTTCTTTTTCAATCTTTTTGGATTTTTATCTTATTCAGAGGACCCACTTCAATATTTAATGAATACAGTAGACCCTGTTACCACAAAATATATGTATGAACAAAATTGCATATACTGTTACAATCGATTATTGATTCTTTGAAGCCTTCCTTTGCACCCACGTTAAGGTTTTGATGAGATGATCTCTGTTTTCTGCCTTCCTTTCTACTACCACCATGAGGTCAGATCTGTCTCTAGCCCTTTTAGCCATTCATTTGTTCATTCATTCATCCTTTCACTCAACACCCATTTCTTGGACACTGCATTTAATGATAGGTGTGTACTGGTGAGGACGGAGATGCCACCCTGGTTTTCGTGAAACAACACTCTAGTAGGGGAGACAGGCATTAATCAAGCAAGCACAGAAGCACCTATGAAATTTCAGTCATGAGAAAGAACTACAGGAGAGAATCACATGGCACTCTGGGAACATGTATTAGGGAGAATCAGCCTTATCTGAGCTAGAGGCTTCCTTGAAGAAGTGACAGGTATGTGAAGATCTAAAGGATGAGGCATAGCTCACCAGGCAAAGGCAGTTGCCAACAGAGCTTCCTGCAAAGGGAACCAAACTTTGGAGTAAAAGAGCACATGGCTTACTCATGAACTAAAATAGGACCAAGGCAGGTGGTTTTTAGGAAGCAAGGAGTGGCATGGAGAGACGTGTGACCAGAGAGTGGGAGGCCCTCGCAGGTCCTCTCGGAGAGAACTGTCTGTTCCAAGAGCAACAGGTAATCACTACAGGGCTTTGAGCAACAAAGAGAGACGGCCAGACATGCATTTTGAGGAGCTCATTCATCTTTGACTTGAGAAACAGATACTGGTTCACGTGACATCCTTGGCTCCTAAGAGTTGTAGACCAAGACTCAATCAGCTTGTACTTCTACAATGGACAATGCGAGGGATTCAAAAGAAATGGCAGGGTGTCCTGCCCAGTAGCTTTTGAATGCAGTAAGGATGAGGGAGAGTTCAAGGTCTCAGTGTTATGTCAAGGACTGAGAAACGCTGGAGGGTGTCAGGGAGTCAGGAGCATTTGAGTCAAGTCTGGCAGGAGTTTTATCTCCAGAGGACGGAGGGTCACTTTTTGGGAGTCAAGAATTTCCCATTCAACAATGAACAAAATGAATAACAAAAGAAATGAAGGTGACAAGAGGTGTGTGTGTTGGGGGCACATAGAAAGGAAGGGAGAAATCTTCCTGGAGAATTTTAAACCACAGTGCCTGTCAGCCCCCAGAGCAGTTTTCTTTAAGAATGACCATCAGCTCCTTCTTGATGGTTGTATTAGCATTAGAACGAGAACCTGTATTTTAAATAAATAGGAAATTCCACATAAAGTCCAACCAATCTGTAAGTGAGGCCACAATATATCAAAAGAGGCTTGTGGGAATAAAGTCACATCAATGGCAAACATTTTCACCTAGTATAGAAGTTTTAAAAAGTGGTAGTTATATTCTTTGTGTTGTATAAAGGAGAATTCTGGTCACCCAAAAGGAATAATGACAATATTGGAGAAAGGAAAGCTGATTCATAGCAAAGGATAACTTTCACAGAAATCTCATCCTTAGAAATCTATCTTGAGGAAAACAATAAAAAAAAGTGTGTAAGAACATTTATCATCAAAATGTGGGGAAAAAATGAACTTGGCCCACAAGACTCTTGGTTGAATAAATAATGGTGAACCATACAAAGGAACACTATGCAGTAATTTTGAAAGGATGATCAAGGTGCATGGTCATCAACATGGTATACAGTCATTGGAGTGTCCAAAACACTTCAGAGCATTAGCTATTTATTAGATATTTATATAAATAAATATTTTTGGAAGCCAGTAGATGGGGAGCTCTTCACCTTCCCCCCCACCAAACATACAGACCCGCCTTGATCAGTCTGCACGCTGTCCCTCCAGAAGAGGTTCCCCTGCTCCCATCAATGCTGACCTTTCATCACCTGGGCTCACTTCCTCTTCTCCCAGGGCCATCCCTGCCCCAGGCATGCTTCTCTCCTTCAACATGAGATTCCTCTTTTCTCTCCGTTCATTCCCTTCAGCACAGTAAGAGCTCTCCAATCCCCCACCTCCTACAGCAGCTGCTCCATTATTTATACTCATCTGTTGAGAGCACAACTCAAAAATGTTGCGCTTGTGCAGTTCACTCCATTCTGGCTTCTGTCCCTCTCGCTCCTGTCACAGTTGCAAACGGCGCTCCACGTGGAGGCAAGACTTCCAGGCATTCTCCACTCGCAAGGTTCTCTCGTTTCTCTCTGAGATTGGTTCTAGAGTCCAGAGAGGCCTGAACAGAACAAACAGTAGGAGAGTAATGCTGCCTCTGGGGTTCCTGCCTCCCTCCCGAGTGAATGCCCACAGTATACCAGCTTCCCACACGACGCTGACTGCTGTCTTCAGCATTCTGAGAGGTAAGAAAAGCCAAGAAGGGCAAAGGAGGTCTTCATCCGCTGATACTCCTCCATCCGCCTTTACATGTTGCCGGTTATGATTCACAATGCTGGCAGACAGATTTTAACGTGATTATTCCATAAATGAGGAAACTGAAGCTTAGCCAGTTAAGGATAGTTAGGCCGAGAATTCAGACTCTGTTTGCCCGACTGGGACCTCTCCATCCTTTCCTCTACGCCCCACTGTGTCTCTCACTTAGCCAAGAAGACAGCTGTCAGTTTTTGATCCTCTGCCACATTTTGCTTTCCTGTAATTCACATAATGAGGTTCAACCAACATTGAGTAACCTGAAATCCAGGCATTTAGAAATCCATGATTTTGATATATCCCTTTGAAATGTCAAGGTCTGAAATAATGTGTGGTACATACCCCAACAATGTCTGCTGTACTGGACCAAATCCTGAAGCCTGCTGAGGATAGGGGATGGAAAGAGACATGCCAGGGACAAGAAGAGCGTGTGTGGTGAGATCACAAAACAGAAATGAGATAATTATGAAGTTCTAAAGAAGTATCCATGGGGCAGAAGAATAAGAGGAAATTGCAACATTTCAAGACCAGTAATCCAGGTGGCAGAAGGGCATTGGATGGGAGGCTTGTAAGGAAACTTCAAGACAAGCCCAGAGATATGTGCACCCAGCTGCCAAGTCAGGTAATGGATGGGGGGCGGGGGATGCCTTCAAGATTCGTATTTTGTCAGATGCTAAAACAGTGGTTCCCAGAGACAAAGTGTATTGGTCAGGGTTCTCCAGAGAAACGGAATCAACAGGAGATAGAGATGTAGAACGGATATGTATATGTGTCATGTATATCATATATGTATATCATATCACACATATATACGTCAGAAAAGGCATATTAGAGTTTCTTTTTAATTTCTGTAATTATCAGTGAAGCTGAACATGTTTTCATAGTTTTAAGAACCATTTGTATTTCCTTTTCTAAAATACTTGTTCATGATATTTGCCTGTTTTTCACTTCTCTTCATCTTTACCTTGTTGATATGGGGAGCTTTTTATATATTAAAAAAATTATTTGGTGGTAGAGGGAGCATTTCTTTTCCCCTTAATTTTTCTTTGTTTTAACTTTGTAAATTCCAGTATCTGGGTTCTGCCTCTTGTGGAATACTCATCCTTACAGTGAGAACATAGCAATTTTTAATTATTTCATTTTAATGTTCATATTTGATTAATATGAATTTTATTTTAGTGTAGGTAAGGGATTTTTATGTTTTCCTTATCCTTTTTGTTGGTTAGTTGATTTTTTTAAATTTATTTTATGAGTTACAAGATGTCCGGTTGGCTATTCAAATTACTTATTTTCTTTTTTTTTCTGCTTTATTACTATACATTTAAAATTATATTAATGAACTTAAAATTAACTTTAAATTGATTTAAATGTCTTAAGATTTCCAGATGGTTGGGTACTTTTTTCCCCCCTACTTGTTTTGTAATTACTTTTTAACTTTGTTTCATTTTAAACAGAGGAAGATTTTAAAAATATTTTCTCTTTTAGGACTTTCCTGAGGTTCATTTTCTGGCCTAATAAATTATTAGTTTTGTGCCAGTGATTTCATGGGCACTTGGAATGAAGATCTACTCTGTTTTTGGGGCAGAGAGGCAAATATATATCAGTAATATCCATATTACTGGGTTTTCTCTGCTTTTAAAGATCCTTTTACAAAATTTACCTGCTCTTTTTTCAATAGACAGAGGCAAAATGACGTCTCCTACAGTTGTGTCTATTTAAGTATTTCCTGCTCATTTCCTTTATGGAAAACAATGCTGTTATTTGGTGACCAGTCATAAGTAACTATTAGGACTTCATTATGAATTGAATTTATTATGTGAAAATGTTTCTCTTTTATTTATTAAAACCTTTTCATCTGAAATACAATTTTGTCTGTGCTTAGGGTCATGACCAAATTTTGGTTTAGAATTCGTTTACCTGTTTTTGCACTTTCAACCTTTCTGGGTCATTTTGTTTTAGATTTGTCTATTTACACAGTAAATTTGGATTTTACTTTGTGATTTGTATCTTTTTTTCCTCTAAAGAGTGTTGCCCATTTATGATGTTTCTTTTTAGTTCTGTAATCTTTTTTCTGTTAAGTTTTGTATTTTCCTTGATATCTTGTTTTGAAAAACCATTTCTATGTTTGAATTTTCTTGGCATTTGGAATGTGGTATGTGTGCTCTGCTAATTTGGAAAATTTATATTTTGGTTCAAGAGTTACTTTTATAAACATAAAGATACATATTATACATTTGTGTATCACATTTAAATATCTATGTAGGCATTTAAATGTCTTTGAAAAACAACAAAATTGGCATGTTACAATGTTTCCATGTTTTTTTCATGTTAGTTTCCACCACCCGATTTTAGTTGCTCTATTATATTCTGTTTTTAACTTATAGTTGTTAGATATACTAATAGCTCAGTTACTTGATATAACATCTTTAAATTAAATTTCCTCTCCTCCTCACCTCCGTGCTACCTCCCAACTTGCTGCCTTTCCCTTCAAACATTTGTTAGGGATTCCATTTCAATGTATTTAGGGTTCCAATTTACTTCCTATTCTGAACTATTATTTGCCTGTATTTTTATCTTACTCTTACAATTCCATCAGCCCTTTTGTCATTTTTCTCCATTTATCTCTAGTTAGCTGAAGTTTATCCTCTGATAGTTCTTTTCTCTGTAAATATACTTATTTGTGTATTTTATCTTTTGTATAATTTTTGTGCATTATTCTCTTTAATCCTTTTTAACTCTGATTCTTCCATTTCATTTTCCTTGCTTTCCTCATTTCTGTTGTCCACATCCCTGATTATGTTTGCAATAGTGTTTATTTTTCTCTGCGCTACTCTGAATGCGGCCTTTATGGATTTACTTTTCTTTCATTTTTTTTTTTTGCAAACAGTTTCCAAGTCATGTTTCATTCTCTTCTGTCACCTCACTTATCTTTCCTGAACCCTTGTATCTCTGCTTTGTGTTTTTATATTATAGAGATGATTGCTTTGTTAGGGGTTTTGTTGAATGATGACATGATGACCTCCTAGGTTAATTTTCTCCCTTTTGTTAGTGAGTGTTCTTCATTTTCCACACACCTTTCCTACACTTTTTTTTTTTTTGACTACTACTCATTCTTGAACAGGTGAATCCTTCCCAGTCTGCTGTTTGCAGGAGTTCCCTGGGGGAGGGAGGGAGTGCTCCAGGCTCACAGGAATTCTACTCATGATAATGCATTTGGTGTGTGAGCAAGTTGTTCCAGGATGCACTTCTCCCCAGCCAACCGGGGTTGGCAGTCAAAGGCTTCTGGAAATGCAGAGGTCTTTCTCCCTCACTCTGGGTCATCAACTGACTGCTCCCTGGAAAATGACTTGTCTATGAAATTCTGCACTCTGCTCCACTTTCCTTGTTTCTACTTGTTTCCAGACCAAGTTGAGAGAAGCTACGTCTACTGACCTGCTCACTTATTCCCATTGTTCCAAACAAAGGGCTCTTGGTTTTGTCCTCACCACCCCTGAGTCTAGTGGAGAACCATGTTCTCAGCTTCACCTGAGACCTGTAGCCCTGGGTTCTCCCTGCTCCTTCTCCCAAGCCTGCTTGACCTTCATTTTACCTTCTTATATCTAGTTGATCCTCATTATTCATGGATTCTGTATTGTGAATTTGTCTTCTCACTAAAATTTTTGTAGCCTCAAATCCAAACTCACTGCACTTCTGTGGTCAACTGTGGACACTGCGAATGGTGAAAAATTGGGATCAACTGACAGACATTCCAGCTGAGCTGGAACAAGGTGGCTTACAACCTTTCTGGGTCATTTTGTTTTAGATTTGTCTATTTACACAGTAAATTTTTCCTGTTTGGGGAAATTCATATGTCTGCTTTTCTGATTTCTCTCAGAATCAGTTTATGATCCGTGCCCCAAAAACTCAATCTCAAAGTCACACTTGTTTATTACCCAAAGTGCTATTACCCTGTTGAATCACCACCCTCCTTTTCGCCAGGCTTGGCAATGAATAGCTCCTAGCTATTTTCCAAAATCAAATCCACTCCAGGCAAATAAAGATTTCCCACCAATAGCAATAATATCAAGGGTGCACTGCAGCTCTGGGGAGACGACAGATTCCAGAGACATCCATACCAAGAAGACATCTCTGATTGTGTACAGCCTCCAGGGGCTCCTGCTTAAAAGGGGACAGCACACATCAGCACGCCAAGGTTCTGGCATGCTTAGTCTTTAAAAATCAGCCTCATTACCTCAGCATTACACCTGGTAGGTCTCAGCTGGTGTGGCCCAGGTGATAAGGCTCTGCAGCAACCCCTCCCCTGCCCCATCCCATGAAAGTGAGACAACTGGTGAAAGACGGAGGGTGCCACGGCCTGGGGACTCACCACATTGAAGAGCCCTGCACAGAGGTGTCTGCGTCAGGGACCTGGCGACAGGACTGGGGTGTGCGGGTCGTCTCCGGAGCTGGCTGGATTGTGCCAGGCAGGGAATGTTTGGTGACTCTGTTCTCTGATCCAAGCTCAATCATGGGGTCCCTTCTAAGTAAACTTTAATGTGAGAACAAATTATGATCCCTTCAGATTTCTCTTCATAGCTGGACTCATAGCATGTGAAAGATAGGTGATGTCATTGGCTATTTTCTGTTATGTAGGAAAACAGAAATGTGGTCCCTGGCAGTGGTTTCTGATCTTTACTGAGCAACAGAATTACCAGGACTTGTAAAAACACATATTGTTGGTTCTGACCCCTTCTTCTGATTATGGGGCCGAACGTAAGAATCTGCATTTGTAACAAGTTCTCAGGTAATGTTGAGGCTGCAGGTCTGGGAACCACATTCTGGGACCCACTGGGTTATAATAAGAAAGGAATAAAACCAACATGTTGAACAAGTCAGTGATAGATAGACAGATAGGCAATAATAATAGATAAATGATGGATAGATAGATTGATAGATTAGCTAGATGATAGAACATATTCTGGCTTCTCCAGAGACTCAATCCCTTCCTAAAACTCAGATGCCTTTTGATTTCACAAAATATCCCAGCATCTTTCCTATAATGTCCCTTTCTTGCCTAAGTTAGCATGGTGTTTTTGCAACCCAAAACATCATTAGATAGTTTGTGGTGGGCAATGCAGCCTCCTGTACTTGCAAAGCCCATTCCTCGTATTTCACTTCAAGCTCCCAGAGAGCATCTATATCCACACACTCTATGCATGAGAAGGAGAAGTGAAGGAGAAGTGACTCAGCGTTTCCAAGCTTCAGTTACCTCATCCACTAATGAATGAAATAACAGAGCCACTTTGCGGGTTTGTAATCTCATTGATTGATGAACTGTGGAAAGCGCCCCCTGTAATTTCTGGAGTATTTGTGGAAGGGAAAGAACCATTATCACCATGAGATGCGGCCGGGGGGAGGAGGCCAACAAGGCGAGTGTTGAGTATGAGAGGCTATGCAGAAAACACAATGCCTGTCGTCAGGTGATGCATGCCAGGGGTTGATTTGGACTCCTTCTGTGCCCCTTCCACTCCCAACCATGTCCAACTCTACTGCTGAGAGCAGCAAGGGCAGGATCCCAGCCTTACTTATAATTCTCATTAATCACCGAACCCTTGTCTTTTGCCTGTTTCTTTCTTTCCGCTTGGTGGTTCCAATTCTTTGCATCAACATACAACTTCTGGGACATAAACTATAGAGGAGGATAGAAGGGGATCGAGAAGGCAAATATCACTGTATAAACATGGTTACTCCAATTGCCACCAGATAAATGGTGGAGGAAGGGGACATACCCAAGGAAGCGATGCTGGGTGAGCAGTCTAATAATAATAATACAAGTCGTCTAATGAGACGTCTTGGCCACAGTAGTGCTATCCACCAACAATCGAATATTTACCGTTTGTCAGGCCTGCACCTTGGCACATTTTCCATGATTTATTTCATCTAATTCTCATGCCTCTTTGGAGTAGGTACTGTCCATATTCGTATTTTACAGATGAGGAACTGTTTAAAGAAATTGTGTAAGCAGACATAGCTTGTGAGTGGGGTAAGAATTCAGGCAACCTGAGACTTGCCACCCCTGTATTCTAACCCTACAGGTTGTCCACTCTTAGGGGCAATAGACCTTTGGGAGTGGGATGAGTTGAGACAGCGCAAGGCGATATTTGAAATCCCATCCATCTCGTGACTACACATTATCTTTGGTTTTTAGGTGTTTAAAAATATGACCAGTGCATTCTGCACTCACTGGAGAGCCAAACAGGAGAAGTGCTGGATATGTGGGATTCTAAATGCTGGCTTGCTTTTGAGTCCCTGGAGTTTTTTGAAATTTACTCTGGGATCAAGTCCAGCTGGACATAGAGGATTTAAGGCATTTTAACTACCCCTGCCATGGGAGACCATAAATGGAGAGCAAATGTGGACTGGAGAGAAAATGTTCCAGAGACTAACCAACAGGGCTCTGAGTGGGAGACCTGGTTTGGAATGACAGGGCTTTCCTTTAAAGTTCCCCTACTTACGTTCTTCCATTGCTTGAGTTTACATAACAGTCTGAGTGGTGGGCCTGAATGCACTAAAATTTTGATATTGTAGTGTGAAGGGGAAGCTATTCAGGGAGAAACTATGGGGTTGAGTTTTTCATTGTCCTGCTTAGTGGGCAAATTTGAACCTCCTCCTCCTCCTTATTTTTTTTTAAATTGACTCCTTTCTTTTATCCACCCAAGTCTGTCCCTTCCTAGCCTCGACCCCTTTCATGGTGCTGTAAAAACTAGTTTATTTCTTTAAAATTTCACAGTGCAGGTCCTCCACTCCCGGCTCAGCTCACCCGTGGCATTGTCACTCTTCTGCTGTGACTCTTTGGTCAGTCGGCCTTTCCCAACACCAGCCTTTCTACACCCTAAACTTTGTGTTTCTTTCTTTTCTGATTTCACATGAGTGCCTCCTTTCCAAAGTAAACCTGAATTCCAAGCCCACCTGCCTTTCTTTCCTTCTCTCCCTCTCCCTTCATCTTCTGCTTTCTCATCTTGCAGGCAGTCAGGTTGAGAATCCTAGGTTCCTCCTTTCATAACACCAATAGAATACTCAGAGCTTTTTATTTACCGAGAGCAGACGAAGGCTGATCATGTGTCTGGAATAGCCAGGAACAGCTGATGCAATGGGAAGCTTTTCATCACAGTCCCTACAGGGTCCCATGTGATGTTTTAATGGTCAAGACCAAACTTAATTCAAATCCAGCAGGCGTTATTAGAAATCGTGTTGGCTAGCATGTCTTTATTGCACTCATTTTAAATTATGATGTGTAATAAGGTCACATTTCTGTAAATAGAACTCAGTAAGATACATTGGTTTAATTTGTAAATGTAATCTCCCTTTATAGATGCTATGTTTCATTCCACTTCAGCGAAAATCCACCTCAACAGTGAATAAATGTAGTGGGCTCCAATTAGACTCGATAATCCTTTTGTGTGATGATGAAGGAAAAAGGAGAAATTGGTATTTCACATCTTCGTCACTTAATATTTGGATGATACAAAATAGATTGGCTCTGAGACAGGATTAAAGATGGCAGTGTGAGACATGAGACAGAGGCTTCCTCCTAAAACCACATATAATACAAAAATATAACTAATACAACTAATCCTGAAAGAGCAACAGGAAAGAGGACTGCGCCAAACTGCATACACCTGGAGAAAAGAATAAACCTCACAAAACAGGGTAACGTACCAAAGCCATGGCCCGGCAGGACCCAAGCCCTTCCCCCATCCCAGCTCACCAGCAGGAGGAAGAGAAACAGAGCAGGGAGGAGTGGAGGCCTGGGGCTGCTGAATACCTAACTCTGGAGATCTGATCTGGGAGCACAAACGTACATTTCATGGTGCTTGCATGATACTCTCATGATTAGGGGGTTGGAAAGCTAAGACAGGCAGAATTCCTGGAGAGACTGAGATTCTAGCTGCCTGTGGAAAGCAGGGATCCAAATCTAGCTGCTCTGGGACAAAAGAAAGGTGGGCAGTCTGAGAGACTTCCTAACAGCAAGAGGGCTGCTAAAGGGGCAAGAATTGCACAGAGCTTACTGCTCAGGAGAGAGGACAAGTAGACAGAATTGTCCAGGTGCACTCTGCCCAGCAGGTTGGGAACTTGCACGATCCTCAGGAGCTCCAGCTCCCTGGCTGGCTACACAGCTCCAAGGACACCCTCCGTATTGCACAGCATACTGAACCTTTCTCTCAGCCAGCCCCACCTGGCACTCAAACCAGCAAACCCTACCCTGGCATTGGGCCAGCCAGAGGAAAGCCCCGACTACAGCAACTACAAACGCAAAGCACAGAGGCTTATACCTGTGTGCTCGGCCCACTGGTTCTGGAAGTGGAGACAGGCATAGCAACCGGGAAGCAGGAAACAGCCCTTTCCTCCCCCCAGGCACAAATACCACTCACCTGCAACCCCCAACATTGTTTCAGGGCTGAGCAGCTCCAGAAAATAGAGCTTCTGGGCACTAGAGGGCGCCATATACAAATATGAAATGCCAAAGGAACCTGGGTCAAAGTAAAATTATGAATACAAACCCTGAGAAAGACTCAAATGAAATTGACCTCATGAGTCTGCCTGAAGGGATTTTAAACTAAAAATCATTAACGTGCTCATGGAGGTACAGAAAAATATTCAAGAATTCAGAAATGAATCCCAGTGGGAGATCCAATCATTATGGAACACAGTATCAGAAATGAAACATACAATGGAAAGTTTTAAAAGCAGATTGGATATGGTGGAGGAGACGATGAATGAAATAGAAATTAGAGAAGAGGAATACAAAGAAGCTGAGGCACAGAGAGAAAAAAGGAACTCTAAGAATGAAAGACTATTGAGAGAACTGTGTGACCAATCCAAACGGAACAATATTCGCATTATAGGGGTACCAGAAGAAGAAGAGAGAGAAAAAGGGATAGAAAGTGTCTGTGAGGAGGTAATTCCTGAAAACTTCCCCAATTAGGGGGTCAGGAGATAGTCTCTCAGGCCATGGAGGTGAACAGATCTCCCAACACAAGGGACCCAAGGAAGACAACACCAAGACATATAATAATTAAAATGGCAAAGATCAAGGATAATGACAGACTATTAAAAGCAGCCAGATAGAGAAATAAGATCACATACAAAGGAAAACCCATCAGGCTATCATTAGACTTCTCAGCAGAAACCTTACAGGCCAGAAGGGAGTGGCATGGTGTGTTTAATGCAGTGAAGCAGAAGGGCCTTGAACCAAGAATACTTTATCCGTCAAGGTTAACATTTAAATTTGAAGGAGGGATTAAACAATTTCCAGATAAGCAAAAGCTGAGAGAAATTATCTCCCACACACCATCTCTACAGTGTATTTTGGAGGGACTGCTATAGATGGAAGTGTTCCTAAGGTTTAATAGCTGTCACCAGAGGTAATAAAACCACAGTAAAGAAAGTAGAACATCTAATTACTAAAAAAATGCAAAATTAAATCAACTATCCCCAAAGTCAATCAAGGGATAGACAAAGAGTACAGAATATGATACCTAACATATATAAAGAATGGAGGAGGAAGAGAAAGAAGAACAAAAAAAGGACCTTTAGACTCTGCTTGTAATAGCATATTAAGTGAGTTAAGGTAGACTCTTAGATAGTAATTAAGTTAACCTTGAACCTTTGGTAACCACGAATCTAAACCCTGCAATGGCAATAAGTACCTACCTATCGATAATCACCCTAAATGTAAATGGTCTGAATGCACCGATCAAAAGACATAGAGACAAAGAATGGATAAAAAAACAAGACCGATCTATATGCTGCCTATAAGAGACTCACTTTAAACCCAAGAAACATACACAGACTAAAAGTGAAGGGATGGAAAAAGATATTTCATGCAACTAACAGGGAGAAAAACCAGGAGTTGCAGTACTTGTCGCAGACAAAATAGACTTCAAAACAAAGAAAGTCACAAGAGGCAAAGAAGGACATTACATAATGATAAAGAGGGCAGTCCAACAAGAATATATAACCATTATAAATATCTATGCACCCAACACAGGAGCACCTACATATGTGAAACAAACACTATCAGAATTAAAAGGGGAAATAGCATGCAGTGCATTCATTCTAGAAGACTTCAACACTCCACTCACTCCAAAGGACAGATCAACCAGACAGAAAATAAGTAAGGAAACAGAAGCACTGAACAGCACATTAGAACAGATGGACCTAACAGACATCTACAGAACTCTACACACAAAAGCAGCAGAATACACATTCTTCTCAAGTGTACATGGAACATTTTCAAGGATGGATCATATATTAGGCCACAAAAAGAGCCTTGCTAAATTAAAAAAGATTGAAATCATACCAACCGGTTCCTCAGACCACAAAGGTATGAAACTAGAAATAAATTACACAAAGAAAATGAAAAATCCCACTAACACATGGAGGCTTTACAACATGCTCCTAAATAACCAATGGACCAATGGCCAAATAAAAACAGAGATCAAGCAATATATGGAGACAAATGACAACAATAATTCAACACCACAAAATCTGTCAGACGCAGTGAAGGCCATGCTAAGAGGAAAGTATGTTGCAATTCAGGCCTTACTCAGGAAAGAAGAACAAACCATATGAGCAGTCTAAACTCACAATTAACGAAACTAGAAAAAGAAGAACAAATGAAACCCAAAGTAAGAAGAAGGAAGAACATCATAGAGATTAGGACAGAAATAAATAAAATTGAGAAGAATAAAACAATAGAAAGATTCAATGAAAGCAGGAGCTGGTTATTTGAGAAAATAAACAAAATAGATAAACGCCTAGGCCGACTTATCAAGAAAAAGAGTCTACACATATAAACAGAATCAGAAATGAGAAAGGAAATATCACTATGGACACCACAGAAATACAAAGAATTATTAGAGAATACTATGAAAAATTATATGCTAACAAACTCGATAACCTAGAAGAAATGGATAACTTTCTAGAAAAAGACAACCTTCCAAGGCTGACCCAGAAAGAAACAGAAATTCTGAACAGACCAATTACCAGCAACAGAATTGAATTGGTAATCAAAAACCTACATAAGAACAAAACCCATGGACCAGATGGCTTCACTGCTGAATTTTATCAAACATTTAGTGAAGACCTAATACCCATCCTCCTTAAAGTTTTCCAAGGAGTAGAAGAAGAGGGAATACTTCCAAACTCATTCTATGAGGCCAGCATCACTCTAATACCAAAGCTGGGCAAAGACACCACAAAAAAAGAAAACTACAGACCAATATCCCTGATGAACATAGATGCAAAAATACTCAACAAAATATTAGCAAACCAAATTCAAAAATACATCAAAAGGATCATCCATCATGATCAAGTGGGATTCATCCCAGGGATGCAAGGATGGTACAACATTTGAAAATCCATCAACATCTTCTACCACATCAACAAAAAGAAGGACAAAAACCACACGACCATCTCCATAGATGCTGAAAAAGCTTTTGACAAAATTCAACATCCATTCATGATAAAAACTCTCAACAAAATGGGTATAGAGGGCAAGTACCTCAACATAATAAAGGCCATATATGACACACCCACAACCAACATTATACTTAATAGCAAGAAGCTGAAAGCTTTTCCTTTAAGATCAGGAACAAGACAAAGATACCAACTCTCCCCACTTCTATTCAACATAGTACTGGAGGTCCTAGCCATGGCAATCAGACAACACAAAGAAATAAAAGGCATCCAGATTGGTAGGGAAGAAGTTAAACTGTCCCTGTTTGCAGATGACATGATATTGTACATAAAACACCCTAAAGAATCCACTCCAAAACTACTAGATCTAATATCTGAATTCAGCAAAGTTGCAGGATACAAAATTAATATGCAGAAATCTGTGGCATTCCTTTATACTAACAATGAACTAGCAGAAAGAGAAATCAGGAAAACAATTCCATTCACAGTTGCATCAAAAAGAGTAAAATACCTAAGAATAAACTTAACCAAGGAAGTGAAAGACCTATTCTCTGAAAACTACAAGACACTCATGAGAGAAATTAAAGAAGACACCAATAAATGGAAACACATCCTGTGCTCATGGATAGGAAGAATTAATATTGTCAAAATGGCCATCCTGCCAAAGCAATCTACAGATTTAATGCAATCCCTATCAAAATACCAAAAGCATTTTTCAATGAACTAGAGCAAATCGTTCTAAAATTCATATGGAACCACAAAAGACCCCAAATAGCCAAAGCAATCCTGAGAAGGATGAATAAATCTGGGGGGATTATGCTCCCCAACTTCAAGCTCTACTACAAAGCCACAGTAATCAAGACAATTTGGTACTGGCACAATAACCATAGACCACTGGAACAGACTAGAGAGCCCTGATAAAAACCCAAGCCTATATGGTCAATTAATATATGATAAATGAGCCATGGACATACAATGGGGAAATGACACCCTCTTCAACAGCTGGTATTGGCAAAACTGGACACCTACATGAAGGGAATGAAACTGGATTATT
Source organism: Phataginus tricuspis (assembly GCA_029783875.1). Classification (NCBI taxonomy): domain Eukaryota; kingdom Metazoa; phylum Chordata; class Mammalia; order Pholidota; family Manidae; genus Phataginus; species Phataginus tricuspis. Next base: position 15,110,924 of record JAQQAC010004778.1, on the reverse strand, counting down.
GGTTAACCCCATACACAAAAGTAAACTCGAAATGGATCAAAGACCTGAATGTAAGTCATGAAACCATAAAACTCTTAGAAGACAACATAGGCAAAAATCTCCTGAATATAAAAGTATGAGCAACTTCTTCCTGAATGCATCTCCTTGACCCATAGAAACAAAACCATGTATGAACACATGACAGTACATCAAACTAAAAAGCTTCTGTATGGCAAAGGACAGCATCAACAGAACAAAAAGGCATCCTACAGTATGGAAGAATATATTTGTACATGACAGATCCAACAAGGGGTTAACATCCAAAATATATAAAGAACTCACACGTCTCAAGACCCAAAAAGAAAATAACCCGATTAAAAAGTGGGCAGAGGATATGAAGAGACAATTCTCCAAAGAAGAAATTCAGATGGCCAACAGACACATGAAAAGATGCTCCACATCACTAATCATCAGGGAAATGCAAATTAAAACCACAATGAGATATCACCTCACACCAGTAAGGATGGCCAACATCCAAAAGACTAAGAACAACAAATGTTGGTGAGGATGCGGAGAAAGGGGAACCCTTCTACACTGCTGGTGGGAATGTAAGCTAGTTCAACCATTGTGGAAAGCAATATGGAGGTTCCTCAAAAAACTAAAAATACAAACACCATTTGACCCAGGAATCCCACTCCTTGGAATTTACCCAAAGAATACAACTTCTCAGATTCAAAAAGACAGATGCACCCCTATGTTTATCGCAGCACTATTTACAATAGCCAAGATATGGAAGCAACCTAAGTGTCCATCAGTAGATGAATGGATAAAGAAGAGGTGGTACATATACACAATGGAATATTATTCAGCCATAAGAAGTAACCAAATCGTCCCATTTGCAACAACATGGATGGATCTAGAGGGTATTATGCTCAGTGAGATAAGCCAAGAGGAGGAAGACAAGGGCCAAGTGATTTCCCTCATTTGTGGAGCATAACAACACAGCAAAACTGAAGGAACAAAATAGCAGCAGACTCACAGACTCCAAGAAGGGACTAGTGGTTACCAAAGGGGAGGGGTGTGGGAGGTGGGAGGGGAGTGGGGGAGAAGGGGATTGAGGGGTCGTGGGGAAAACAGTGTAGCACAAGAAGGCAAAGGTGAATCTGTGGCATCTTACTACACCGATGAACAGTGACTGCATTGGTGTATGGGTGGGGAATTGATAATATGGGTAAATGTAGTAACCACATTGTTTTTTCATGTGAAACCTTCATGAGAGTGTATATCAATAATAACTTAATAAAATTAAAAAAATAGATTGGCTCTATTTATTTCCCTGTTGCAGTCCAAGTCTTCTTGAAAGGTTGTCATATGATAAAGTGAATTTTAATAAAATGGAAGTGGAAAGGATTCCTTGGAATTGCCTCAAGAAGCTTTCGACTAGGCAGCAGACAGGATCCAGGCGATCTCTTGCAAATGGAAGGATGGCGTGAATCTGTTCGGGTGGGCTTTGTGAAAGGCCTGAGCAGAGCTCCAAGTAGTGTCTGGAAGAATACTTAGTCTTAGGGAGCTGATGATGGAATATTTCAGTGTTGAAAATCTCACTTAAACGGTGCTCAGAGTCCAACAGTTTTCACTGGAGTGTGGAAATAGTGCAGATTTTTGAAGTCCTACTTTAAAAAGTAGTGTAGAATTTGTAGCTCGATGGTCTAGGCGATTCAGAAAGGGAGGAGGTATAAACAGAAGATCCAAGTTCTAGGAATAGATACACAGCACAGGCATGTGACCTGGGTTATGTCCCTCTCAGCCCCATTTTATTCATCTTTGAAATAGGAAAACACAACTAGGTTGTACTGGTAGTTTTCTCTCATTCCAATGTTAGTTTTTCCTTAGTCCTATAATGAGTGAATCCTGGTTATCAACTATATAAAGATCCATAGCTTTTTTTATAGTTGAAAGAATGCTGCCATATGTACAATGCTTTGCTCGTCACTGACTGTTGGAAGGAGACATTACAGGAACCGTTTCCATGTTACAGATGAGGAACCCTGACTCAGATCAAGGCTATCCAAGTAGGAATCAAACGTGGTGGCAGAGCTAAGGCTCGGCCCCAGATTTCCTCACACGCAGTCACTGCCCTCCACTGAATTCTGATTTAGTTCAATGCACACTGACCCCGCTGGATGCCATGCTTGAGAGACATAAGTCCCAGACCTTTAAATGCAGGACATTGGAAAAAAAGATACCTCACCTGACAGATCATATTGTTATATGTCAGCGCCTCTTTGTAGGTAAAAAAATGTCAACTACTGGTGATTTCATTTGATTCAATCTGATAATATGTAAATGCTGTGATAGAGGTATATTGATAAAGCACTTACTTTTTAAAATATGTTTCTGTCATTTCTCCACTTTTTTCTCTATCCCTGAAGCAGTTGACTCTCAGAGGTGACTAAATGTCAAAATCACTTTAATTCACAAGAGCACACATGTACACATGGGATGATAATTCTGTCAATTGGCAGACTTCTCTCTTGCCTGAATCAACACTCAAGCTCATGTCTAGTCTACCTTTCCTCTACTGAGCCTGGAAATGCTCAGATCCAATGGCTAACAAATAATTTCATACAGGCTCCAAGGTTATACATAACAAGGTGGTCCACCCCAGACCTGGGATTTTTAGTGTTCTAAGGTGTCAAGTACTGTAGAAGTTATGATGGATAAAAACTTAGGAAAGGGGACCAATTTGCCAACCTAGAAATCATAGGTACTCAGGAGCTGGTACAGCGGTATGAACAGGACTGAAACTTGGCCGTAAAAGATACAGATGTGAATGAGAAAGGGAAGCTGTCTGTCAAGCATTGGCTCAAATGTCTTGGTGGCTGAAAAGAGAAGTCATAGCAATAAAATGTTCTTCAGTGGGTAAATGGAGGAAACTGTACACCTAACAATGCAATGTTATTCAGCTCTGAAAGAAATGAGTTGTCAAGCCCTGACGAGACATGGAAGAACCTTAAATGCATATCACTAAGTGAAAGAAGCCAATGTGATACTGCTGCATACTGTCTGATTACACTTGGTAGAGGTGAACAGTTGCAACAGACTGCAAAGAGAGGCTTTTTATGATTTGGATGTGATTTCAACTAGAAACCCAATCCAAGGGCTGGCAAACTATAGCCATTGGACAATAGAGACTGCAGAGCCTACAGATAGTTACTATCTGCCCTTCACAACAACAAAAAATGGCCAGTCCCTGACCTAGAGAATCAAGCATCCATATTTAACCACCTTGTCCTAGAAGGTCACACCTCACTCAGTTCACCACATTCCCTCATCAAGAAGTATCCATGTGGACCTGCACAGATGCACCACTGCTCCATAGCTACTTCTCTGCATCGACTCTGTGCCATCACACTGGGGAGCACAGATCTGTGTAGTTCAGGTCACTACATCTGCAGCAGAGAGATTACACTGTACACCACTCAGAAAATAGATTTAAATGCCCCTCAGATACTTCTGCTCTCCAAACCCCATATGCCTCAAGCTATCATTCTTGGCCTTTCACGCCTCTTCAACCGGTCGTGCCGTGTGATTCAGCAGTGTCTGAGCACCCAGCTCTGAATGACCTACCCACACTCAGTAACACCGAAGGCCAGCGGATGCAAAGGAGAACCCACTGGTCTTACAAGGACAGGTCACCAGAACTCATCAAAAATATCTTCCAAGCAAGTGAAGCATTTCTCTGCATGAGAAAGATGGGCTAGGTAAAAACGTTCCCTCTGTTCCCTTAGTACTTAAAGAAGTTCATGGAAAATGTCAACACAGTAAATTCAACCCTGTATGTACAAGGCATTTTAGGGATTCTTCTGGTGCCAAGGGGTGGCTTCCCAGAGTTTTACTATTCTTCCATCACCACTGTCTAGAGCTACCGAAATAAATAGAAAATCTAAGTGAAAATGAGTCTGTAATGCAATTCAGCCCACAGATTCTTTTCTTATACTGTCCAGCTTTGCTTTGCCATCCCCAAAATCACTACTACATAAAAATTCTGGAGTTTCCATTATGATGCAAAATTAGTTAAAACAGTTCCTGCTCTAAAAGGAATCATAGTCCAGTGGAAACACAAGCTCTACTACATCTGTGGGTAATAGAAGGAAGGCTGAAATCAGTGCTCAAACTGAAATCCAAACAAAGTACTCTGAGCAAACAGGGGGGGAGTGATTAATTGTGGCAGATGTTAACCAAGAGTAATGATTTTAAGTATCAGGAATAGAAGGCCTTTCTCCATCACGTTTGCAATGCTAATCCCAATTCATTCATCATTAAACCTCACCTTGCCTGGCCATTTATCTTGAACGCAAACCTAGCTTTATTCAGGAAAATCAGTCATCTCCATTTATCCTTTGATTGCAGACACTCAGAAAGGTAACTGCTGTCTGCCATATTTCATGCTCATCCACTCACACGGGAGGCCACCATTTTGCCAGGTGACCTCTTCAATTGAGATGGTTTTAAATTCGATCTAAAACTGAGGTTTGGTAATAAGGCAGCCCTAGAGCCCTCTAAGAGTTTCTAGGACATGCGTGCTTCCTTGTCTTCAGTCTGGCACTCGAGTGGAAATAGCACTGGGCACTTTCTCTCTGGAGCACATGCAAAGTAGGGTATGGGTGAATAGGAAGTTGGGGAGATGATTGCCATGGGTTCACTTTCCTCATGAAGAAAGACCAATATTCAACTCAGCAATGATGATGCAAGGCTGTAGGTGAGTTAGGAGTAGACTGACACAGGTCAATATATCATGAAAACATGGAAAGTGGAGAAAAAAACTGAAATTAAGGGACTGGAGCCAACTCAGTTCTCCTTCCCCTATGAATATAAGAAATGCCACTGCTTCTTGGCTAGGCAAACTTTTCCACCTCTTCCTGATTCCAGGTCCTCCCATTTCCCTACTGACTTAACCATTTGTCTCTACTAACCTCTCCACTGTTCAAAATGGTTAGGTCTTCTCCATGGTGGAGAAGGTAAACCAACAGCAGCCTGAAAGCCTCCTCTGCCTATTTTTCCTTTCCTTTCTCCACCCAGCTTCTCAAGATCAGCCTGCTGGGAGGCCCGTCACCAGGGCTGCCAGCCCACTCTCAACATTGCTTTGCAAAATTCTAAGCATCTTCTCTCAATCTTGGTTTAGCCTGCATTCCTTTTTCCCAGATAATCCTGGATTGCTGTTTTTTATAGATAATGCTACTCAGTGTTAATATTTATTTCCTCTTCTTGTGCAAATTTTGTAGGCTGTTTGTGATTTGGATGCGGTTTCAGCTAGAAACCTTAATCTAAGGGTTGGCAAACTACAGCCATTGGGCAAAACTGGCCCTCTGCCCATTTGTGTAGATAAAGTTTTATTGGAACAATGCCAGGCCCATTCATTCCCATATTGTTTAGGATTGCTTTTGTGCAACAACAGGCAGAGCTGATTAGGCGCAACAGAGACTGTATAGTCTCCAAAGCCTAAAACGTTTACTATCTGGCTCTTTACAGGAAAAGCTGTAACTTGGAGTTAATCTTTCTCATAGTTAATATCATCGGTTCCATGTGATCTCTGGCTCTCTTTACCTTTGATAAATTGATACCAGACTTTAGGGAGGCCACGTGCTGTTTTAAGGATTCCTGAATCAAAAGTGGGGAGAATCCTGATACAAAGAGGGACATTCATACTTGGGTTATGCTGTGCTGCAAACCAGCAAACAGCACCCACAGAAGATCCAAGTATAGGAAAAGGTGACTGGGGTCAAAACTCCTTAATTCCTCAAGAACTATGCTTCCTTGCCTCTGGAAAAAACCTAGGTTTTCGATATGAGCTAGAGATTGTGCTTAGATAATTGAGTGACGCTGAAGTTTGCTATCTCTTCGATGGACTGTGAGTTGCTCTGGGAAAGGCACCGTGCTGCACCAGAAAACAGCCGTAAAAACATGTTCAGAGTTGATAAGAGTTACATGGGTGACACTGAATACCCAACAGTGCCACAAAAAACAGTATATTCAAAGCATCTGCTTCTGAGGACCATGGCATGGGGTGAGGAGGAAGACGACTGCCTTTCACTTTGAAGCCTTTTGTTCTAGCTGGATCTTTTTTTTTTACTCCTCACATGGGCATGGGTTACATTGAGAAAGTCTTTGGACAAATCACCTCAATTCTCAGTTTATCTTAGTAATGAGAAAAGTGTCCTCCCCTACCTTCCTAAAACTCAAAAGACATGTATAGGAAAGTGTTTGGAAAATGCTAAAGACATACTTAGCAGGACAAATAGTCTGTAATCCAGCTCCAGCCAATAGAAATGGAATTTAAAATGTACTAGTAGCTACCTAAAGAAAGTTAAATAAACAGAAGAAAGTAATTCTAGTAATGTATTTTATCAACCCAATATATCTAACATACTATCATTTCAACATGTCCATATAAAAATTATTAATGTTTTTTTTAATGTAAAGTCTTCAAACCTTCTAGAGTGTTATTTTACCTGTAGCGCATGTCTCTTTGGACTAGCCACATCTAAGGTTCTCAAAAGCCACCTGATTCTAGAAACCACTGTGTGGGGAACTGCCTTTGAATCTCAGCCATGCCACAAAGATGGCAGCTGAGAACTCAGCCGCACCGCAGGGGTGGCCGCTGAGAGCCCTCTGGGTTTCAGCTGCGCCAACTCCGGTCTGCTTCTTACATCAGAGACAACTGCGCATGCGCACAACTCTGTGCATGATTGGAAAATTGAAAGTCGCCTTGTTAGCATGGGGTGTAACCGATCAGAAGAGACTACACCCTTTATATTCCGTGCCCTGAGCCCCAGTAAACGAGTTCTTGCTTAGACTGACCTCCCTGTGGCATCTGATTGTCTCCGGTGAACGGCGAATGGCGGAGGCTGTGGAACATTGCCTTGCTCCACCTTGTCGGGGGCGTGCCTCTCCCAACCTTCCTTTCCCTCTGCTGGCTCAGAGGGTCGCAGAAAGAGCTTGTAACAGAAAGAGCTGGTAACAGAGAGAGCTTGTAATCCTGAGGGCGAGCAGGACCGGCGGGAGAGAGGCTAGAAACCCCGACACCACTGCACATGACAAGCATGGTCCAGGACCCCCACCCATAACCATGTACTCCTCCATGAGCCCTGGAACAGGCTCTGCCCGTGAGCTTAAACAACTATAAGCTAGAGATCACATTCCTAAATGGGTGACTTCTGTTTCCCTAATCCCTAAAGTGGTCATGACATTATTATTACCAACACCTAATATATATTGAATACTCAGTATATTCTGGACACTATGACAAGTGCTTTACAAGATTATTTCATTTATTACTCCTAACAGACCTACAGGAAAATCATTCTATCAGCACTTTAAGAGGTAAGTAAACTAAGGAGATAAAGTGGCACAAAATCTCAGTCATAATACAAGCTGGTGACTGGGATGAAAGTACAGAGTGGAGAATGTAGTCAATAATTTTGTAACAACTTTCTATGGTAACTACACTAGTTGGGGGGTGAGGATTTAATAATATATACAACTGTTGAATCACTGAGTTGTATACTTGAAACCAAATAATACTGTATATCAACTATACTTCAATACAAAAAAATCAAAAAACAAAAAAAGCAAAATTATACGATTTGCTTGTGATCACAGAGATTTTGAGTTATAGAGTTAGGATTCATCCTCCGGCCAATGTTTCCAGAGCCAGCTCTATTAGCCGTAAGAAATATTGCTCATTATTGGATCTTTTGCTTTCCTTACTGACACCTGAGCACCCACTGCTGTCTCCTGCCCTGCCCTGGACCTGCTCTTACTGAAGTGTGAGGGTGGACGGAGTGTTTCGCTGGGGGCCTTTTTACCAGCCACAGATGGTACGGTGTTTAAACCAACCAGTTCTGAATGCTCATTTCTGCCGCCAACACAAACCCAGTCTTAAGCTCTTCACTTCCCATTGCCTTCTGAAAATGAGCACCACATCTTCTCTAGATGAAGGTCATTCACAAATCAAATGACATTCTCAAAAACAACTTTAATGAAACTGTTCTTACTAATCTTGCTTCCCAAGATGAAACATAAACTAGTCAGCATGCTTACATGATGGGGCAAATTCTTTGCCTTTTCAGGGCTTCGCACATTCTTCCATGTAAGAGTAAGAGTAAGGGCTGAATTTGTTTCTCCCTCATCATATTAAGTATTCGTGGAAGTGTTTAGAAGATGGACATTTCCAAACTTTCTTCTCCCCAAGATTCTCAGTCCTTTTGCAAAAACAGTATAACTACTTGCATTTCTGTTTAAATGCATTCTTTAGTCAAAAGGATTTTCACATTGCTCTGATTTTGAAAGTAATATTTCAGTTTCTACTTAAAAACAGTTCTCCTTTTTAACAGCACATTTAAATGTTAAGATATATTCCTATTATATGAGATTCCAACACAGAATTATACACAGAAAACTTGAAAGCCTCCTTTCATTCTTGTCCTTCACCCAGTCCTCTTCTCAGAAGTCATTTCTGCCACCCAGTTGAATCATCTGCTTTCAGTCCTTTTTCAGTGCATTTATATCTGCATGTACAGTCTATACGTATTATGCCTTTTAAAGACGCAGCTGGGGTCGTACCATACATATTCTTTTACAGTTTGCTTTGTTCACTGAAAAATTGTCTTTGTGATTTTTTTCCATATCAATACATTTTGACAGCTGCATAATATTTTATAGTAAAGACACAGCTTATTCTATCTCAAGACTCTCCTATTAATGGACATTTGTCTATCTTATGCTCTTCCCAACAATTCTGCAACAAGTATTCTTGTACTCAAGGATTTCTTTAGTATCAATTCTAGTTTATTTTCAGTTTTGATAGATGCTAACAAACTGTCTTCAAAAGGGCTTCATCAATTCATAGTTCACGTAACAGTATAGAGGAGAATCAGAATCCTTTAAATCAGCATTATTGGATTGTATCAAATTTAAATGTGTTTGCCAATCTGACAGAAATTCTTTTGTATTCTTCAGAAAACTTTTAATGAAGATCTTCACTCTGAATTTAATTTCCAGAGCATGGAAAAGGCAGCCTTGGTTTATACCGTGGCTCTGCTACTTATTAAGGGCATGACCTTGGGCAGGCTGCTTAGTTCCCCTCTGTGAAATGGTGACAGTGATAACATCTAACTTCTAGAGTTGTTGTGAGGATAAAATAGGTTAACCTGTGTAAAGCACTTAGGGCAGGACCTGGCATGTTGTAAGGATATATAAATATTTGTCTTATTACTATTATTATATATATCTTTAAAATTTTTCCTTTATATAAGAAACCAGATGTTTTTGCTGTGTTTTCTATATGGCCATTTTGTTAAATTACCTTATTTATAATAATTTTTCAATGGTTTCTCTTGGATTTTCTTCATCAATAATTGTGAAAATTAGTCAATTGGTGCTTTCCTTTGCAATAGTTAAAACTATTCTTGTTCTTATCTTATTGCATTGGCTAATATTTCCACTGGCGATAATAGAGATCCTTGTTTTGTTCCTGGCTAGTATGACTGCCCCTAATATCTTACAATTACACAGGATTTTTCCTGTATGGTTTGGTAAAGATCCTTTTAGAAACTGTGGGTATTCCATTCTAATACAAAAATATTATTAAAGTATTTGTTTTTAAACGAGGAAGGATATTGAATTTTATCAACATTCTCTTTGGCATCTTTTGTGGTGAACCATATATTTTTTTCTCTTTTAATCGGTCTATGTGGTGAATTATATCAGTAGGTTGCCCAATGGTAAATGACATAAAACTTTTGGCATTCTATTATTAAACTGTTGGACTTTATATGCTAATTCACTACTTAGGATGTTTCCATATATGTATGTGAAACCAGTCAACATTTTTTTTTGCATGTACTACCTTTGAAGGTTGAGTTGAGAAATTTCCTATCTTTTGTTATGCTATAGAATAAACTAAATGATACAAAGATGATCTCTTCCTTGAATGCTTGGTAGAATTTGCCAATAAAGTCCTTAGACCCAGAATTTTAGTGGTAATCTTTGATTACCTTTGGTTACCAGTATATTCAGGTTTTGTTCTCATTGTTATTTCTATTTTCCTAAGAAATCATTAATTTCATCTGGGTTTTCAAGTTTGTTGGCATAAAACGGCACAAAACATTCTCATAATTTAAAAGCCCACTGAATAACTGTCAACATATCGTTTTTCTTGTTTTCAATATTGTTTAATTTTACCTTTTTTTCTCTTCATCAAACCTGCCAAAGATGTATCCAGTTCATTAGTATTTACAAAGAGGGGACTTTGGTTTTACAGATCAGTTATAACCTGCTGTTTTCCTTATCACTAATTCCTTCTGCTTCTTCTTAATTTCTTTGGGTTTATTTTATTATTCTGTTCATCATTTTTTAATATGGGGAGTGAGATATGCATACACAGGAAAACATTATAGACACTGTGATAGCACAGGGAGGACACAAAATAAGAAAGGATTGAGTCTATAAATGGGCGTAGGGCAAAGGTGAGGCTTCATGATTGAAAGATAAGTGACCAATGGGATAAGCTGACCAGCTATTCATACTCATAAATGGTTATTCACAATGGAATTTTTAAGGAAAAACTCATATATATATACATATCCACAAATCTTGTTACAGTGAGTGCCTCTGAAGAAAGTAAAAGAAAGTTTTTGTCATATACCTCTTTATGCTGTTGGATTCCATCTTACCATATGTGTTGATTACGTCTTCAATACATAAGTTTAAAATGAGCTAAACTCAAGGTCAATCCACTGAACACAAATTCCTAGAACTAGAAAGACTCTCTGAGTTGAAATATTTAAACTTACCCCTCAATTTAAAGATACTTTTAAATGTTAGAAAGGCACGCTCAGACATGCACAAGTCCAGGTCTGATATCTCTGTTAGAAGCCAGACTGCATGACTGCATAAAACCTGCTGTCAGTTCTGCTCATGTGCAGCCGCCTCAGAGAGCAGCCCGGGACTCCAGGACTCAGCACAGTTGGAGATGGAGGAGGGAATGAGAGGTTTCCTGTCTGAGGCAGGTTTCTGCTTTTATTTCAAGACCCCTTATCTCTGTCAGGCTGTGTCTGCCTCTACTCACCTAACAGCTTGCCTGGCTCTGGGTTTTGCTTCTGAATCAGCTCTAGCCCCAGACAGTGTCCTTGTCTGCCCTGCCTTTGACCTGCAGCATCTCTTTATTTTCTGAGTTCTCCACCTCTGTCCCCAAGTTCAGCCACTTGACTGCGTCTCCCAGCAGGGAACAGGAGGTCATTGTAAATGCAGGTAGTAAATAACCATAAAGTTAAATATGGGTGGTGAAAGTTGGATAGACATGTAACATAGAGTTAGATAGATGGAGGCAGTAAGTGTTTACCTGGGTGAAGTGAAAGAGCACATTTGTGTGAGATGGGGAATGAGGAAGAGAGCACTACAGAATTACATTTGGAAAAGGAAAGAACCAAATTTACCATCTCAGAGGGCAGAACTCTGAAGGGAAAGGAGGAAGGAAATAAAATCACGCATTTATTGAGTTCCTTCTGTGTTCCAGGAGCTCTATAGATAAATCTTTGTTAATTCTCTCAACTTTCCAACATTTTACAGATGTGGACTCTCAAGCTTATGGAAACTATGTATCTTGCCAAGTACCCAGGGCTGACAAGTGACAAGGCAGGAATTAGAGGCGGATGATAGAGAGATGGATGGTAGCGTGAGGGCGAGATTAGAGAGAGAGAAGCGTAGAGGCCCTCTCCAGTTCTCAATATCTGGGGGAAGTATAAGGTAAGGCACTGGTGGCTCATGCCAGAAGCCTGTCACATATCCCATCCAGCGTCCCGTCTTGTCAACTCTACTTCCAAAATATATCTTGACTGTCCAGTCTCTCCAACTCTACTGCCGTCGCCTTAGCCCAAGCTAGTATCTGGGAATAAACCACCATTTATCCTCCCTTAGACCACCATACTAATGTCCCACTGGTCTTTTTTCCCCTGGATCCATTTTCCATAAGTCAGATGAAGTAATATTCCTAATATGATTGTCTGGTCAAATCCTGTCATCCTTTAAGACTTTACAGTGGCTCCCCACCATCCATAGGATGATGTTTATTCTCCTCAGGAGGAGCTGAAAGGCCCCCTATAAACACCGGGAGGTTCATCTTAAGCCATGTTCTCCTTTGCTTATATGCTCTAGTTGTATTCGTTTCTTCTCTGATTTTCAAGAGAAAGACATTTCTCTCAGACTAGGATTCTGATCATCTTCCTTTCTTCACTTAGCATTGGTTTCTGTATTTTCCAGGCTCAATCCTTTCATCCTTTGGGTCTCAGGATCAGTGGCACCCCCACAGAGCTGTCCTCATTTGTGCTGTGTACACTGAGTGTAGATTTGGTCCCTGTATTATACAACTAATTAGTGGAAAAATTTACTTAAACCCATGTCAACCCCTAGATTGAAAGCTCAGTGAGAGCAGAAACTTGTTTTATTATTTACCCAGCTTGGAGTTGATACTCATTTAGAAAGAATGAGGACGGGAATGAAATACTAAGTGATTGAAAAAGTGTATCATTAAAGCAAATCTCCAGTGTGGTTGTGTCATATTTAATGAGGCCCACGTGTAAAGGATGGAGGGGACGCTGGTACCACCTCCTTCCCGCCACTCACCATAACTTTGAGCGAATGGCCTACTTGGGTAGCTCCGCCCACATGCTACTCCGATGGGCTTCGGCTTTGATCTTCCTCCCGTGGAGCAACGGAGAAATCAGACTTGTTTTCTGCCGGGCGGTTTCCTCCCCAGTTGGACCAGGTGCCCCTGCCCCCATCCCTCTACATCCTTTACGCAGGCTTGGATTTTAGGCTGCTGGCCGACTAGTCCCTACTTTGTGTATATTAAGTATCTCAGTGGAGGTTTTTTCCTCGCAAAACTTAAAAAGGAAACTCAAGGAAATGTGTGCAGGTGGAACAAAGTCCCTCGGCTCATTAGAAATCCTCACAAAGCCGCTTTGGGATGCCGTTCTCCTTTCTCCCTGCGAGGCTCCAGTGCTCTGTGAGTGGCAGCCCCCCACCCATCTCACAGACCAACAGGGATGCCGCCAGGCGCAGTGAGGGGGGACCAGGCTCTGCTGGGGGGATCTGGGATTTTTCCAGGTGGTGAGTCAAGCTGGGCAGGCAGGCCTTGCTGAAAGGAGTTACAAATTGGGGATTGTGAACTTCTCCTGCTGAGAGGCACTAACAGTTTATAAGGGAGAAAAATTGATAAACCCCTGGGTATCATGTTTTGTTTTCATTTCACTCTGGGGCCAACTGTGAAAAGGAAATGACTGTAAACAGTCTATTAGTAAAACTGCTTTAGTAAAAATACCACAAGGGAAAGTCACAAGCAATTGTTACGTCAGCCAGGGCTTCCCACTTCGCTTTAAAAGGCAAAAGAGGTGGAATTAAGCCCCAAGGTGAGCCTATCTTGCCAAAAACAAAAGATCATACAAAGCTCATTTGGGAGTGGAGATGAATCTTAATGGCCCGTAATGTGGCAGTACATCTGGCTGCCCTGGTTTTCTCTGGGATGAAACCAGCTCTCCACCACCAAGCTTACTTTCTCCTTGTTTCCTGTCTTTCCATTAAACATGTATTATGGGCAAAGCATACAGGGGAAATTAAACTATGCACATAACTGTACAATACTAAAAACTCATTACAATGGCAAGCCATAGGTCCGACCAAGTAATTTAGAGAAACAGAAGAGAAAAAGCTCACTCGGGCTTGGATTGTTAAGTGAAGAAAACATGAAGAATGTAGCTCCTGAATCTTTTCCAGAAGGATCTTTGCAGAAGGATGATTCTACAGTGGAAGGGCAATAGGAATAAGGCTTCAGGAGAAAACCCCCTGATGGGACGCAGAGTCATTCTGAGGTCAGCCTGCCAATAGTATGTCAATATGTAAATGTAATTATAAATCACATCTAAAGGTTTAAAAAATTCAGATTTAAATGTCAGCTGGACTGTGAAGCCTTATTCTTCTTCAGTTGAATACCATGGTTTCAGAATAGCAGTGTGGGGTTCTGGCTTCCCCAGCTGGCGGTGCCCCTTGGCTGTCCCTCTTTGTAGGGTGGATAAAATAAGGGTCCTCTTGCTGCCTCCCCTAGGCCTGTCTTCTTAGAAGACGTTCCAAATCTGAGGCCCAGGGGGGACCCTGGAGACCACCAGAGACCTCTGAGAGGCCAATGTGAGGCCCTGGTCTCTTTGGCTGGATTTCAGACCCAACACGTGGGGTCCCAGTGAGCCTGGCATGACCTTGTGGAGGGTTTGTTTATTAGCTGTTCTGTTAAAGTTCCATTCATTTATTTAAATAAACAACTTGATCTAACCCAAGGCTCTCCCCTGGCAGTCTCAAATCAAAGAAAGCTTCTGTTATACTTTATTACTTTACTTTGCAAGTTTGAATGAAAAGAAAGGAACAGCCAAGACCAAATTGCTTTATGGCTCAGCTGCAGCCACGTAGCAAGTTCAACTGAAAGCCAGAATTTGCACCCCAAATCCAGCCAATATTTTTATTCTGCAAACCCCTTTATTGTCAGAGCTGCAGAAAGGCAGGGGAGAATGCCTGGCACAGGCTAAGAAGCACCGTCTTGAATGAACTTTTGAGGTAGGAGGTAGTGAGGACTGGGAAAAGCACAGACTCAGGGTCTGGGAGACCCAGCTTCTCATCACTCTTTCCAATGACCCAGCTCCAGTGACCCAGTCACAGTACACCTCTGACCTGCTGTCTCTTCTTCTGGTAAAATTTAGGGACGGGTCAAGAGAATTTTACTATTCTTTTTAGTTCTAAAAGTCTGTAGCTCTGGGATGTGGGACTCTATGACCCAACTGGAAGTGGGAAGCCAGATGTAAATGAGTTGGCCAGCAGGTTGGGTAAGTGAGAAGGTATTCTAAGGGGCTAAAGGAAGAGACGGGGTCACATTAGGGTTATTTCCAATCCTAAATTAGTTTATCGTATAATGAGAGGTGGAAATAAGGGTGTCAGGTTTGGGAGGAAGTAAAATGGACAGAATGTGTGTGTGAGGAAATTTGGAGCACAAGAGCAAGTCTCCCAGCTTTTTGTTGGCACCAAAAGAAATATTCAGAAGGGCCTGGTTTTAGCAGTGAAGACATTAGCTCATGTGGGAGACACAGAAGGCCTTCATCTTGAATTTAAGAAATGGACTGGATCTTAAAGAACATTTCAAAATCTTTATTTAATTTAACACATAAAGCAACATACATTCCTATTATAAAAATAACACCCACAGAAAAATTAAAATACACAGGAAAGCAGAAAGGAAAACAAACTGCCCATAATTCCACCACAAAGCAGTAATTACCGTTTACAGTTTAGTGGTAACTATGAATAGTGGTTTACGGCATAGTTATGTGGTTACATATTGTATATATGTATATATACACACACACAAACACATACATATACATATTTTTTCTCAATATTTTTAAATGTTTTCCAATGATACTATCATTTTTTTGACTACAATATTCAATTTTGAAATATTGGGCTGTTTCCATTGTTTTTCTATATTAACAAATACTGTAGGGATATTTCACAGTTAAATCCTATGTCTAATTATTAGAAGCAAAATTTCTAGGTTTAAAATTGGTGAACATTTTTAAAGGTTTGATACATATTGCCAAAACGCTTTTTAAAAGCTGAACCAATTTATGCTCCCATATACAAATGCTATATGGATACTGTACATGTTTTCCCATATCCTTGTTGACATTGGGAAATGTATTTCTTTTTAATGATTAACAATCAAAATTGCTATTAGATTTTGAATAGTATCATATTTCTTGGCCATGTATATTTCTCCCTTGGAGAAATTATCTATTCATGTTTTCTCTTTAATTTTAGATGATTGATTTCTTTCATTGAATTTTGGAGCTCTTTGTATATTATGAATTTTATCTTTTTTCTTGCCATAAATATTGTAGATTTTTTCCAATTTCATTTTGATTTGTTTATGATACTTTGTGACATATATTTTTTTGAATGGTCACATTGCATCATGTATCTTTTCAATTATCCTTTTTGCCTTTACTGCTATGTATAGATAAAGATTATTCTTGTTCTAAGTTATATAAAGTTTTTTTTCTAAATTTTAGGTTGCTTTTTAAATATTTCAACCTACAATTCATTTAAATTTCATTTTGTTGTAGAGAATGATTCTTTCAGAGATAAGCTACCATCTGACGAGTTGCATCATTTTACCTATTGGCTGAAAACTCTGTGGGTGGGTCTCTGGTGACTGGCAGATGCCTGACCAATTAGGTAATAGGAACTGAGGGGAGGAGAAAATGGGTGCCTCTTCTCCATCCCTCCCCTGGGCCAGTACTTAGCATATAATGAAAATGCTTAGCATATAATCAGGATTTGGGTTAGTTTATGGTTCTTACTTTACACTGTATTGAGTCCACATTTACATTTGATATTTTGCTTCAACTTGTGGGACTTCATGTTTCATGTAGGAGTTTAATCATTTATATTTAATGCAATGACTGTTACTTTTATTCTGTTTCTCTGATCTTGCTTTATACTGTTTTCAATGTCCTCTTATTTTTCCTTTACTTTCAATTTTTTTGTAGTATAAGCTCTTATTCCTTTTCATGAGACCTTTTTCTCTAGTGACTTAGAAGGTATATGTTTTCATTTGCTTGTCCTTAATAACCTAATGAGTAATAATGAGAACACATTTGTAAGTCTTCTTTATATAAAATGGAGAAATTAGCACTCTTCTTTGATTTCATATTTTGTTTTACCGTCTCCTAGCTTTTGGGTGACAGAATATGGCAGTGGTCAAAAGATTTACCTTCCCTATGCCTAAGTTGCCCCATCTGTAAAGTAGGCATAATAGTAATATTGCAGGGTTATTGTGGATTTTAAATGAGATAATGCATAAAAAGCACTTAGAACAGTACTTGCTAGATGGTAAGCCCTCGGTAACATTGTAATAATAAGTAGGATCTAATATATCCTTGAAGTTTCTTAAATTATTATCACTTTGCATCATGAAACTTTTCATTTAATAATTACCTTTTCTGTCTTAGTTTTGGAATGATTAAGATTTTATTTTCTACTTTAATAGTTTTAGAACTTACTGCCAGTTCTTTCATACAATATTTCCCTATGTGTGAACTCTTTGATTCTTCTACTAGTTGACTACAAGTAATTTTATGTTATATACCTGTGTTATAGTTACATTAAGTTTGCAAGAACCAGAAAAAAATATAGTGACTTTCAGAAGTTTGGAGTTGATTTTTTCTTTCACTTTTAGGGGCAAGATATCTAGAGATGTTCTGGAAGCTTAGTTTCACTAACGATTCACCAGGAAACTCTGCTCACCTGTCACATGATTCGTCCATTCCCAAGAAACAAAACGGCTGCTCCAGCACCATCCATCATGTCTCATGTCGTGATGAATAAGGAAAGCCCAAATATGAGCAGGGTCCCTCCCCTTTAAGGAAAATTCCCAGAAGTTTCATCTACCACAGTGGCTTACATTCCATTGGCCAGAATTTAATTATGTGGTTATAATGCAACGGAATCTGTGAAACACAGTCTTCATTTCAAGTAGCCATGTGCTCAGTTAAACATTTATTTCTGAGAGAAAACAGACTAAATGTTGGGATCAACTAGGTGTTGCTTCCAAGTCTGCTTTTGACATCTGAATATCCATGTGCTGTGCAGTTTTTCCCCGCACATATGGCATCCTCTCCTTCCACAAGAGGATTGTCCCAAGTCCCACCTAGTCAGAGCAGTGCACTCAAACTCCATGTTTGAAGCCCTTTCCATCCAGTCTGATAAGGCACCTTATGGGTCAGAAATGTATAAGCTAAAACACAAGTGTTCTGTCCTTCCTATACTTTATCTACATCAGTGAAGAAGAAATAAGAAAAACAAAACTAAAACTCATTCTTAGGAAAAAAGAAAAATTGGAAATAGTTCTCTCTACCCAGCTAAAACTATAGCAATAATCCAAGTCACTAAATAAGAACAGCAAAGACCCTTCTTCCGGGCAGCAAGGCTGGGTTGTTTGGTGTTTCATCTTGCAGCCTCAGCCCTTGCTCTTTGTCCACTGTTCTCTCTGGTGGGACACCTGAGGTGGACTTTGGAACAGCACCACCTTGGAGGCTGTGCAGCTCTTTGGAGCTCTTGCAGGTTTGAGGACCTGGGATTTGCTTAGAGGTTGTGGAACCAAGTTAACAATTTCTATGGATATAAGTCCCCCCATATTTTAGTAGGTGTTGCTACAGGAGAAGAGGGTTCGCCGCCTGGGCAAGTTCGCTATGAATTTGATCAGACCAAATTAAAGCAAGGGCAAGAATTTGGGAATTAAAAATGGGGTTATTTAAAAGGTCTCAGTTTCTCCTCGCCCACTGCTCTCTCTGGCTGCTGGCTACTCCCCCACACCTAGCACCAGGAGGAACTCTGTGGGCGGGTCTCTGGTGACTGGCAGATGCCGGACCAATTAGGTAACAGGAACTGAGGGGAGGAGAGAATGGGTGCCTCTTCTCCATCCCTCCCCTGGGCCAGTACTCTGTGGCCAGTGGCTCTGTTGCTGGGAAACAACCCATAAATATGCAAATAGGCTCTTATTATATGCACAATGAGCTATTAAGGCCAGACAGGAATTGTGGTCTGAAATTCCCATTTTATCCACAGTAGGGGTCCTTGTCTACTTCCTTCCCATCTGTTCTATGTGCAAGTAAGTACTGTCCCAATACCATTTTTAGGCCAAGTATTTTACCTACTCATCTCTGTGCTCTACCCAACCCTCATCTCCTTAAGTATGGTGACGTTGAAGTTGTTTGGAACAATAGGCTTTGGTGATAATCCTGGGTTACCTGACCATTCCTACCACACTGGGAGATGTCTGGTAAAGAATGCTTAATGGCAAGTGTTGCAAAAGGGATTTGGGCCAGAGTTTTATCTTTTGTATAATCCAGGGCCTTGAGTCACTATCTAAAACTACTTCAGGGGAGTTTTCTTTCAATCCTGCAAGGCTCCATGTTACCAAACTCTCAGTCAAACTAGATTGAAGACTAGGGGCAAAAAATGTTTCTCCTAGAACAGGTGTATTCTCTTCCACCTGGCTCACAGCCTGGCTACCTGTGGGCTGAAGTTACTCTCCCTCTTGTGGGGTGCTACTGAGAACAGCAAGAGAGAGTCAATACACTGATGTCTTATTTCCTACCACGTGCCCTAATTCCTCCTCTACCTCTGGGATGCAATATTCTCTTTATCTTAGTTTCTTTCTAAGATAATAATTTAGGAATAATTTGAATAACGCCTCATCTCAAATCTGTCCCCTTCCTTTCCACCGCATCGTCCATTCCCATATGAACCTGAGTTGTGATTACTGGATCCAAAGCTGAATAGCCAGATGGGACTTGGTCAAACTTCAGACACTGCAGTCCTGGCAGGGCAATTTCTTCTTTGCAGCTTTTCTTTTATATATCTTGCCACCTGCTGTATGAATGTGTCCACTGCCCACTGCAGTAAGGAGTCATTCTTTGAGGGGAATCCTATATCATGCCTCCATTGCATTTGCTAGCTCCTGGCTTCATGCCCCGATGTTCTGGCCACGTCAACTGAATTGCACATGACCTCTTCCAGGTGCTGCACCAACCACATTAGGGAATTAAATGGCTTCTGAACTGCAGCCCTGAAATTCTACCCCTCTATGTGGTCAAGGAGAGTCCTCTAAAAGAAGCATTCCCTTTGAACTTCTCAGTGTCCCCTTACTTCCAACCTCCCCCAACCTAAAGCAACAGAAAGCATAAGGAGACAAGATTTTCCTCTACATATTTTGTATGAGGCCAAAACTGCCTTCTGAGGAGGATGCACTGCAATTCTGCCCCAGCTGTCCTTTTCTCTTTGCGCTCTATCTAGGTTATATGCTCCCTAAGTAGCACCCTCCCTGTGTTTGTGATGCTGAGAAAGATTTCTCCCTAGTTTTGAGATTCTGTTTTCAGTTCATTCAGGACTACATGGTGGGAAGGAAAAGGAAGCCGATCTTCAAGGTGATATCATTATACAGAAGTCCCCAGCCTAAACGTATCACTCACAGGGATGACAAGGAAGTCAGCAAGCTGTCTTTTCATGTAAAACAAGAAGCATGGGTTATGCAGAAGAGAATGCCCAACAAACTTGGGTTTAGCCTGAATTGCTTTATAAGAATGCCGTGTGACCAGTGGCAATAGCTACCCCGAAGAACTAGTGGATTGGGTAAAGGCTTTGGTTCTCATGGCAAACAAAAAGCAGTTCTTCAGGAAAAACAATGGTGACTGTGTGGTTGCATGTACACAGAACTGCAGATTAATAGAATCCAAGAAAACCAGCCTGCTCTCTTCTCGCCACTGCCATTCTGTAATGCAGACTATGCTAAATCACAGGCTGTCATCAAGGCAGAATATTTTCTTCCTTATGAGTCAGCCTGGGATACAAAATCAGAGAAACACTGCAATGAAAAATCCCCCACGTCTCATTTAATTCCTTCCTTACTCAAACCTTTCCTTTCACAGTTTTGATTAGTGCCTTTGCCCATTTGAAGAATATTTTATGGTCGGGTTTTAAGAGGAATCCATCCACGGATGTTTGGCTGCCTGAAACTAAGAAAAATAAAATAAGTGAAGAACAATATCCAGAGAAAGCCAATAAAATAGTCTTTAAAACTCGTGTGTGTTTTGTGCTGATCCTGAGTCTTGAGGTTTTACTTTTTCCACCCTTCTGGAGGGAGAAGGTGCTTCCAGGGTGGCTGGACCTGCCAAGTGCAAATGTAGAGTAGATCCAGGCTGGCAGCTGTCTAAAATTCCTGGATGGGCCACTTCTACAAGGAAGATGGATGGAAGTCAGCAAAGCCCTCATTAAATGAGTCACACCATTAATAAAAGGTGCAGATTGCAAAGTGGTGTTTATTTCCGTGTTGATAGAAACCAGGACACAGTGGCCTTGAATCAAAAATAACCTTGGGCCAGACACATTGACCTTGGAATTGGATCTGAAATCCCAGGCCTTCATTCTTCCCTGAAGTCAAACGCACATCCAGATGCGGCTGCTGTCCTCTGTGTCCCGCAGAGGAGCTGCTTCTCATCACCAGTGTTCGCTCTCTGCTTGACAGTTTACAAAGGCCATCCACTTAATCAGCTTTGTCCCAGCTTGAAGAAGCCTTAAACAATGATGACGGGATGTGCTCAGGTTCGGTTGGTCCTGGGTCAGAATCGCTGCCATTTTCAAGCTGCGTGAACTTAGTTAACTTTCTAAACTGTGTTAGATTTCAGCTGACACTCAATAACCTCTCCATACTCTTAACTACACGAAGTGATTCCATTTCCTCCTCCGGGCTCAATGTTCTTAAATTTTCCAATTTATTGGTGAGGATAATAATAGTATCTCCACCACAGGGCATGAAGTTTAAACTAGGTAATACAGTTAATGAAATAATCTCAGTGGGTGGCATGTAATAAGAACTTAAGATACGTTACCCTGAGATGTGGGGAATATAGGCATTATGCCAATCGATAGATGAACAGACAAGAGTTGAGAGAGCTTATTCATCCAAAGTCATACGGTATGCCACAGTCGGACCTAGCTCTGACTTCAAAGCCAGCTACTTTCAAAGCTACGGACAGTAAAGGGCTCTGAAGGGCGGGCTTGTTTTCTCTTGCCCTGTTCACTTTCCAGGAAGTGAAATTGTCTCACCCTTTCCCCCTTGGTTCTTCCTGCTTAACTGTTTTGTCCATATTCACTTTGATTGATATGTGGGCAGCTGGGGATACCCCAGTGGCAAGAAACCCTTTTCAGCTAAGAGAACGGTGCATGCCAAGGGTGCGGGGGCAAGGAGTGCCCCGTTCAGGGGGCTGCAGCTGAAGTGCGCAGGGCCAACGCGTCTGCGAGGGCTTTTAGACCTTCTTCTAAAGGCAGTAACTCGGCTTTCAAGAAGAATGTTTTGATTTAGGTGATCTGATGCAGCTCTATTTCTTTAACATGGAGAATTTGATGCAAAACTAAAACATACCCCTTCCTTAACAGGGAGAAGCTCTCATTCACTACCAAACAATGTACCCGGCCTGATTCATAGTACACATGATTCTTTAGCCAGTAAGCAAATCTGTTCTGTACATTATTTGACTCATTTTAAAGTTAAAAGCTTAATAATTTAAAAAAATATTAGAAGAAAATGAGGATGGCTATTACTATAATCCTAGGATAAGTACGCAGAAAAATATAGGGAAACATTGAAATATGTGCCTATAGAAAAAGCAAAACTTTCCTGAACTGCAAAAAAAAAAAAAAAGAATGATGAAACCAAAATATAAGCAGAACGTTAATTTTTTTGAATTACAATACTTAAATAATATTTAAGTCGATAATTAAAAAATTGCAATGCTTAATTTCTAAAAAGCAAAGGGAACGAGATGAGCAACTCAGTAGATTCATGAGTCTTCATAAAAGAATAAGTACATAGAACTCATAAGACAGAACTGCGCTGGGTTGGTTCAGTGATGTGTTCACGCCAAGTGCGTCAAACAGGCCCGGCACGCCGAGGGCACTATTTGTTGGATGAATAAACGCAGTGAGATCTTTAGCTTCACAAACGCTCTTAAAAGCATACTTCTGAAAACCCATAAGATTCCCTTTCCAATCATTAAATTAGACAAGACTGAAGATATCGATCATATACAATCAGAGTTAGAGAGGATGTGGGAAATGACGACCACAGGGTTCACTGAAGCACGCTTTATCGATTTTACGTTAGAAACAATGCATCCTCGTTAAAGAGGGACTGAGTAAATAAGTTAGAATATATCCGTGCATAGAATGAAATACTATGCAACCATTCAAAACGTTTACATAGCTTTATATAATTTTAGCGTAGAAAAATACATATGATATATTTGAAACTGAAAATGGAAACTGCTGAACTATAGAAGGGGTAATTTAAGTGTTTCACCATTGTGATATTTGCTGTAGGTTTCTAGAAATCATTTTTAGTGAGTTAATTAAGTTATTCTCTGTTTGTAGTATACCAAACCTTTCCTTAAATGTAATCTTTTAATCCAATGTTGCTAATGACTGCATTGGTATTAATTTATTTCTTGTTCCATGTGCATATCCTTTCTCTTGCCCTCTCTTTCCAATCTATTCTATTGAAATTTTGCCGTAATGTAACTAGGTGGCGGCCCTTTTTCATTTAGTCCTACTCACAGTTGATGGTCTTTTAAATCTGGAATTTCTTTCTCTCACTATGTTCCATATTCCCTTCTCTACATTTTTGGGTCTATCCATCATGTTTTAAATTTCATTTCATAATTATCTTTTTCTTTTTTTGTGTGTGCTGAATATCAGGTGAAATTTTGGGCCCAATCTATTAAGTCATTAAGTTATTTTTTTTAATCTGTATCTATGCTTCTATTTTGTCTATATTACTGAGCTTTTGATTTTTGTGATAAAATTTATAGTTTACAAGCTCTCTAGTTGATTCTTTTTCCCTTTTTAAAAAAGTCTGTAATATCTACTCCATATAGATGAGGATTCTACTGATATTTTTTAAACTATTGCTCTCATTACTTTATTAATCTCTCTCCTTAAATATTGTGTATGTCAACTACCTTTGTAATAATACTACACAGCACATAACTCTGAAAAGCAGTGGCTTACAATAGTAAGCATTTGGTTTTTTGCTTGCAAGTCTGCCCATGAGAGCGGCTCTACTTTTGATGGTGCTTGGCATGGGTGGGCTCGTGAATGAATGCAGTCTGGATTCAGGTGCAACTTCATATTCTCTTTGGGACCAGCAGCTACCTGGAGGCATGTTCTCCTCTTGGTAGATTGTGGGAAAACAAGAGACTAAGCCAATCAGTGCAAGCATATTGGAAGACTTGGCTGACTGCCTATTACGAATAGTGATTTTTGTTCTCATGTACAGTTTTGAATTTGATTTTCCTGCCTAGTGTTTCTGCGAGTGGTGTATTTGTTAAGCACTGACTTCTTGTCAGGGAGGGTAGAATGTGGTGCTAGATTGGGTCTATAATGGTTGTATAGCAGATGCTCTCGGTGTCCTGCCTACACATCTTTGGCATGCACTTTTCTGGTGCATGCTAACTTCGTATTGTAAGTATCCATGACTCTGGCTAAGGGAGTTTTCTGGGCATGATATTTTGCTCATCCTGTACTTGGAGTAGGACCCAGAAGATTGCTGTGGGGGCCAGGGAACTAACATTCTGAGAGGCAGCCCTCAACCAGTCATGGATACACTAATTTACCTGTCTTTCAGGTGGGACAATGAGCAGGTGTGTATTACATGGTCTCACAGGTGTCTCCGGCCCCAGTTGCCCACGGTGCCTTTACTGTAGGTGGTGACCTGCTCTCTCACACAGCCTGTGTTGACTCCCTTCCCTCCTTCCTCTCACTTCCCACTCTCTGAGAGGAGCTTCCCCAGCTTATTTCCAAAGTAAATGACTTGCATTCCAGTGCTTATCTCAGCATCTGCTTGTAGAGGATTCCAGCTTAAGACAAAATGTGTATTTTATGAGGTGATGCAACAATTACAGTTCCTTCTTTGTACTCTCCAGGATGCCTGCATGTTCTACAATGAGCACAGCAAGACACACTCCTGTCATATCAAACGTCCATGAACTTCCTCTGCTTTATCTTAGGAGTTAAAAAAAATGCAGAAATCAGATAAATTAATATGCTTCTTTTCCAATAAGACCAGCAAATTATATTGATGCTGATTGTAATCTGGACAATGCATTGAACTAAATAGGATAAAAGGAAGTATCTCAAAATATAATAGACATTTCCCAATTTCATCATAAAATGAGAACATGAAGAAAAAAGCTGTCTCTCATTTATTCCAAGTGCACTGATTTCCTGGGGAACATTGTGTTCATTTCAAGAGAACCAGTGGGTATGAAGCTGAGACAGCAGAAGTCATCATACATGCCACTCCCTCCTTCCTCTCCAAGAATAAGATGGAGGTGCTGTTCATCCATCAGTTCCTGCAAGTCTCTGGGCCAGGCTGGAAAAAAGAGCACAGTTAAAGAGGTAAAGGTCTTTGATATCATGGCTCTGGCGGAGAGAGACAGAAAACAAGCAAATAGATACATGAACAAGGGTATTTCATATTATGTTAAATTCACTGAGGGAAATAAGTAGAGAACTATGAGAGATACCTTGGAGTGATTTGAGACACTAACCGTAATACCACCTCTTCACAAAGCTATGAAAAAGAGAGGACCCTTTCATGTACAGTTTGTGAGAGCATAAATTAGTCCACACCTTTTGGAAGGCAATTGGATGATTTCTATTTAAATTTAAAATATTCCTATACTTCTCACTTCATTTATATCCGTATGACTTGAGATCTTCTACACATGGGTTAAAGCTAATGAAAGAATGTAGACCTACTCTTTTTACACCTCTCACATCACAACATGTATAACCACGTACACACATACAGTGGTGGAAGGCCAGAGCCTATCAGCCCAGTCTAAACACCAAAGGATAAACAGGTATTTCAAGGTGGACCGAGCAAAGAATCCAAGTTCTTACAGCAGCCGTGAGACTGTTGGATGAAATGTAAGACCCAAGTGTAAGAGAAACCAGTTTAAGACCAATTTTTCTTGCTTTAATTAAAATTGCATTGCTTGAACTCTGTCCAATCCATGTCTTTCTGGAATATTTAAGTTCCTACCTCGGGTTCCAAAACTTTTGGCCATTTATCCCACTTTACAGCCACCCTCGTAGGAAGAAACACAGGTTAGTCTGTGTAAGTTAAATAGATGAATGTGAGCCAATACTGTTGCTGCGTCATTTCCCCTTGCTGATCCAGGGAGGAGCTTTGAGCCCCAAAGTGGCATATCACGGAGGCCAGTTTATTGCAATCAATTTTTCAGTGACTCCCAACTGGGCCAGATTTAATCCAATAACAAAAGATGAAAGTGTCTAAGTCTATTAAACTACCAGGTGCCTGAATTTACTTAAATCACATATTAATTTCCTTCCCTGATCTCACGGCTAAGCTGTCAAAGCTCTGTCCCTGTGTCACTGAATCAACTATTCCGGGGTCAATTATGTTGAATTGCTCTGCTATTAGTTGGATCACAGCCCAGCAGACTTTATTCAGGGTTCAGCCTGAAATAGTCCATGGTCCAGTCACCCCCTGTCCTTTCCCTGAGAGCAACACAAAGGAATGTGTTGTCTGATTGTCCTCCAGGAGGTAAGCCTTAAGATTCCAAGCATATACTCTAACAACCCGGCTATAGTAGTGTGGAGTATAACCATTTGTGACCGGAGCACTCATGCAGGTCCCAGGAGCAACTATTTTACTAGAGTCATAATGACATATTTGGCTTTTTTTCCCCCTCCTCGTCTTAACCCAGCACCGTCAACGTAATATCACTTCTTGAGTCCTCTTCCCAATCCCCGTTCTTTGTAACTTGCATTCTTCCGGAATGGGGTTTTCTACCACCTACCCATGAACTCCTGCTTTGCAAAGTTAAGTCCTATTCATCTTTAGCACCTTTACACAGGCCCATACTCTCTGCTTCAGTTTCCTGCTTTTAATGTTCTCAAAAGCCCACTTTCCCTCCTGGCTGATGGGAACGGTTCCAAGTGTCCTTTCAGAAGCATGATGTGTGGTGTCCATTTGCACTGAGGAAGAAGTGTGGCAACTTGAAGGAACGATGAAAGATTCTTCTGAGCTGCAATATTTCTGCAGCTTTTAAAAACACCTGGATGTATTCTGTGATATTCCTGATGGTAAGGATTTCCCGTTCCAAATACAGATCTAATCCACAGCTGGAAATAACATGTTCTCCAAATCCCCTTGCCAAAGAGTTAAATATCTCCCCAGCATTTTAAATCACTTAAAGGCACTTTACCATTCAAAATGGTATTCTCCTTCCATGGAAAGCAGTGCATAACTGACAAAGGGGCTTCAAAACCAAAGGTAGGAAAAAACGCGGGAAAAGCAAATACTCCACAGATTTATGAATGGAAACCTTCACTTAAACCAGAAGGAAAAGCTTATCCGGAATGAGTGGACTGTACCGCCTAGTCTCACACCCAGACTGATGAGAGTTCATTTCTTCTGGCTGGATATGCATAGATGAAAATGGACTTCGATAAAATAGACAAAACATGAGTAGCATGAATAAATCAGTTCTTTTTTTAAGGAGAAGTAAACCAACTCCTACAAACATGTCAATAGAGCATAAATCAGGGCGTGGATGCACTTTATTCTTCCAGCCCGAGCTGCCATCAGCTCTCATCTGGATGACTTCAACAGCTGCCTAACCGGCCTTCCAGATCTCACCTTTGCAATGACGATCCTTTCCCCAAAGAGCCTCCACATCATGCCATCACCCTGTAAAAACCTTCTAATGACTTTCCATCGTTTAGGATAAATTCTACTCCTTTTATCACGGCCAGCAAGGTTCTGGATGGTCTGGCTGCCTGCCTGGTTCTACAGTATTTTTGGGAGCCATTATGCAACCACTACATGGACATGTTTTTGGAACACACTGAGCTTATTCCAGCTCTGGCCCCTTGTACTTACTATTTCTTTTACTATTTCCACTTTTCCTGGTTTCTCTATTATTTTTTAATTTTTTTGTAGGTTCTCATCTTTTAAACCTCAGCTTAAATCTCCCCTCCCAGAAGGCTTCCCCATCAACACGGCTCTTCATCCTCAGTTGTTTTCAAATCACCTTCGTGCGGTGTATTTCTTCAGTGCCTGTCGCTATAGTTACCCTGTTTACCATTTTTTCAACATCGATTCTGGAGGAGGGACTTTGTTTTGTTCAGTATTATATCCTCAGTTTTCAGAACATTGTCTAGCAAATATAGTCTTCAAGAAATATTTGTTAATGGATAGATAATTGTGGGTAAAATTGTAACATTTCCAGGCTCTCTCACCTGCTTTAGTGCATTTACATATCCTCAGGGGTGGAGAGAAGTTAATTTCCATGTCAGTGGGTAATTACCTGGACAACTGAGGGCGTGTCTGAATCTGAGAGTTTAAGGGGAGGGTCTGGCTTGCTTGCTTGCTTCTTCTGAAGCAGGGGAGAGAGAGACAGCACTGGACTGCAGTTTATAAGCAATAAACTGGTTTTAAACTTTATTTCTCCCTTTGACTGATTTCGATTTTTAGAGGTATTTTGCCCCGAGATTTCCTCTCCCCAGACTTACATCTGGCATAGTTGGCAGGATTCCTCTGAACCCAAAATAATGATGCGACCTTTGGGAAGGCTGCTCCTGTGGATGGTGGGGAGGCCCCAGTGGATGCAGCGGCAGAGAGGGCCACTTCACCTGTAATCATCCCCCCAGCTGTGGGATTTCCAAGTTGGGAACTCCTAGTGGGGAATTGGTCTAGGGTAAAGTACCTCCTAGAGGGTACTGGGGAAGGGTGGAAACACTGGAAGCTGCAGAATTAGCCCTGCAGGAGTTGGAAGACTACATGGAGACATTAGGGGGCCATGTAGCAGCTGGCATTGTAGCGTCTCTTTTCATCAAGATAGTGGAAAATGTTATACAGGAGAAAGAGGATTATCAAGAGGGTTAGCGAGGAGAGAGAGAGAGAGACTTAGGTGGGAGAGAGACACACTTCAGCATCGCTTGGAGGAGCTGGGTGATAACCTATGGGATGCTATTAAAGAAGGGAGACAGTTACTGAAAAGACAAGTCATGTTCCTAGAAGATTCCTTAGCAGCAATGCGGAGACAGCAGGAGGCCATGGAGGACGGGGAGGAAAGAGTAGTACCTTCAGCCCCAAAATGATGGAGGAGGAGCCGTTGGTGGAGGAACCCGAAGGAGAAGAGGAGGAGGAGGGGCCTTTGGCAGATCTGCTACCCAGGCCACCGCCAAAGGTACCATCTCCTCCTGTTTTAAAGGCTCGCCCAGCTGTAATTAAGAAAATAAAAGCAAAACAACCACGAGCTCCTCAGGGGGAGAAGCAGCCCCCTCCCCAGGTTGTGGAGCACTCCATGCTCTGCCCCTATATCCAGGATGAGCTGGTGGACGTGAGCATAAGGTACAGGCAGAGGCCTTTGGAATCTCTGCCTACATGGCTTTTACGTCTCTGGGAAATGGGAGTGGAAAACATTGTATGTCGGGTACTGAGATGAGTAGAATGGCTTCCCTGACGACTCACCCTTCCCTCTGGAAGTGGCTGCAAAATGCCCATCATGCCTCAGGGAATCAGACACTCCTGATTTGGCTGACAGCTGCCATCAGGATAGTTTGGCCTAATTAGGGTTATTTACCATATTTTCCCAGTAGTTGGAAAACGTATGCAGAGCTCCAACAGGTACTGCGGGAATTGGGTATGAAAAACATCATCTATAATATGGATCCCAGGGCCCTGATGAGGAGGTGGTCACTGTAGGAATTAGAAACCTGGTGCTGCACCCACATCTCTCTTTGAGTCCCTAGTGAATACTCCTGCCCCCCACCTAGGGCACCCATGGGTGAGGCTACTCATACTTTAGCAGATCTGGGGAGGTTGAAACAATAAGGGCACAGAGGGAAGTACGGGCCAAGACTGAAAGGGGAAGGGCAAAGGGCCCCGTGAAGGTCTCGAGGACCCAGATGTGGGTTGATTTGATAAAGGCCGGGGTAGTGAAAGAAAAACTCGATGGGCAGCCCAATAGAATATTGTAGAACTGTGGCACCAATTAAAGCCAAAGTAGCAGTTCTAGCTGCTGAGGTCCAGGACACGGAAACCAGAGTCAAGGCCGCATGCCCGGCCTGTGTCCCTGCAAAACTTCCTGGGGGACAGTACTCAGGGTTCACCTGGGCCCTCACCCCCACTGGAGGATGATTGGCCATCGTGTTTTGACTGAGGGTGGTCAAAGTCCCCACTTTGGGGGACATGGTGGGGACTGGAGCCCACATGTAGAATTAGCGATTCATTGGTCCCCTGTGAATGTACAATGTGTCCTGACGCTGGTGGACACAGGAGCTGAGTGATCTTTGATTCATGGCAACCCTGAGCATTTTCCCGGTACCCCTGCTGTGATAGATGGCTATGGGGGTAAGGCAATTAGAGTGAAGAAAGCCCAAATCTCATTGGGGATAGGATGTGTACCCCCAAAGAAGTATACTGTGTACATTTCTCCCATCCCTGAATATATTTTGGGGATAGATGTCCTGCAAGGCCTGTGGTTACAGACCACTGCAGGTGAGTTCAGACTGAGGGTATGTGTGGTAAAGGCAGTTCTGAGGGGACATACTAAGCACCCACCTGTAGCTCTGCCTGTACCTCGGTGAGTGACAAATACTAAGCAGTATAAATGGCCTGGGGGGCACAAGGAAATTGGAGAAACTCTATTGAAGTTGGAGAAGGTGGGCATCATAAAGCCCACTCACTGTCCTTTTAATTCCCCAGTGTGGCCAGAGAGAAAGCCAGACAGCTCCTGGCGTATGACTGTGGACTACAGGGAATTAATAAAGTCACACCCCCTTTGCATGCTGCTGTCCCGTCTATAGCAGACATTCTGGACACCCTCAGCCATGAGCTGGGAACATATTATTATGTAGTAAAACTTGCTAATTCTTTCTTCTCTATTGACATAGCACAGGAAAGCCAGGAACAGTCTGCCTTCACATGGGAAGGCTGGCAGTGGACATTCACTGTCCTTCCACAGGGATACCTCCACAGTCCGACCATCTGTCATGGACATGTAGCCCAGGTCTTGGCCACATGGAAGGAACCTCAAACAGTGCGGCTGTATCACTATATTGATGATATTATGCTCACATCTGATTCTCTTTCAGATTTAGAAGGGGCAGTTCCTAGACTGCTGCAACATCTTCAGGAAAAAGGATGGGCTGTGAACAGCACCAAGGTTCAGGGACTTGGTTTTTCTGTGAAATTCTTGGGAGTGGTGGTCGGGTAAAACTAAAGTTATTCCTGAAGCAGTTATAGACAAGATACAGGCTTTCCCCACCCCTACCACTGTGGCAGTATTACAAGAGTTTTGGGTCTTTTGGGCTATTGGAGAGTGTTTATCCTGCATTTGGCACAAATTCTGAAGCCTTTAT
The DNA here is from genome assembly GCA_029783875.1 of Phataginus tricuspis. Taxonomy (NCBI): domain Eukaryota; kingdom Metazoa; phylum Chordata; class Mammalia; order Pholidota; family Manidae; genus Phataginus; species Phataginus tricuspis. Next base: position 15,079,832 of record JAQQAC010004778.1, on the reverse strand, counting down.
ACTCGTTGGTATGAAAGGGCATCAGGTGGGACTGGGATGAGACATGTGCAACTGCTTTTACTGCTGCCAAGCGGGCAGTCAAGGCCGTACAGGCCTTGAGTGTAATGGACTCATCAAGGCCCTGTGAGCTAGATGTTCGTGTAACCAAAAATGGTTATTTGGCAGTGGCTTGAATGGCCACGCCAACCTATTGGATTCTGGTCACAACTATGGAGAGGAGTAGAGGTCCGGTACACCTTGACAGAGAAGCAACTGGCTGCTGTGTACCATGCCCTGCTGGCTATGGAGCCCATCGCTGGAACAGCTCTGACCAAGGTAATAACCACCTATCCCATCACGGGGTGGGTGTGAGACTGGGTCAGTTCACCTAAGGACAGTGCCATGGCATTTGAATGAGAAGTCATGTAGCCACGTAAAGGAGCTTTGAGCCCTGTGGATATGCTCACACACCTTGCTGCCTCTCCTATACAATTGTACGTCCAAACCAAAGAAGAGTTATTGAAGCCAGGATATGGCCAGCAGAGCAACATCCTGCTGCCAGCCCCACTGCATTAAGCCCTGGAGACACTGTTAAATGGACCTGGCCCTGGACATTTTGACAGATGGACCAGCGATGGCTGGCCCTTCTGGCACCTTGGGGGAAAGGCCTGGAAGCTGGCCTCTTGTGCATTCTGGAATAACAGCTTAATGGCACCCAAAGGTCACAGTAGTGGACCCAAAACGTCTAGGAGGCCTCTCACAGCCCTATATATTGACCCATCTGTAACTCCCACAGGGAGGGGGTGAAAGTCTGGTATACTAGACCAGGACGAGATCCCATTCCTGACACTGTTTTATCACAGGACCACTCTCTTGCATGTATCCTAGCTGATGGACAAGATTTGCATATGCTGGTGTCATTAAAACATGTATCTTATCGCCCTTAAGGTTATTTTCTCCTACAGTCCTTGTGGCCTGAATGCGCCCCCTGGCTGCAGCTGCCACGTGATGATTGCTCTGAACCCTCAGCTGCTGCCTGCCTGTGGAATGGATGAGCTATGGGCTTAATCTGCATAAGAATTTGAACCTAGCTGCTTGAGGATTGTCATAACTTTATTGCTGTTGCTATTGTTATGTCATTAGTCTGGTCACAATACTCCAATTTTCTCACCCAGGGACCATTGCGGAAGAAGGGGAATAAGTAGATTGTAAGGTGAGATTTCTGGAGGGGCGGCCTATGGGTAAAATTGTAACATTTCCAGACTCTCTCACCTGGCATTAGTGCATTTGCCCTCAGGGGTGGAGAGAAGTTCATCTCCATGTCAGTGGGTAATTATCTGGGCAATGGAGGGCATGTCTGAACCTGAGAGTTTAAGGGGAGTGTCTGGCTTGCTTGCTTGCCTCTTCCGGAGCCAGGGAGAGAGACGGCACTGGACTGCAGTTTGTAAGCAATAAACGGGTTTTAAACTTTATTTTTTAGAGGTATTTTGCCCAGAGATTTCCTCTCCCTGGACTTACAATAATGAATTTAAAGATCCTGTTCTAAAATATAGAGGTTAATAATCAAAACAATTCATTAGTGAACCAAGCATAATCAATCGTAATCATGCACTGTGGATGAACTAATGTGGACAGAGTATTGCCGTGGCTGAAAAGACCCAGAACCACATTTTTTTGAGAGATACTACTTTCCTCTTGGATTTATATATTCAATCTACTCTAAAGCAGTGCTTTCCAAAGGCTCCTAGCGATCAGAATCACATGGGGCACCTGGAAACATAGACCCTCCAAGACTTGGCCCTTGAAGATATTGAAATAGTGAGTCCAGGATGAAGCCTGAGAATTTGAATTTTTAACAAGTACCTGAAGCTGCTTTTTATCCAGGAAGCTTAAGAAACAGTGCTCTCTAGAGCAGAGATTTGAAGTCTTCAATGCACATTAGAATCCTAAAGTCAAGGCTGCACCCTCACGCCAATTAAATCAGAGTATCTGGGGATGGAACTCAGGCATCCATCCCAAACCCTCCATTATTCCAATGTCTGTCCAAGTTTAAGAATGATTCCTCTAAAGCAGGACCCCTCAAGCATTAACTTGCATATGAACCACCTGGGGAGCTTATTACAAATGTAGATGCTATTCACTAGGTCTTGGTTTGTTTCATAAGCTCAGTGAGGTTGATGCTGGGTCTCCCTGGACCTCTCTGTGAGCAACAAGGGGCTAGTGGGTCCACGAATGGTGCAATGCATGTGGTACAATGGTACAGTGTTACAATGGTGTCTCAGTCCACCTGGGCTGCTCTAACAAAATGCCACAGACTAGGTAGCTTATACACAACAGAAATCTGTTTCTCACAGTTCTGGAACGTAGAAGTCCAAGATCAGGGTGCCAGGAAAGGCAGATGAGAGCCCTTCTCTGAGTCTCAGACTTACTACCATATCCTCACTTGGCAGGCGGGACTGAGGAGCTCAGTGGAGTCTCTTTTATGAAGCACTAGTCCCATAGATGAGGGCTCTACCCTCATGATGACCCAAAGGCCCCACCCCCTAATATCATCACCGTGCGGGTTAGGTTTCAATATACAACTTCTGGGGGAACACACACATTCAGACTATAGCACATGGTGTCATGGCCACACACACAGTGCAGAGACCCTGAAGGTGAGGTGTGTGTTAGTGCTGGTGGTGGTAAAGAGCTTGTGTGTCTGTCCCCATCTTGTTTCAACTAATTATAGATATTCTGCCTGGGGTTTGGGGCTGAGTAATGCAATCCATATGCATTTTCTTGACATTTTCATTTGCAAATACATGAGGTCCACTTCCTGTTAAATGCTGTGTTTCCCCCTTCTGTGGATGGGAAAATCACTATAAAGCAAGAAATAAAAGTACTGCATGAAAAAATGTGGTATTACTGTGTTGCGTTATCATTCCACAGTTACCTTCTTCTGTCCTAAAACAAACTAACATACTCAAAACTCTTCAGACCTTTAAATGGATAGGTTACTGAAATGGGTGACAACCTTCTAGGTATATTCATTGTACACCATTTTTTGTGATGGGGTTCAGGACATGCTACCCCAAAATATGGCACCTTGCATATTGGGTATCTTAAACTAAAGGAGTTTGAGAAAACAGTAGAAGCAGAAGGTCACAGTGACCTCCTCTGTTTGCCCTTCTTCCCTGAACCAGGACATAAAGTTCCAAGCGAATGCTACCCTCTGTGTACTAGGAGGAAAGAAGACATTTTTATCACCAGAGATGGGAAACTTGGGGCCGAGAAGACTGTATAAACAAACCTTTTTAAACTCACCCTGATCTTCCTAGTCACTTCTTTACCATTTGCTAGCCCAAACCCTTTGTCCTGTTAATTCTTCACAAATTTATTCTTTGTCTACAAGGCATACACGCTTCCTGCTCAGGTCACCTCTTTGGGTCTCCATTCTCTCGCAAAGGCTCCCACATGCATGTAAAAATTCAATAAGATGGTGTGTGCTTTTCTCCTGTTAATCTGTCTTTGTCAATTTAATTTTCAGACCCAGGCCAGAGACCCCAAGAAGGTCAAGGGAAATACTTCCTCCCCTACCCTTGCCATGGGTATTACTATGGGGAAATAGTTGCATCTATGCTTTACATCTGAGTCTTGATTCTTGGGACACATGCATGTTGGTGAAGCTGATGGTCAGTTTCTGGATCTTGTCATTTCCTGCTATGCAACACCTTACTAAAGGCAGAAGCTGTGATTATGAAAAAAGAAGCTTCCCTTGACTGGCTTTGGTCAAAGGCCATGTCTTTCTGTTCAATTAGTCAGACCTCTGGCAGTTCCATCACTGAGCAATAGATCTGATTATCTTCTTAATGACTGACATAACCAGACCCTTTATTGATAAAGCCACTGCTTTGCACTCAACCATAATGAGAATTGAGAAAAAAAATTGATCCCTTTGGTGAAGACTCATCTGTGCCCATAAAATACGGAGTCTTTTGGGAAGGAGGAGGTGACAACGATTCCACTTTAATACCAATGGCTTGAGCAGTCCTCTTATTGAAGCTTGAGTTATGGGTACAAAGTTATTCAATGTGAGAAGCACCCTCATGACTTGAGTACCCTGCAATGAGAAGCAGTTTTTTTTTTTTAATCAATATGAAAAGCCAGATAAATTCAGGCAAGATATCGTAAGTTCCATGTGCGGAAAGAAAGCCCCATTAATCTACAGAAACGTCATATTTAAGATGGAGGTATTATCACAGGGTGGACATAAAACCAGTTTTCCCACTTGCTAACAGTTCAGCATTAATCAAACTTTCTCAATAATTTAGGATTCAATTCCCTTACGTCCAAAACTGAGCCTTGAGCACTTTCCATTTCCACAATTCTATGAATTTGAGAGAGTGTTTCATCTAGCGTGTTCCTATAACAGTTCAGTTTAGAAACGGGGGAATTGCAGCTCTTATTTAGCAGGCCTTCATTACTGGACAGTCTCTGATAGCTGGCCTACTACTTGGATACTACCAAGTCTATTTTAACCCCTCAGACCAAGAGTTGTAACTTGTTTCTGGAATGAGGGGAGGATATTTGTATTCAGAACTGGGCTCGGCAGGTACTTCTTACCAGGTACAAATTCACTTAACAGAATAAGAGAACGCATGGCCACATAGATGTTTACCCAGACTCTTGCAGTTGACCCACCTTTCAGCACCCCTTTCTACACTGTTGTAAAAACTACAAGGTTATTGCCAAGTTCAGTCAGCTTCCATGATGTAACTCATGGAAAGACCTGTACAGATTTGCTCCACTGCTAGACATTAAGGCAGGGAGTGATGTCATTCCTTGAAAATAAATAAGCATAACCTAATGTCTTTTTATTAATAGTCGTCTAATTGCTGCATCAGAAGAAGGAAAGCTTTGTAGTGGGGGATAAAAAACTGCCCCTGACATCATACCAACAGCATAAGAGGAACTTTATTCTCCCGGTGTACACACATACACACCACGGTGAAATGGCTTCTTAAATAATGAATCCCTAGATAAAGCTGTAAGCAACTTGAAAGGGGTGTCAGCAATCTGACTGGCTCATAGCTGGAAAAAATTAGACTGAAAAATGACTGAAGAATAATACGATATGATAAATGGTAAACAAATGCCTGCTTGGGAGGCAGTGGAGTAGGCAGCTCTGTTTCGGGAGTGACGCCTCCTGCTGTCACTGGGAGCCCCTCATTTCAGATGCGGCGTCTTGAGTGTGCTTGGTGCACTTCCTCAAGTGCACGGAGACAAACGCAGTCTTGGTGAAATGCAGTTTGGGTAAACGAAAAGAGAATCAATGAAAAAACACAAACCATTCATCATTAAGGCAAGCTGAGAAGTCAAGGCCCTGGTGAAAAACCAGATAACCGAGGTATGAGTGTCCTTCGGCATGTGTGGCTTAGCAACTGAAATGTTTCTTATCAGTGGGTTCGAATGCACCATGTTTTCTCCTCAGGACATTGAATTTGTCCCTTTCCCATTTACTCTGAATGTGTTTTTGCTGTGATTTTGTAGCTCTGGGAAAGAAAAGAAAGGTCCTTTCACCAAAAAGCCCTTTTGGAGTGTGCCCATCCTATTTCCTATGGACATATGTCATAAAATGCTTGCTCAGATTGAAATGCATGATTCACTCTGAGTGGAAACACAATCCCTCATGCATTACCATATGTAATGTTGATGGCAACACGCTCCTTGTTTTCAACCTGGAATTTCTTACGCTATGTGGAGTCCAAATGCCTTTCAGGTGAGGCATTTCCTTCTTGTCACTGCCCTGTAAGAGAAGGGGACCAGGAAGCTCTCATCAAGGGGGACAGTCTTGGTTCTCAATCAGGTTCCTGACACCTGTGGGTAAGCTTACTTCTTGGTAATGTTTTTTCTGGGAAGTGCTGTAATACGGAGCCACAACTAGAGGACTTACGAGTTAATCAGAGTAACATATCCAAGGAGCTTGAAACCGTTCTTAAGGCCGCTCTTGGCTGGGGATTGCCGCGCAAACAGTGCCTGCCTCTCCCACCGCGTCGCACAGCTGGAATGGTCCTGCGGAGAGCCCTACCACTTACTGGGTGTGACGTAGGGTGACCACACTGGCGGGGTGAATCCCATGCAGAGACACCTAATAGCTGCCCCAGTGTTGATGAAGGAAGGAATGCAGTGCAAAGCCGAATGAAGAGGGAGGAAGCCCAGGTGGTGGATGCCATGGACACCACCGCCCGTGAAAGCACGGTGATGAATCGGGAAGAGTTCTGTCCTTGAGAATATCATCAAAGGTAACGAGTAATTATTAACAATGGTAGTCATTGCAAATCAGGGACATGAGTTCAACATGTTTGCCTATGGCTCTGGTTCTAACAGTGCGGCCCTGTTGTTAGAAATGCAGATTCTCAGGCTCCATAAATATCTGAATCAGAAAGTCTGGGGAGAGGCCCCAGCCATCTGCAGTTTAACAAGCCCTCCAGGAAAATCTGAGGTGTGCTTAAGTTGAGATCCACTCAAATCTACTGAAATCTAAGAAATCTGCTGAAGCTACGCCAGGCAATGCTTACACTTTGAGAAAGCAATTCTCCAAAGCTCGCGGGATTCCCACTCCCACTTAATTCTCAATCTCATTCTCCCTCTTGTCCCAGTGGAAGACTGAAAGGCACCTGCAAATAGGAAAGAGACAGTTTGCTCTGCTTCGTAGCCCTGGAATTTGGGACAAGTTCAACCACTTTCTGGACCTCAGTTTCCATATTTGCACAGTGAGATATTGGCCTAGATCTCCAAGGTTTCCTTAGATCATAATATTAATATGCTCCTATGAGCTGTAGTGCTATCACTTTAAACCCCAAGCGTCCAGCACTGGGCCCATTAGGTATGTTATTAAGGTTTTCAGAAGGATAAGGGGGTCTGATAAAGCTCTCAAGGTACAGCACAATAAACAATGGAAGCCTTGTGCACAATGAGGCTCTTAGCAAAAAATGACATCACTCTCCGAGTCAGGGCAAGTGATAGATGGCCAATGAATATGCCTCAGTTATCAGCCTGCCTTTTTGGGGCGTACACTAAAGAGAGTGTATTATTGCTGGTAAAGGTGACAAGTTTCTCACAGGGTTATTCTCAAGGAAATATCAAATGATTAAATGGTAAATCCAAGGGATTATCATTTTAGTATTCTACTTAAAAAATTGTTCAGCTCTTTTTAATAGAAAGTTTAAATAGATGAGAAGTGGATATAACAGAATAATGAACCCTTAAACTTGCTGGAGGCAGAGTTTAGGGCAAAGCCTGTAGTCAGGAAACATACCAACACTGAGGGTTGGAGAATTGGAGAATAAGGAAATGAGAGAGCAGCCCCAGGAAGACACTCCAGCCACCTCAGGACTGAAAGGTAACCCTGCAGAACACGTGGAGGAACCTTGGTTCTCGCATGAGTTGTGACTTGTGTTTGGGTGGGGTCCAAGCCGGATAATAGCTTTGGCATGTCATGAGCACGGACCACTCTCCTAAATGTTGCACTCATTAATACTCCCAACACAACTGTCCATGAGGCATGACTGCATTCCTGTCGTGTACGTGCATAACAGAAAGCCAGAGGGCTAGTAAGTGGTAAGGAGGGGATTTGAACCTGAGCAGGTGGTTTCCAGAGCTGTGTGCTTACCCACTGAAATGCCTCTTTATCTTACAGAGATTAGGGACCAATCCCCTTGTTTTTACAGGCCTGGGAGAAGGGGAGGGAGCAGCTTCTTGCTGGCAGATGACTCTCTCAACTTGTACTGGGCAATCCCAAAAATAAAATGGAAACTCTGATGCCCCACCAAAGAGAAATTAAGCACAGATCTCAAAGGAACAGAGCCTGGCACCCTTTGAAGCTCTCCAGATGAGTGAAACATGGAGACAAGATCGCAGAGATGCTGACGGTGGAAGCATCTTCAGGTGTCATCTGTCATCTGCCGTGAAATACCAACTGTGTCACCTGGCCATCTCCTCACCTGTTACATGGGAAGGATCTTTTTATTTAGGTGATTACTGTACAGATAATCTTGCAAAGGTTCTGGCACATGGCAAGTACTCAACAAATTAGTTATCCTTCCTTTTGTGAGCTGCTGGCACATACAAAGTTAGAGGAATGGATTTGATTTTACGTTGTTTTCCAGTAAGTGCAGTTCAATGGTATCCAGCACTTAGGAGTAAGAGCCACATATGGAAGGAACAGAGGCCAGTAACCAGCTTGCGATCTTTAAAAGTGCCTTGTTGACAAGCACAGTGCACATCATTGCTCTCCAGATGTCTTACATTTGGGCTTAGAAAACCCAAATACCTCCATTCTGACCATGCAGTGAAGTTTAAGTGATTTCTCCTACAGTTTATCCACGGAAGTTGGCTTTTCTTGAAGAAGCTAGTCAACCATGCAAGGCTCACGAGTCTTGTTCTCTGCCTCCAGTGATGTGAAGGGCTTTTGACGGTCACGACACTGACACATTGTTTATTCTCTGGGTCCTCAGAGGACTCAGCAAAGAGGCCTAGCTCCATGTTGCCGGACAGTTCCCAGATGGGCATGAGGAAGACATCCTGGTCACTGCATGAAAATATGCTGGGTGCCCTCCAGGAACAAACGCAGCCCTCCGCTGGCTGGACTGGCCTTCCCCAGCCCAGCTTTGTGTGTCCTCTCCCCACACTGTGAGTAGGTGTTTCTGTTCATTCCCTGTTGTGACATGACTGTGTGTCCTGAGTGATTTCCTAAACCCACTCGGAGCTGAACAAGGCTGAAACTCCGGGTCCCTCCAGGCCTTTGAAGCTTACTAGTCATGAGAAGGAAAACATTTACTTGCTAAACTGCTGCTCTCTAAACAAACTCAGGACTGGAGTCCTTTACCTGAAGACCACCCGTCCTCCCCCAGCCCCCGGTCTTCTCTCCTGGCCGCTGAATGTTCTCCCTGCGTCTGCCCTGCTGGGGTTTTGTGTTTTACGTCCCTCCCAAGAGGGCTTACACTTCATTGGTGTTCAGATCACTCCTGAAAGTTTATATATTTTTCCAGTTTCCAAAAATCAATCTTTGATTTCTGAACAGTTACACTCACAGAGTTTTAGAGATGGAGGTGGCTGAAGTTTGAGGAACTCCGTGGAATGTCTTGAGAGAGTGAAACAGAAGTTTCAACGAGGTGAAGTGACTCACCAAGACCAAGTCTGCATTCCACGCGCACAGTCAGACGCCTTTTCGGTGTCCTCATGCTGCCTCTTAATATTTTTAGTTTTTTTACTTTATTTCATTAAAAAGTTTTTCAAAATGGAAAATTTTAAACATACATAAAATAAGAAGGTTGTATAAATCCTCAGTACCCCAAATCAACGACTCTCAACCATAACTGGTCAGTTTTGATCAATCATTTTGACTTAGCTTTGTCAATTTTGATTATTATTGTCAATCTTATTTCATTTATACCTACCACTTTTCCCTCTCCCATATTAATTTGAAGCAAATCCTAGACAATACAGTACTATTTATTGTATTCCTGTAAAAATGAAAATGCTTTTTTTAAAAAAAGCTAACCACATAACCACCATTATATACCAAACTTAAAAACTCCCAATATTTCTCTGATACATTCAACATGCCATTTTCAATGTCACATAAATGTTACTTCTTCAAAATATTTTGTTGAACTGTTATTTCAAATTATTAAGACATAAAATATAGTGTGTGTCTGGAGTTTGAAAACCTGGTTGAAATGACTAATAATGTTGTAGATTATATAATGTTTTACAAAATTGGGTAGCAGGATCAAAAAAGAATACTGTGCTCAGGGAAGAAGATGAAGGGTGTATAATTGAGCAAGGCCTTGAAAATTAGGACGCAGACAAGCAGAATTTAATAGGGAAAATACAGAGTATAGAGAGAAGTGTTTAAAATCTCAGAAGCAAAATATACAAGGCCTATTTGTGAGGTGTTGGACACAATATTTGCTACAGCAGAAGTTTTGTAACTTATCAACAAAACACTGAAGAGATACTATTGAATGTTTAGGTTGGATCCGATCCTGAAAGTCATTAAATACCAAGCTCAGGGTTTTCAGCTTATCTTTGCATACATCGGGGAGCCATCGAGCTATTATAAAAGCCATTTAGCTTCATGAATAGTGGCAAAACAGGAATGTAACATTTTGTCATTATTACACAAAATAAATTGAACCAGAAGTAGGACCTATCTATCTACATACCACCATCAGAAAATATAATCGGGGGGGAAAAAGTATAATTTAAATGATTGCCACCAACACACTGTGGATATTAAGATTTTTCCAGGGACTTTCTAACATCATTTGTCAATGGACATCAAATTAAATTGGAAAGAAAGAACATGACTAGCTTATGTCTCCAGTAAAGATATTTGAAGTTGTTTATTGAACTGGAATTCAATCTCCATAATTTTGTGGTTCTCTCTTTTCATCCATAATAATTCATCTCTATAATTAAAGCCTAATGAACCAAACAATTTCTCTCTTCATAATCAACTTCGTCTGTGTGAGTGGCCAGCATTAAAATAGAATCTTTCCGGTAAATGGATTCAGTACTCCCAGGAAAAAAAAAAAAAATCCTTTTCTTTCTTTGGAAATTTTACATTTACCCCCATTAATTAGTTTTATTTCCTTAAGAATGCTAGGCGGTCATAAAAAGTACCAAGAGGGATTCCTGATAACCTCCAGAACTAGAATAAAGTTGTGTTACTATTAACTTAATTAACTGATAACGCTCAAAAATCTGAGAAGGGTGTCACTCTGATCTATTGAGGGCGTCATCCCTTGCATGCTTTGCCATTTAATAACACTCTGGCTCTTGGGAGGAGGATGGTGAAGAGAGATGAGATTTCCATTTTCGGATCCTCATTTAAAATTTAAATATCTCTTGGAAATGTAAGGCTTTAAGCCATTATCAGCTAATGTCTTTGGACACGACAAGCAAATATCCAACTGGGACCAAAAAGAAGATTCACTGCAGGCTTCTGGTAGAAGAATTTACCCAGTAAGGACAGTAAGGATATTTTTTTCATCTATAGCTTGCAAAGAGTCAGCCAGTCAAGTTACTAAAGGAAATCACTTTTCCCCGTTGGAATAATGCCAGAGATGGCCAAACCTAGATGGCTAACGTACCTGCAAGAAAAACTGGTGTGGCTGAAGGGCTTGTAAAGGCCATTGTCAATACACTGCTTTATATATACTAACCTCCTTCCTGCTGGAGCCTCGGTGACTAAGGCTCTAAACTGACACTCATGGCCTTAATGTGGCTCAGAGCTCTGACCCGTGGGCCCTACGTGAGGGTCCTAGGAATGCTCAAGCCAACATTTAAAAAAAAAGATTATTTCACAGAAAGAGGTGCACTTCCAGCTTCTCTGAGAAAATGGGAGATGGGACAAAACGGGCTCCACTTTCCGCAGGGCAGTGTGGGGACCCCCACGAGCAGCCCCCTCTGTGGGAGGCCTTGGAAAGCTGCCCTCCAGGGCCCCAGCGCTTCCCACCCTCAAGGCTGTGTCATTAGCCATTGTCCTGGCCCTGGAACTGATGCTTTTTTTTTTTTTTTTTTTTTGCCTAATGGAGAAATCTTTTCCTAAACACATTTCTCCATTAAAAACTGAGACAATGCAAGACAGCTAAAGGGAGCAGCTGACTTTTCCTTCCCCACCTGCCTTATCCATTCAGGGTCCTTGCCTGGCCCCTACAGGCACTGGAATTTTTAACTCTGCCTCAAGACCTTATAGGGGAAGAAAAACTTCTCCTCGACCATTTGGGGTCCTTGGCTAGGTCAGAAAATAAAACCGACAAAGACAGATTAACAGGAAAAAAAGCTTACACACTTATTTAATGTAAGTTTTACATGACACAAGTGCCTGCTTCATAAGGAAATAAAGACCCAAAGAAACAGCTCAGCCTTCGTATTTTTATGGCAGGTCTGATGGAGAGTGGGCAGTCGCGCAGCCATCGGCAGGGCAGAGCGTAAGTGTACAAAGTGGGGACTTCAGCAGGCCCCGGGTGCCCGACATCCTCGCAGACCCCCTCTGTCTCCAGAGGAGGGAGGCTCCCTGCCTCCGGAAATGGGGGGGGAACCTTTCGTGTGAGGGTTTTACAACCTGTTTCAGGGAAGAAGGTCAGAGTGACCTTCCTGCTTTTGTTGTTTTCTCTGTTAAAAGAAAAGTCAACGGAGTCACTTTTAAAGATCTCATTGGCTTTCTTCAATGGATCATGACTTGGGCAATATACAGCCTAGCAGACAGAAGGAGATTCAAGGGGCTGCACAAAATGAAAGGCTTTTAAAGGCAGAGGGAGTGGGAGCTGGGAAGTCACAGTGACCAGGAAGCAGGCTGGTTACTGCAAGGCCGCTTTCCTTCAGGGGCCAGCACGGCTCTGTCAGGCAAATTACTCACCACTGCCTGGTTTAAGGTTCCATGTCTGGGAGTGCCGGAGCCATGGGAGTTACAACTCCACATGGTGACGGGGAGCTTAGCCTGAGTAACTCCATTTTGAGACTGTTGCCTTGTGTTTAGTATCTCAAACTTCTTCCGCTTGAGTTCTCCAATATGGGACAGTGTGACCTGAAATCCATCAAGGCCCTTGGATTCTTTCGGGAGGCTTTGCTTATAGGCAGAAACAGGGAGTTTAGAAAAAGCCCCTTCCTTCTGCTGTGGATTCTCAAATATCTCCAGCTCAAAAGAATCCTCGTGTCACGGTGGCATATTTGGAACCCCTTCAAACCTTCCTAGGAGAGATTGGCAAAGTTAAGGGAGCAACGAGGTAGTGTGAGCCTAACCATTCTGGCAGAGCGCCCAGGAGGGGCAGACACTCCTGAAGTTTGAGAGGGTCGTGCTGAGAGTCGGCGCTGGAGAAAGAGCCGGGTCTTTGCTTGGCTTCACACACATGTAATCCCTTACATCCTGTTTTCTCTGCCAGCCCCACATCAGGAACAACGTCTCTGCGGCTCGCCATACTGTGTGCCCAGTGCCAGACACACAAACGACTGCTCAGTAAATACCTGTCGCCTGACATTTGAGCACCAAGCTTAATCATGAAGGAGAGAAGATTTTGACCAGATAGGTTTTTTAATTTTCTAAAGATCTTCCAGAGGTCTCTGCCACAGTCTATTCCACATGCCTTTTGGGAATCCCAGGGTTACACAGGAACCCATAACATCAGCTTCATGCATTCTATGAAAAATACGTCCAGTCTTATGTAGGCCTTCTGTAAGTGTCATGAAAGGCAAGCATACTACATAGTATATAGGACATTGACTGCAGAAATGTAAACCATGCTTGACACCTCCATGAATCTATGTCCTATGCAACATGACTTTATAGCCCCTCCTGTGAAGGGGTAGAACTGATTCCTCAACCCTTGAATTTGGGGTTCATTTTAGCCAATAATATGCAGCAGAAGTGATGGTGTGCCAGGTCCCATACTAAGCCTCTGAAGGCCGTGGGCATCTCTCTCTGCTCACTTGGAAACCTGCAGCATCATATGGATAAGCTCAGGCTAGAGTGCTGGATAATGGGAGATGCATGGTCCAGCCAACCCATCGCCCAAGAGAAGCCACCTAGCCACAGATAGGTGAACGAGACCATCTGCAAACTATCCCCAGGTGACCCAAACCTGTTCCTCGATGGCCCGCGTAAGTCAGCCTGGCACAAATCACAGATCAGCAGATCCACCCAGATGGCAGGCTGAGTAGGGAGCAGTAATAAATGCTTGCTGTTTTTAGTTATTGGGTCTTGGAGTAGTTTATTATATGGCAATAGCTAACTGATACAGTAAGAAAACGTGATTCCTCTTCTCTGCATTTCCTCATAATCTAGTATTTTTTCCCTTTCCAAAGGATCCCAATTTTCCCCTTGCTTCTTCTCTTCCAATAGCCGTCCTCTTTCTATTATTCATCCTTTTAAGACTGTAGTCATATTACATGTGGATTTATAGATCACCACTGAGAATTGAAAATGGAATCTGAATACATATGAAAAGGCTTTTTTCTTTTTTTTTAAGTGAGAGGCATATCATGTAGGAGCTAATTGCATGTGCATGGTTGAATGACTAAACATGCCCTGGAGAAGTTTTTCAGCATTCCATCATAGCTTGCTCATAACAGGAAACACAGAAATGGTGTGTGCAGCCTGATGTGAAGCAGAGACTTCAGGTCGGGTGCTTTCCAGGTTGCTGTTCACAGGCAAAAAAGACGAGGAAAGATGCCCATCTTTTCAAGAGGACACGGATTGCAATTAGGGCATGTTTCCTGCCTCGATCCAGATGAGCAAGCTCTTGAAGAGGTTTGACAGGAGAAGGAGGGAGGCACTGGTGAACAGGATTGCATCTCTCTGTCCCAGTCAGAAATGGGACCCGTTGCTTAGCATTCCCACAATGCCCCGCCCCAGCACTCCCACTGTCATCGGGGTGCAGATTCACAGGGGCATCATATGCAGTGGAAAGGAGAGACATGAGATTGTGCGGACCAGCTATTAGCCCAAGCAGAAGAATTAATTCTGTTTCTGCAAAAAATAGCCCTAACTATATTCACAAAATAATGTTTTCAAAGCATTTTCTGGTCACTTACAACATTTGATCCTTTTAATGTAAGAGAAATAATTGATGTTCATAGAGGTTAAATGACTGTAACTCCGAATCATAAAGCATTTTAGAGGCTAGGTGGCTAATCGCTCAATACTTTAGTTTCCTTCATTTTATTAACTTAACAAATATTTCTTGATCACGTACTATGTGTCATTTATAAAGAGGTACTGTCTTTCACATACTTTGGAGTTCTTTTCTGGAATTTTCTTTTGTTGTTAATTTTATAATGTATGTGAAATCTGAACTGCTAATTTAAAAGAAAACCGTGTTATAGTAAGTCGTGCACTTAACCTAGTGCCAAACTAACAAAGTGACAATAAATATCAGGAGGAACAATTTAACATTAAATTAAGAATATCAGTGTTGACTTAAGCTAAGTAGAATACATCAAGAGAGGAAAATACACTATTTCCACAGACAGATCACATCAGATATCTACAAAAATGTTTAGGAAGACGGGATAAAGTCCTTTTTGATACATGGCAAAGCATTTATTCAAATGGAAGCATGATTTGAAACTTTAAAAGAAAGAAATGTTGCAGGCTTGTGTGTGGACAGGAGGCAATGAAAAAGCATTTGCATTTACTAGGGAAGTAACCTCAAAGGTGGAGTTCTATTTGAGATAGTTTTATAAGATCTATCATGAGCAGGTTAGCAGGTTATCTTAAATCAGCCTTTTGACCCTCTCCAACACGGTCATCTGATTGGAAACAAAAGACCTCTCCAGATGGCAGTCTATGCCAGGTGTGGCATGGCAGAGCAGAGACAAGATAGACAGTGAAACAGCCAAGGAGAGACACAAAAACATGACCTGAAACCTAGAGAAATTAGCAGAGCCATGTTTTCATGTGTGTGAGGAGAGCCTCAGTTTACCCTAAGCCAGATGAGATAACGTGGAATCTTGCAAATCAGTAGATAACAGTGCTGATTCTGGAGGATAAACCTTGCCAAGGGGTGTGGAAACCTTGGTATGGAGGGAGGCAGACCAGAGCTTCTGTGACTGGGAAACGTCAGCCAGACCTGGGTTCCTAACAGCTCACACTCCCTGCCTCAGTGGCCCCTCTGGCTTTGACTTTAAGCCCCAAGGCAAGCTCAGGGACAGGCTCCTCGGGTCTTGACTGCTCTGTGTCCTCCAACAGGGATCTCCCTCGTCAGCGACCATGTGTGGCCCCTGGTGCAGGCGCCCTTGTAGCTCCCTCCCTAGATGGAGGCAACTCCCCCACTTGGGGAGGCAGCCGTGGCTCTTCCACAGGAGATCCAAGCTAGAGTCCTGGGAGGAAAGACCAGGGAAGTGAAAGCAGGGACACATCAAAGTCCAGGCGAATGATTTTCAGGAATAAGGACTCTGAGTAACACGTTGTGGGCAAAAGCTACCATTAAGAAGTTTGTGTGAGCCAAAGGTTTTGTAACTCAAGAAGTACCCTGCCCCACTCTCCCTGCTTCCCTCTTTCACATTCTTCTTGTCTTGGCCTGAGCTGGTTTTGGCGCTGACCCTAGCATTATGTTTCTCCTGTGTTTATTAAACATGCAGCTCTCTATGCCTGGTCCTTGTCTAATTGAATTAGATATCTGAAGGCGGGTCCCCAGAATCTGAACCTGTATTATTAGCAAGTAGTCCAGACATTGGAAAATTGCTTGATTATTTCACCACATGGTGACCTTGAGCTGGAGGCAGTTCTGGAATCTTCTACAGTTACCAAAGTTTTAGTCTTCTCACTAGACCCATTAGCTGCCCCAACCTACAGGGAGCAGGGTCCTCCTTCTAGTTGTTAATTGTTAACATTAAACAAATATCTATAGAGCACTACCATGCAACAGGTACTTTCCAGGTCCACAGATACCATAGACAAAAAATTCAAATAAAAATCCTTATTCTCACAAAGCTAACATTCATGTAGAAGGAGACAAATAATTAACCAGCAAAATGTATAATAATTAGGAAGTGGCAACTGCCTGGAGAAAATGAAGCATGAAAGGGGAGTGGTGCATTTGAGAAAGGCCTAGATTAATTTTAAGAAACTGTTGCAGGAAGACAGACATTAAAGGTGATTCTGGTGAAGTCTCAGATGGAAATGAGCAGAGCACCTTGTCATCGTGGAGGAAGGACAATCCTTGCTATACAGTGGCAAACTTGTGTTCTAGTGTTTTGTGGAAAGTACAAATTGCAAATGGCCAAGGTGGATATTCAGCTGAGGAGATTTCTCAGTAAAGTATGGAAGGCCTGGTTTCTTGCTGCTTATAGTAAAATATAAGAGGAGAGAGATGCATGGAAGATATTTAACAAATTCCAAAAAAGACCCATGACTTGAAGATCTGGAAAAGTCTCAGCCTGTGCATATTGCAAAAAACAAGGAAGCATGCTCTGGAGGAAACACCAAGGGGGTGTTGGAAAATCCTTTGATAAAGAGGTTGTAATCATGAAACACAAATGTAAAGTCACCCATCTCAGTGGAAGCCAGAGATGGAATTTTACCAATGGAACCACTCTACTACCTTGACTAAGAGGGACAGAGATGGGACAGAATAAAGAAAGGCTGGGGGCTTCTGGGATTTGACAGGACAAATAGGTCTGTTTGGCTACAAGCATGTGTTATCTTTAAAAGAAAAGGACAAGATGACCCAAAGGCAATTCAGGGCTCATTCCTACTGAGGCCCACGTCACACAGGCTCAGGGGCAAGGCTGTTTTCTCCGCTGCAGAGAGAAAGGCCACCTCATCTGTCATCAAGGCTTCCGGGACAAGGCCACCACCACCCAGGGCTGAGGGGCTGACACTGCCACCCCAGTGGCCAGGAGGGCAAAGCAATAAGCCAAAGAGGACTGTCCTTGAGCCCTCAAATCAAATGGGATTTATCTTGCTGATTTCTGACCAGGCTTGGGTCCCATTGTCCCTGTCTTCTTTCCATGTCCCCCTTTTGGAATGGGAATGCCTATCCTATGCCTATCCCACCAGGGTAATTCGTCATCACATGACTTGTGTGGTTTCATACCTGGAGAAGAATTGTGACTCAGAATGAATCTTACCTGGAGTCTTGCTCATACCTGCTTCAGATGACAGTTAGGGTGAAACTTTGGACTTAGATTGGTTCTGGAATGGGTTAAGATATTTGGAGCTGTCCATATGGGATTTTGCATGTAAAAAACATATGAATTTGGAGGTCCGGAGGGTGGAGTGCTGTGGACTGAACTGTCCCCGGCCACCATTCATGTACGGAAGCCCTAGCACCTAATGTTACTGTATTTGGAGATAAGGCCTTTCAGGAGGTAATCAAGGTTAAACGAGACCCTAACAGCAAGACCCCCATCTGATAGGACTGGTGTCCTTATAAGAAGAGGAGGAAACACAGGGGTACACACACACAAACAGACAACAAGAAAATGGCCTCCTGTGCTCCGAGGAGAAAGGCCTCAGGAGAAGAGAGGTCTAGGCAGAGTGAACAGCAGAGTGGCTGGCAGCTTGAGGGAAACAGAATTACACCGGAAACGGAATAAGCAGGCGAAAGGAGGGGAGGAGGGCAGGTCAGAGTAGGGTGGTCACAGAAAACAGGAGACACATGTATACAATTTATGATCCCAATATATTATCTGTTGTTTATCTGAAATTCAAACGTAATGGGCGTCCTGTATATTTATTTGCCAAATCCGGCAATTCTAGGTGGGGAGCAGGTCCTACGGAGTCTGATGGCCATTATAAGACTTGGACTTTTACTCTTGCCAAGTCAGTCAGCAGCTGGGCAACTTCTGATGGATGTCAGCTTTTCGGAGTAGCTCCCAAACTTCTAAAGCTCTTTCCTCTGAAGGCTTAGATGATGTTTTACTTTAGATTCACCTGTAGCAAAGATTGTTTTCTTTTGTAACTTTCAGTTTTACCGGGGTTGCCCAACTCTCAATTAACCTGCAGTAACTGGAGTTTGAGACTCATAAAAAGGGTTACAACATGCCTACCTGACAACATTAAGCACCGCCGCATGTGCTGACGTTTGAAACCGTGTTCCAAATGATCCCTCCTCCCTGTCTTGGAGCATCTGCCGCGTGCACACCATCTAAAAGGGAAGAAGGGAGGCTGGCACCATGTTGTTCAATTAAATCTCTCTAATTGGAAACTTGTTGTAAATGAAAATCTGATTCTCCTGGTTAGTTTTGCTTATAAAACTTTGCAAATTAAAACCTAATGGAAAAGAACTAAAAAAAAAAAAATTAAACCTTCGAAAAATTTCCAAACACCACAAGGAAAAACTGTTCTATTTGTTCAGAAAGTTTACTGCTAGGAAAATCTCATAACTTGTGTAATCCCCTGCAGCTGGGAAAAGCGGTTATGGTAGATGGAGGGGCGGTTAGAAGCCTTTTGCAAAGAGCAGAGGGACAGAATTATATTTCACGGTGAAGCATAACTGTTCATAGCCTAAGGAGACCCACAGTTTTGATCGCAGGTACGGTAGAATATTGATTAGGACTTAGTGCCTCTGAATCTTGAGACCATGTGGGTTTCACTTCTCTTCCAGGCTCTCAAGAATAATAGGCCAGTAGAAAAGTTAAAAGAAGAAAATTCATGCATGAGGAAAGAAGAAACAGCTAAATATGAGCAAAGTGAATGAGTTTATCACTCGGTCTTTCCTACTCTGCAAGCTTAGACACAGACATATGTTATTAAGTTAATCATATTTTAAAGCAGAAACCAGATACTGACAGTAGTTTGGACAATCAGGTGACACCGTGATAATGCAGACTCACAGCAAGAAATGTGCATTAAGCAGTTTATTAACTACTTAAAAAACGAACCAATTTCTGAATATTTTATTTAAAGAAAAATTTCTTCAAATTAGTTAACTTTTGAAGAACTCTAAACGGTCCACAGTGAACTCCTGCGGTTTCGGCATGCCCAGAATTCCCTTGCCATGCTCTTCCGGCAAGCCCCTCCTCTTCCTCCAAAGCCCCCCAGGCTGCTTCTGCGGGAGCTGGCGGCACACAGCAGTGCTCTCTGGGCAGATAGGCGTGTGGTCCAGGCCAGGGCAATTCAAGTTAACTCACTAGCTCAGACACTGTGAAGAGTCCAGAAAATGAACACAGAACCTCCGACTCTTCTCCTGGGACTTCTTAAATTCAGAGAGGGAGAAACAGCCGTATTACTCCTTCTCCGCAGCTGCTTGCTCAGGATGGTACAAGGCTAGAGCTGCCCAGTCTGTGTGTTTTCCACAGAGAAGGACTTTGTGGAGGAAGAGAAAAATCAGTCTTACACATAGACAGTAAAGATGAGGGAGATGGGTTATGAAGACGTTACTCAAGGGTGGCAAGGAAATGAAGAGCCAATACATGTTCTTTTAGTTCTGTGATTCAATCTTTCCTGAATCTATTCTATCCTTGTTCTGTATGTACATGACCCACTACGTCACTTTATATGTTTTGTTAGTCTGAGTTAAAGGCTTTGTTTGAAGGCTCTTTGAAGCCAAGAGCCCTGATAAATAAGAGTTAATTCCCTTGCAATAGAATGACTCAGGTTTTATATAAGAAGTAAAATCTAACTATACAGGTACATGTACGTGAAGTACAGTTTTCCCCCAAATTGATCTGTTACAAAAGGTAACGTTGTGATAGTTTTGAATCGTTACAAATTCTCCAATTTTGTGTCTGCTTCTCAATCACTTTAATTTGAACAATAACAGATCATTTGCGAAAGACGTCAGCCAGCAACAGCGTCAATTAATGCAAACTTTCCATCTTTATAGTGGGCACCCGACATAATCTATTAGAAAAAAAGAAGCAAAAGAATCTAACCAGACCCGGGAAATGTTTCCAGTATCAGATTTTTTTTTACCAAATCAAATCATTTAAATATTGTTTTCAAAAGTCAAACAGTGACTCTGTGGCAGGTATCATACATAATAAACCCCTCAAGGATGAATGGGAACCAGCCAGCCAACCAGCAAATGGCTTTATGATTTGAGAAGAGGAAATCGTGGCATGAAACAAAATTTCAGCTTCCAAGGGTACTTTCTCTCGGAAAGGACACAAGAGAGGCTGTGTTCTGGGACCCTGGGACGGCTCAGCAAAGTGGTTCCATGAAGAGGGAGATACCAATCTCAGAGCTGCACGGGAGACTCTGGGAACATTCTTCATTAAACGTGAAAGTAAAAGAACAAAATTTCTTGCGTAAAGGATTATTTTATATACCATATGTACCTCGTTACTTATCAGACACAGAAATACTAGTCTTTCTATGTCACTAAAATTTTAATTGACTAACATTTTATTTTCTCTGATACTGTCATTGGGAAACAGAGAATCTCCTTATATATACCGTGTGTGTGTGTGTGTGTGTGTGTGTGTGTGTGTGTAGCATAAGAATTAGGTATGTGCTTAGGAAAAAAAAAGGAATCCAGAGGGTCAGAAGTATAGGTGGCTGTTTGACCAATACTTTGGCAAAAGGGTCAGTGGGCAGGCCGACGCTGTAATCCGGTTTGTGAGCTACGACTCCACCTGAAATGGTTATTCAGGGTGAGGTTTCTCTGGTTTCACATAAAGCAAATTTAAAGGTAACTACTGAGGGGCAGAGCCAAGAAAAATATTATAGAGCACTCTGCACATGTTTAAGTGAAATTCTGCCAAAATTCCTTGCTTCCCACCTCCCCCATGCACGTCTATGTATTTGTGTAAGGACGGAGCACCACGCAAGGGACTCACTCCAGCATCCAAGTGAATTAAGCATGGCAGGTAAAGGCAGGTAAGTCCAAAGTCCATGACTGCTGTGTGCAATAAATGATGGAAAAGAGATATAGAAAGAGGGAGGAAAAGTTCCTGGTCAGAGGCTGGCAATACCATTCTACTGAGGAAACAGTGTGTCTGTGTCTCTAGCTCACTTTTTTCCTTTGACTGTTTTTGCATCTGGATCCTATTTTCCCAGCTGTGTCTGTCACCCCCACCCCCATCATTGCTGCTTGTAGACACCATCATCTCCAGCCATCATGTTCTATCTACAGAGAGGAAGGATAAACATTCCGCTTGCTGGCTGAGTTTGTTTCCCTGCTTAGTGGATGGCACTGGGGCATTGTTAGGGTCACAGAAAAATGCAAAAATCAATGTTCCGGACTTAAAGAGAATGCGGTATAGCGGGGAGAACACAGTGCATGGATAAACAGCTAATTCTGAAGATGGAACTAAACGATACTAAAGGAGAACAGTAAAGGTGGTGCTTTCCTGCTTGGTGAACCAATGATCTTTCACCATGTTATTCAATACTGTTTATCTGCATCACCTGGGAGGGCGATGAAATGGGTTCCGAAAGATACCAAGAATATCCAAACAATTTAATGGCAGAAATTAACACACACACCCATACACACACGCATTTTGAATATGACCACTTTCCCATTATTTACTCTCTAAGGAGAATAAAGTTTCTAACTAAACCTCACAGCAATATATGGAAGTTTGCCCTCTGAAATGTCCTGTTCCTCTCATTCTCAGGCTGCTACCTTTTAAAAATACCTGGGTTAAGTCAAGATTACTTTTTGAGCTGTTGTAGCGCTGGCCACCTTCCACCAAACTGAGCAAAAATTTAAGTGATCTAAAGCAAACTAACTCAAAGACTGGTTGTGTCCACATTTTTATAAGTGTCTCATGGTCAGTAGGACTTGAAAGGTTTCACAAGTGTCTCACAGTGAGTAGGAAGATATCCCAGGATCTGGTCCACCATAAAATGTTGGGAAATAAATGAGAATCTCTCTTGCCCTCCAGCAATTACTCACATTAAAAATGTGTTTCTGGAACTCAGCGCCTGGTTCCAGCAGACTTAATGATAGATTGGAAAAGAAGCATAGACAGAGAAAATTAAAAAATTTAGTACCTTAGGCTCCAGGATGCCAGGCAGGTTCTGGGGCCTGCCGCACACACTCTCAAGCATGGCGACTTAAAACAATTTCTGAGAAACCTCCAGTCAAGTGATTCCGGCACCTTCCATATGATATTTTGGAAGAGCCAACGTTAGAGACATTTCTCTCTCCCAGAATGTGCAATGGTGCCGATTTTTGAGTCACAGCCTCTTACTTTTGCTGCCCTGTTTCCCTCGGTTCCACCCTGTATGTTGGGAGCCCTGTAATATGTTCCCCTGTGAGTTTTCCCGGCACGTCCATATTGAACTCAGTAGGCTTTTTCTGGTGACAAAGCTTTCATTCCCTCCTGTGGAAAGGACTTTTCCTGATCTGTGGTGGAGAAACAGAAGCATGCATAGACTTACATCTTCTACTCTTCTGACGTCCAGTTTATTCTTGCTGTATCCCCAGCAAGGTTCCAAGACCCATGGGCTTGTGCACCAGGTCTTAGAGTATTAGTCTTCACTTTGACATTTTTGAAGCCTGTGAAAACAACTTCCTAGGGGTGCTTGGCCTCAACCTCATATGTGTTCCAACAGGACCATCCCTCTCCATACATTTTTGAGCTGAAACTGTTGATGGTTGAACCATCCATCCTGACACTGCCTCTCTGGACCAGGGTGCTTCTGCTACAAGTTCCCCCAAATTAGTGCTCTGAAACCTTTGACTTTTCCAGGCTCAGAAAGATCAGGGAAACTCTCCCACTGAGAAACATGACTGGTGTTTCATTTTCAGTGGTTCAACCAAGTTTTTAACAGTGTTACTGGTTTCTCAGATTTGCCTCCTGCTCCACCACACGCAGGACTAATGGTTGGATGACTCAGAGGGCCTCCTTTCCTTGCTTTCCCTTTTCTCTTTGGTTCAGATTTTTCGCTTTTCTAATATAGAATTCTAGGTTTTTCTCTCTGTGTCTGTCCTCCCCCACTACTAGCCAAATAATGAGAAATAAGATGCCAGAGTTCTTAGCTGTCAAAAGCATCCTCTGTGCAAACGATCCCTCTTCTCCTAGAATTGGACAACTCGCATGGGGGTGGTAGGGGTGTCCTCCTGTAAGTCCAGCACCATCCCAGGCCAGGCGCACACCTACCGCCATCTTGTCTTCTCTCAGATTCCCTTAGAAAGTTGTCTCCATAAACTTCCCTCACATTTCCTCTCACGGAAACCCTGAACCCCTACCCACCAAAGCCATGTCATCCTAAAACTCACCCAGTAATATTTGAGATATTTTACATTTCTTTTCCCTTTTTCTTCTCTCATATCCATTGTTTTAAAAATTAATTCAGTGAAACATTTTTTTTCCTGATTTTAAAACACATGCTCTCTGGAAACCATCACACAACGCAAAGGAGGATATGGAACTTGAAACAATTAACATTTCCATGCGGCCTCCTAGGGGTATGGTAGGGGTGGGCTGCTGATCACGGGGTACATGATGGATTCTTCCAACATACTACGATATAATGAGTCATAAGAAATACTTATTTGCTCATTTATAGGACCCAGTATATATTTCCCAGGTATATTTAGTCGTCATCCACAGTTTCTGAAAACATGAACTGGGTGTCTTGTCATGTTAATGAAAGATTTTTGGACCCCACCCAAGGGCGGGGCTGGAGGTTGGATCAGTCAATGGCCAATGATTTAGTCAATCAGGACTATCAATGAAGCCCTCACAAAACCTCTGGGAAGAGCTTATGCTCTCTGCTCTGCTCTGTTGGGTCCTGCTTCGCAGTCAGAGCGAGAGCTTCCTTGCTCAGGGAACAAGAACGCCTCCACACACGACCGAGCCGGGCCCCAAGCTCCACGAGGATAGAGGCTCCTTTATTTGGGACCCTGCCCAATGTATCTCTTCATTTGGCTGTTAACCTGTATCCTTTATTAAATTGGTAAATGTAAGTGTTTTTCTGACTTCTGTGAGCTGCTCTAGCAAATTAATCAAACCTAAGGGGGAGGTCGTGGGAACCTCGGACCTGTAGCCGGTGGGTCAGAAGCACAGGTTGCTGACTGGGGCTTGTGACCAGCATCTGGAATGGGCGGTGGAGGGCAGTCTTACAGGACAGAGCCCTTAACCCGGGGAATCTGCTGCTGTCTGCAGGCAGATAGCATTGGGACTGAGTTGAGTCCTCAGACACCCTGCTGGTGTTGGAGAATCGCTTGGTGTAAGTATGTGTGTGAAGACCCCCTCCCACATACTTAAACACATTGCATTTGGGCCTGGGGACCTGAATAAAATTATACTACTATTACTGCTGTGTATAATATTGTTATTGTTTTATATATATATATATATATATATATATATATATGTGTAGGAAAAGAACACACCCACGCACATACTCATTTTGCTAAACTTTATGCCAGGAAAGGAATGACATTTAAAAATCTTTAAATTCAGGGTTTGATTAGACAGCCACAGACTATTAATGCAATTGTAGGATATTTGAGCTAGCACACAAAATCCCAAAATCTGGGTGAGAACATTGATGTGGGGAATTCCACCAGTTGCAGATCCAGATTTCTTCCCCTTTGGCCTAACTCTATTGGAATCCTCTCCCACACACATTCCCCAGGCTTGGCTTCAGATGACACATGTCAGCAAGGCTTTGTTACTATCTTAGATAATAAACTCTCTTCTCCTGGAGCAAACCTTGAAACTCTGCACTTCCGCTGTGTTGAATTCTTTTTTTTTTTTTTCTACTTATTCATTGAATAATTTTTTTTATTTATAATTTATTTTGGTATCATTAATCTACAATTACATGTGCAATATTATGGTTATTAAACTACCCCCTTCATCAGGTCCCCTCCATCAACCCCATTACAGTCACTGTCCATCAGCGTAGTGAGATGCTATAGAATCACTACTTGTCTTCTCTGAGTTGTACAGCCCTCCCCATGCCCCACCTACCTTACATCTGCTAATTGTAATGCCCCTTTTACCCTCTTATCCCTCCCTTCCCACCCATCTTCCCCAGTCCCTTTCCCTTTGGTAACTATTAGTCCGTTCTTGGGTTCTGTGAGTCCACTGCTGTTTTCTTCCTTCAGTTTTTTTTTCTTTGTTCTTATACTCCACATATGAGTGAAATCATTTGATACTTGTCTTTTCGGTTGGCTTATTTCACTGAGCATAATAACCTCTAGCTCCATCCATGTTGTTGCAAATCGTAGGATTTGTTTTCTTCTTATGGTTGAGTAATATTCCATTGTGTATATGTACCACATCTTCTTTATCCATTCATCTACTGATGGAAACTTAGGTTGCTTCCATTTCTTGGCTATTGTAAATAGTGCTGCGATAAACATAGGGGTGCATATGTCTTTTTGAAGCTGGGCTGCTGAATTCTTAGGGTAAATTCCTAGGAGTGGAATTCCTGGGTGAAATGGTATTTCTATTTTGAGTTTTTTGAGGAACCTCCATACTGCTTTCCACAATGGTTGAACTAATTTGCATTCCCACCAGCAGTGTGGGAGGGTCCCCTTTTCTCCACATCCTCCCAACATTTGTTGTTGTTTGTGTTTTGGATGTTGGCCATCCTCACTGGTCTGAGATGATATCTCATTGTGGTTTTAATCTGCATTTCTCTGATGACCAGCGATGTGGAGCTTCTTTTCATGTGCCTGTTGGCCATCTGAATTTCCTCTTTAGAGAAGTGTCTATTCATGTCCTATGCTCATTTGTTAATTGGATTATTTGCTTTTTGTTTGTTAATGTGCATGAGTTCTTTATATCTTTTGGATGTCAACTCCTTATCAGATACGTCATTTATGAATATATTTTCCCATAGTGTAGGATGTCTTTTTGTTCGACTGATGGTGTCCTTTGCTGTACAGAAGCTTTTAATCTTGATATAGTCCCACTTGTTCATTTTTGCTTTTGTTTCCCTTGCCCAGGGAGATATGTTCATGAAGAAGTCGCTCATGTTTATGTCCAAGAGATTTTTGCCTATGTTTTTTTCTAAGAGTTTTATGGTTTCATGACTTACATTCAGGTCTTTGATTCACCTTGAGTTTACCTTTGTGTATGGGGCTAGATTGAGTCAAGTTTCATTCTCTTACATGTAGCTGTCCAGTTTTTCCAACACCAGCTGCTGAAGAGGCTATCATCTCCCCATTGTATATCCAAGGCTCCTTTATCAAATATTAATTGACTGTATATGTTTGGGTTAATGTTTGGATTTTCTATTCTGTTCCACTGGTCTGTGGGTCTGTTTTTGTGCCAATACCAAATTGTCTTGATTACTGTGGCTTTGTAGTAGAGCTTGAAGTCAGGAAGTGTAATTCCCCCTGTTTTATAACTCCCTCTCAGGATTGCTTTGGCTATTCGGGGTCTTTTCTGGTTCCATATGAATTTTAGAATTATTTGTTCCAGTTCATTGAAGAAAGCTGTTGGTATTATGATAGGGATTGCGTTGAATCTGTAGATTGCTTTAGGTAGTATAGCCGTTTTGACAATATTTATTCTTGTAGCCAAGAATAGCATGGGATGCATTTCCATTTGTTAGTGTCCTCTTTAATTTCTCTTAGGAGTGCCTTGTAGTTTTCTGAGTACAGGTCTTTCACTTCCTTCGTTAGGTTTATTCCTAGGTATTTTATTCGTTTTGATGCAATTGTGAATGGAATTGTTTTTCTGATTTCTCTTTCTGTTAGTTCATCATTAGTGTATAGGAAAGCAACAGATTTCTGTGTGTTAATTTTATATCCTGCAACTTTGCTGAATTCAGATATTAGTTCTAGTAGTTTTGGAGGGGAGTCTTTAGGGTTTTTTATGTACAGTATCATGTCATCTGCAAATAGTGACAATTTGACTTCTTCTTTACCAATCTGGATGCCTTGTATATCTTTGTTTTGTCTGATTGCTGTGGCTAGGACCTCCAGTACTATGTTGAATAACAGTGGAGAGAGTGGGCATCCCTGTCTTGTTCCTGATCTTAGATGAAAAGCTTTCAGCTTCTCGCTGTTAAGTATGATGTTAGCTGTGGATTTGTCATATATACCTTTATGATGTTGAGGTACTTGCGTCTATACCCGTTTTGTTGAGAGTTTTAATCATGAATGGATGCTGAATTTTCTCAAATGCTTTTTCAGCATCTATGGAGATGATCATGTGGTTTTTGCTCTTCTTTTTATTGATGTGATGGATGATGTTGATGGATTTTCGAATGTTGTACCATCCTTGCATCCCTGGGATGAATCCCACTTTATCATGGTGTATGATCCTCCATGTATTTGTGAGCCTTTTTGATTTCTTTGTACAATTTATTTCTAGTTTTATACCTTTGTGATCTGAGAAGTTGGTTGGTAGGATTTCAATATTTTTGAATTTACTGAGGTTCTTTTTGTGACCTAGTAGGTGGTTTATTCTGGAAAATGCTCCATGTGCACTTGAGAAGAATGTGTATCCTGCTGCTTTTGGGTGCATAGTTCTGTAGAAGTCTGTTAGGTCCATCTGTTCTAGTGTGGTGTTCAGTGCCTCTGTGTCTTTAATTATTCTCTGTCTGGTGGATCTGTCCTTTGGAGTAAGTGGTGTGTTGAAGTCTCCTAAAATGAATGCATTGCTATTTCCTCCTTCAATTCTGTTAGTATTTGTTTCACATATGCTGGCGCTCCTGTGTTGGGTGCATATATATTTATAATGGTTATATCTTCCTGTTGGACTGACCCCTTTACCATTATGTAATGTTCTTCTTTATCTCTTGCTACTTTCTTCGTTTTGAAGTCTATTTTGTCTGATACAAGTACTGCAACACCTGCTTTTTTCTCTTTGTTGTTTGCATGAAATGTCTTTTCCATCCCTTCACTTTAGTCTGTGTATATCTTTGGGTTTGAGGTGAGTCTCTTGTAAGCAGCATATAGACGGGTCTTGCTTTTTTATCCATTCTTTTACTCTGTGTCTTTTCATTGGTGCATTCAGTCCATTTACATTTAGGGTGATTATTGATAGATATGTACTTATTGCCATTGCTGGCTTTAGATTCGTGGTTACCAAAGGTTCAAGGGTTGCTTCTTTACTATCTAGGAATCTAACTTAACTTTCTTGTTAAGTTATTGTGAACGCCGTCTGATGTTTCTTTATCTCTCCCTTCTTATTCTTCCTCCTCCGTTCTTTATATCTTAGGTGTTTTATTCTTTGCCTTTAGTTAGTATTTGGATGGTCTGCTTTCTTTCCTATGATTTTATTTTCTCTGGTGACATCTTTTTAGCCTTAGGAGTGCTTCCCTCTAAAGCAGTCCGTTTAAGATATCCTGTAGTGGTGGTTTATGAGAGGCAAACTCTCTCAACTTTCATTTGTCTGGAAATTGTTTAATCCCTCCATCATATTTAAATGATAATCGTACTGGATACAATAATCTTGGTTTGAGGCCCTTCTGTTTCATTACGTTAAATATATCATGCCATTCTCTTCTGGCCTGTATGGGTTCTGTTGAGAAGTCTGATGATAGTCGGATGGGTTTTCCTTTGTAGGTGATCTTTTTTCTCTCTCTAGCTGCCTTTGATACTCTGTCTTTATCTTTGATCTTTGTCATTTTAATTATTATGTGTCTTGGTGTTGTCTTCCTTGGGTCCCTTGTGTTTGGAGATCTGTGGGCTTCTGTGGACTGCGAGACTATTTCCTTCCCCAGCATGGGAAAGTTTTCAGCAAGTATTTCTTCAAAGACACTTTCTATCCCTTTTTCTCTCTCTTCTTCCTCTGGTACTCCTATAATGCGAATATTGTTCCGTTTGGATTGGTCACACAGTTCTCTTAATATTCTTTCATTCCTCGAGACCCTTTTATCTCTCTCTGCCTCAGCTTCTCTGTATTCCTGCTCTCTGATTTCTATTCCATTAACAGTCTCTTGCATCTCATCCAGTCTGCTGTTAAGCCCGTCGATGGCTTGTCTGATTTCTGCATTGTCTTTCCTCACTTCCCTCACTTCCTCCCTCAGCTCTTGCACATTTCTCTGTAGATCCATCAGCATGGTTATAACTTTTATTCTGAATTCTTTTTCAGGAAGACTGTGCATGTCCATCCCTTCAGGTTCCCTGTCTGGGGTTGTCTGGGTTTGGATCTTTGTCTGTACCATATTCCTCTGTCTTTTCATGGCTATAGAAGTGGTTGCTGGTAGTTGCCACATATGTCACCTGGGCTCTTTATGACTTTAAAAAGGAAAGAAAAAGAGAGAAAAAGAAAGAAAGACTGAAAGAAAAAAAGAAAATAAAAAAAGAAAGAGAAGTAAGACAAAAAAACAAATAAACCAAAAAAGCCCACCGGAGTGAATTCTGTGGGGATGCTGTAGGTGCCGCAATTGCTCCACTGTTCCAGAGCTGTGGCCGCGCCGCTCCGCAGGGCCCTTTATAGCTCTGGCCGGGGTGGGAACGAATGGGAGGCTGTTGATCTCTGTGGGAAGTCTAATTGCTGCCACCCTTTCCCAGTCGCCAGCTAAGGGGTCTGAAACTCCCCAGGACTACCAGCCTGCTGGGCTGAGTGTGCTGGGGCGATCCGGTCCTCCACTGGGCTCCTGTCTCTTTAAGACCGCTGAAAAAAGCGTGCGCTTTTCTTCTTTTTTTTTTTTTCTCCTTCCCAGGAGCCGGCTGCAAGCACCCTGGCGTGATCCTGCCCCTGTGTCTCTCCAATCTCCGCTACACCATGTGATGTGTGTCAGCGCTCCCCGCGCAGATCACCCGGGCTGGTTATTTCGCGGGCCTGTACTTCCACTCCTTCCCGGCTCTGAATACTCTCCTCCCCCCGGTGCGCTGGGGTGGGTGAGTGCTCGGGTCCTGCCGGGTTGCAGCTCCGTATCTTACCTACCTTGCAGGGTGCCGAGTCCTCTCTCAGGTGTAGCTGCACGCTGTGCGCTTTCCTGTGTATTCTGGTCTCTCTTTTAGGAATAGTTGTATTTGCTGTATTTTCATAGATAAATATAGTGTTGGGAGGAGATTTCTGCCACCCTGCTCATGTCGCCATCTTCCCAGAACTCCGGCTGTGTTGAATTCTAACTCACCTTATGGACCTAGATGCATTTAAAGGTGTTGGGTATGGTAAGGTAACCAGTTGTCCCAGTTTTTCTGTTACTTTCTCAGACATGGGACTTTCAGTGCTAAAGCCAAGAGAGTCCTAGGCAAACTGGGACAAACTGGTCACCCTAGGCCTGGGTCCTGAATGAAAAGGTATTATTTCATGAGGCACCTGTCCCTTGCCCAGCCCCTGGGAGTCTTTTATTGTAGGCATGGGCTCTTTACCTTTGACTGCAGAAGGAAGGAGGTTGCCTCTTCCTTCAATGGAGGTTCAAAGGAATTGGGATGTACTGTTTTCAGTTTTGTCTGTTTGCTCAAATGTTCTCATTCTAGGTCTGAGGGTCCCGGTTTTCTCTATTAGTGTCCTTACTAAAGCCTAAGAGGCTTGGTGGGTGAGTGTTTATCTCCCAACACTATATGCATACTCTGGGCTTAGCCCTCAGCCTCATCTCTCATAGGACCACAGGACATAAAGGGTCCTTTAATACTGCTGGAGAGCCTCCTGGCTAGCCATGCATGTCCTCAATTGTATGTCTATGGTTTTCTATTTCTCCTTTTCTCTACGCACAGTCTCTGAGGTCTAAGAGGCAGCCAGGTTTCTCTATGATCTTTATTATTTCTACTTGCAACAGGAAGGCATTGCCACAGGCTCATGTTCTACCAATGTCTCCCCTATTTTCCTGCATTTTATCCTGTTGTAGCCCATGATCCTTTGAACTGTTGAACACCAAGGCTTACTCGTGTTCTATTTTCATTCACAAGGAAGTTATTCCTGCACTCCTTGAATATATAACCAATCCAATTCCAGAATCTCATTTTGAGGGTCTTTTTTCTGGGCCACTTCTGGAACCAGTTATTAACCAAGTCCCAACAGAAAACAGATGGTACACTTAAAATAGGATAATTCTAGTTAGGAAAACAGATGGCACAGTCTTTATGAGGTGTGGGTATAAGGGAATCACAAGGATAGTGTAGTTACCTGGAGCTAGGAGAAGCTAAGCCATTACAACCCTAGACCTAGAGGGATAAGGCGGAGAGATAACTGGAATTTGGAAGGCGAGAGAATTGAGCAGCGGAAATCAGCTCTTCCACCTTTGTTTGAACAACTGATATATCTACTCCTCTTTCCATCTTATTTTACCTTGACTGCTTGTTTTCATTTGTTGTTTTCTTTTTGCTTTATTTCTAATTTTTGCTGTTTTATCAAATTTGCATTGATTCCAATTTTTTTTCTCCTTGTTCATCTGGAAGTCTGCTATACATTTCATTCCTACTGATTGTTATTTTCCTAATCTAACACACGTACTACTATATAAAATAAGCTATCAATTATTTACTTCTTCTGGCTTCTCACTTCCCCTATTGTTTTTGTGTGTATTAATCTGAGACATAAAACTTTAGAATAGTGCTACTTTCTTCTCTGCTCCACAGCACACCTCCACCCCACTATTTCCAGTACCAGACTGTTTCTTAGGCTCCCTTTACAGCATACCCATTTCAGCTGTCAGTGATATCCCTCAGTCCAAGTTGCATGTAACCACTAGGAGCTGCTTTGATCAAAATCATGACCTCACCCAGGGGGAAATCATGGCCGATAACTCACTGTTGCAAGGAAAATCCAGCCCCCTTGCTGCAATGTGGGACAACTCTGACGTGCTGTTCCAGCCTCAGGCTTCCACAGCACTTGGCGGCTCCTCAGTTGAAATCACACTGACCATCAGATTTCCTCTCTGCCCTTTCCCGTCTTCATTCCTTCTTTACACCTGGGTTTCCCAAGAGTTCTGCCCAGTAAACCTTCTGCAGGCGACTCTCCATCTCAGAGCCTGTTTCCAGAGAATCCATCGAAGATGCTCATTCATCATTCTATTTCTCCCTGGGGCACAGTAGAGTTTAGGGTGCCAGAGAGTGGTAGGGGGCACATCAGTTTCTTTCTTTTTGGGCTGGTGTATACCAGCCAGTAAGTGGCTGGTTCCCTCTGGGGCTCCAGGATAATCCTCTCTGCTCCCCGGTCCCCTCAGCTGCAGAAGTCTGGCTTTAGGGAGAAACTTAACCCACTAGACCTTTCAGGTCTTCGCAGTTTCTCTGTAGCTACAGGTCTCTTGGGCTGCCTTTCCCCTTGGCGTATGCATTAATTTCCTAGGGCTGCCATAACAAAATCCTCACACACTGAGTGGCTTCTGGAGACCAGTAGTGTAAAATCAAGGAGCTTGGCAGGGTCATTTATCCTTCTAGCTTTGGTGGGTGTCAGCATTCCCCAGCTTTCTTGGCTTGCGGCCACATCGTTCCAATTTCTGCTTCCATCTTCACATCACCACTTCCTCTCTGTTCGTGTCTTCTCTTCTTCGGCCCCTTCTTGTCTTTGGATTTAGGACCGGTTGAATATCCAGCATGATTTTATTTCAAGATCCTTAATTTAATCATATCTACAAAGATCTTTTTTCCAAATGAGATAATAGTCATAGATTCCAGGAATTTGGATAAGGACCTATCTCTTCGGGAGCCTCCATTCAACCCACTATAGGGTATATGGATCTTCTCAGGTAAAGCTCTTTCCAGAAAACAACTTGACGTTTAAATAATTTCTCTCTGCCAGTCTCCCAGGGCTTTTCAAGTCCCGGAGAGGGCACTGTCTTGTGCCAGCTCCCTGTATCCATACCCAGCAAGCTCTGTCCTTGCACATGGGCAGCAGGACAGAGACCCTCCTCCCACACCCTCCAGGAGCCCCCTGCCTCTGGTCCAACAACTGCATGTTCAAGAAAAGTCATTTATAGTTGGAACTGGAATTAAGAAAATGCAGAACAGACATTAATCTGATTAATCAGATATCCTACTTAACTAGGATCTCACCTCTCCCTATCTTAAAAAAAATGGCATGAAGTTAATGTTATAAAGAATAACTTAAAAAGCACTTACTCTGTAGAAAACGATAGTTCCCCCAAAGTATTCTAGCATAAAATACACATTTAGATATAATGAGTCACAATTTACTACTTTGATATGTTCAACCCAGAAGATATACAAGTAACTTAGTATGCAGTACTCACAATTCTAATTCAGGTATAGACTCAGAAAAAAGCTGTCCAAAGCAAAAACGAGGGGGCTTAGAGAGGCGATCTTTTTTGATATATTTTTCATCTAGAGGACATTTTCTGATTTCAGTTTACTTGACAAGCCTCCACTAAATAAACAGCAAGCAACTTTATATCATTAGATGCCACTTAATCGCCCCTAGAGAAGCCACCTTTTCTCCTGTACCTTCAAGCTCAGCCTTGGAAAACAACATTTAGCACATTTAGCTAATCACCATGGAATGCTACTATAATATAACTTAATGGGGATGGAATCTGCTGTAACCTTCTTCATTAGTGACACGTGGCAAAGGTTAGTCATTCGGAACTCACTTGCCACCGTTGTTAAGAGATTTTATAGCCCGGGCAGCAAATTGAGACGTCAGCCAGCGCTTTGACGTTCATTCCATTTTCTAATGCGGCGACAAGTCTTCCTCACTGGCCTGTCCCTCCCATCGTCCTCTTTGGAAAATAATTTGTTGCATCCTGCGAAAGCCCTAATTTAAAGAAAAAATGGAGTCAGGGCAATTTGAGTAAGCCCCAAAACTGAGGGTGATTTGGGGAGTTTGAGACCAAAACAGGAGCCTGGAGCCTGCACGGAGCCTGCCAGGATCACATGTTCTAACCTAATTTTTTTGTAAAGCAAAAAAAAAAAAAAAAAAAGCTGTTCTCGCTGTTGCGCGGCGATCCAGGAATAAGTACCTACTAGCATCAGATCGTTTTCAGACCTGCCTTCACGTGGCTGCCTACCAAAAACGGGAGACAAACTCCTAGTCCTTGAGGGACACTTAAAGAAGCGCAAATAGTTGTCAACACTCAGAAAGCCAGCGCCAAACAAGAGCTCAGAGATTAAGTTTTGGAGAGGGCTTTAGAAGCAACATCCTTGAAGAAAGACTCCGTTTGGGATTAATTCATATAACAAAATGACCTGGCCTTCAAAGCAGCTGTTAGTTAATAAGCCAATTTTCAAAGCCTAGAGTCGCACACAGCAAGTTTTCCTCTGAGTACCCAAAGAATAAAATGAACGATTTGCCGGTTGTCTTAGAAAAGAGCAAATAGCAAGTCTTCCTTGCCAAGGGCACCCACCCTTGAGTAGCGTCAAAGGAGATTCTTCGGCAAATGTTGCTGAACAGCTAATTCTCTCCAGTCCTGTAGGTTTAGTGACATAAGACTTGATTCTTTTTCAGGTTGCCTGTGACTCATTTGGGAAGACAAGCTCACACATGAAAGAACAACAAAGTAACAATAACATAGAGCCTGTTTTAGAGGGGCAGAGGATGTAAATTGCAGCTAGCTTTTTCAGGAAAATCTACTAGAGGAAGTTGGAAGGAGCTAAGCTCCCAGGTCTCTGGAGAATTTTGTGTATAGGAGAATTTTCCAGACAAGACTGGAAGGTGGTGCATGGGAGTTCTAGACTGGCTCTATACCCTTCTGCTGGTACTGCAAAGAGCACATGCCTCAGGATGTAATCAGTATGGTTACCTGCCCCAACAGTCCTCTTTCTGAGGGGCCTCCCTGCCCAGAACACTGCTGTCCTGGAAAAACTCTTCCCTTGAATATCAGCATGATTCTCTTTCTCACTTTCTAGACACCCCCCCTCAAATGTCACTTAATTCATGAGGCCGTCTATGACCCCTTTATATAAAAAGAGCAAGCCCCACCTTCACACCAAATTAACCACTCAGCAAGCCCTGGTTTATTTTTCTCCATTGAACTTTGCATCTTCTGTCTTCTATATATTTCACCATGTATTTGTTTGTGTTTATCATCCAGCTAGAACGTTAAGTTCCTTGGGTACAAGCCACAGCCCTGACCCTAGCACTTAGACTATTTACTGCAGACACCTAACAAAATTGGTTGAATAAATGAATAAATTATAATGACAGATTCAAATACCCATTTTTTCTTGAGAAAGTAAATGCAACTTGCAAATCTGATTATCTTATTCACAAAATCTAGTATATTTTAACAAGCCTCTTGAGAGAGACTTTTTGATTAACATTCAGTGAATGTAGTTAAATTCCATTAAATATTTTAAACTGTAAATTTAATATATTCAAGCTTTTAATTGAATATGTGCCTCTAACAAGCAACACTTCCCTTAACCCCATAAACCAAATACATTAAGCACAGCTACAGGAAATCTGAACTTTTCTTAAATATTCCAATATACTGTACACAAATGTAGTAAAATTATTTTATACCATTCAACCAAATACTACATGTCTAAAATAAATTGCTCAGTTATGCAGTTTAAATTGGGATCCCAAGACTATTCTGTCAGATTAGTCAATACGCCCATCTCTTTTAATCATTAGAGCTATTTTATCCCTTGTGTACAGATTATTCCTAAATTTAATCAAAAGCATATCATGGAACTGGTTTGTCCGTTTCCTCTAACTTTTTAGGCTGTGAAGACATACCCACGAGGGAAAGAATGTGACAGTCTTGGGGTTACCATTTCAGTGGGCTGAGACGGCATACAGGTTAGACAGTTTAGGCCACGATGTGAAATCTGGTAGTTCCCAAAACACTCACCAGTATTTAGCCTTTTTGAAAGTTCAATACCTTCAAGGGGTGGTGGTGGTGGTGGGGAGGGTATCAGAGCCCACACCCTTGGGCTCAAGATACAGCCTTACCTAATTCTTTTTAATTTTAGTGTCCCCGGTGCTCACCACCACCCCCTCCTCCACCACCCCTCGCAAACCTGAGCTTCTTTACAAACCTACTGCCTTATGGGATGATTCAACTAATTTATCTCTTACTTGATTTTGATTTTGAGTTTTCTTTCATGGTCTTTCTGGTTGGTTTGGTTAAAATTCTTATAGAAATATCGATATCTTCTATTGCATTTTGCATGTCTTTGTATTTCTTTAAGATGATGCTAATGAAGTTCACAGTCTACTGTGCACAGTGCAGGACTGAAAACCCCCCTTCCAAATTTTCAGTTCACTCCAGTTCATGCCGGAATGGCCCCAGCCACACCTTGTTCCACTCTTCCTTCCAGTTTTTTTCTTTAGGAAAGCTTTAAATCTACACTACCTTATTCTTCTGAGCAATTATAGAGACCAGCTTTTGCTACTAAGCCTCCTGTTGGGGGTCTTATCCTCAAAGTATGTCTCTAAACAGATACAAGAGGAATTTTGATCTATATCATTTTCCTCTAGTTTATTTCAAATGAATAGCAAGGGGGATGGAAAGAATGTATGCCAAATGTCAAGTCTGCTTGGTGGGATTACAAGTGATTTTTACTCTCATATTTTGTTTTTTTCTACAGTGGACATATATTACCTTTCTACTGAGGAATAAAAATATACAACATGGATTAAAGTTTGAGCCACAAGTTATGCTCAAATCAGGGATTCAAACATAATCGGACATGTTTCAGAAAGCTGATGGACAACATACAAAACCCTAATTATCAGAGAACAATGATATTTGTGAAACAAGTGTAGTGGACATCATCTCAAACTTCCTCTAGGCTCCGGTCACATAGTCTAACTGAAAAAGAGCTGCTTTGCTAAATGTAGGAGGAGGCAGTACTTTGTGACCTCTCTTGAACAGGGCTCACAAAGACCACGGGTGGTACTGGGATCTTGAGGGCTATAGAGCAGCACCGTCACTTGGTGGGCACGGGAGATGCAGGGAGGGTCTGTGGAGCCTGGTAGAACATAGGGACTGGGCAAGGAAATGGGAGGTGATGGATGGGATACTCCGGTGGGAACTATGGGAGCCATCAGAACAATGGAAACAGAAATTTTTTTGAGATTATCTGAGGCATGTCCTGGAGACTCCCAGAAAAATATGGAGACTGCTTCCCAAAGGGCTGGAGGTCTTGATTCTCAAGGTAGGTCTAAAAATCAGCACAGTGATTTGGGTTAATCACTGATACAATGATCCCATCTTTATCCGTGATGAGACGATTGGGGGAAAATTAGGATTGATTTTGTTTTTAAGAAAATTTGTTGTATGTCTACTCTGTTCCCAGCACTGAGATATACATAGCGATCTAAAGATACCCCCGTCCTTGACTCAAAAAGCTCAATTGTAACAGGTTGTCTGATGTGTACAGGTGCTGTGTAGTGCTGCAAGGGACAATATTATGATTGATAGGGACTGTCTTCCTGGTTCCAAGCCTGGTGTAATTGCTCAGTAAAGAGATGAAAATTAATGGTCAGTGGATGGACTGTTGAATAAATAAATGTTAGGTGGATGTTAGAAATAGTAATTGTTCTAAGAGTCCAGAAAATAAAAGGTTCAGACTGATCCTCATTGATGCTGTAGTCATATTGAACTAACTGTAAGATATTCTTTTGTAAGTGATATCTGTATATTCCAGGCAGTTGAGAGAGTGGCTTCAGCCACTAAATGATGTAGAGAGCATGCTCATAAACATCAAGTGGAACAGGAGGGATGGTAACAAATTCTCAGTGATGAGATAAGAAAGTCAATGTTAAAGAGACGAGAGGAATAAATATTGCATGGGACTTGTGAACCCAGACCTCCCAAGGACAGAACACCTTGTCAAGTTGCTCAGTGACACGGGAAGCAAGAGTGTACATAATGCCAACAGGCAGAGGAGGGGCTGGAGAAAGACTCCTATCTGCTTCTCAACCTCAGCATGTTCTTTGCACGTTCGCCAAGAACAGTATGCCTTTACGCTGATGCAGCCACGTGAACTGTCCAAGAGCAGCCTGATGCTTTCTGAAGCACTGGCATCTCCATCAGCAGCCTCCGATGAATGGTTCCTGAAGAGATGCCGGGCTGAGTGGTGAGTTTCTTTTGTGCGAGTTTCTGAAGTCCTGGCAGGTAATTCAATCAAATTCCACTCTCCACCTGTCCCACTTTCCTCTCACCCTTGCCCTACCTGCCAAGAAAGAAAGATAAATGGAAACCAGAACTAACAGCAAACTATTTGGAGTATTACATTCTCATTGCAGATTGTTTCAGCCTAAGCCCCTGGGATTTCGGATGTTTTGGGTCAATGCCAGTCCAGGGTTTCTCGGAGGAAGCTATGGACTCCAGCTGTCCTACAGGTTTCGTCTCAAAGACTCTGAAGGGGATGCAAAGTGATTCTTGCCCACTGACCCAGGATGGAAAGGAAGGGCAGGAATTAGACGGAACTGTGTCAGCCTCATAGAGTCCTTTGCTTAGGCCCCGTTGAGCTCCGTAGCTAGCACAGCAGAACACCCTCAGAGTATTAATGACCATGCAAAGTCGATTGTTTCTAGAAAGGATGGGTTTGGTGAGAAAACAGCTCTCCTAACAGAGATAAGCAAATGGGAGGAAATGCAAGAAAAAAAGTCTGAGGATCAGAAAGCATCTTTTGCACGTGATCAATACCATACTTTTTCTCCCTTTTTTTATTGGAAAACCATACTCTTAATAGAATGCTCCCTGAATCATTCATGCAAACATTTAACAAGTATCTATTGAGTACTTACTGTATGCCTGAGACCATAATATGTCATGTGGTCAGAGCAATGAAAACTCTTGACCTCTAATTTATAGAGTTCATAATCTACAATTCCGATGAGACACAGAGTTAATAGAAGGCAATACGCTTTACAAGATGCCATGCAAACTCACAGAAGGCAGTGACTCTCCAGGACTCAGGGAAGGCTTCATCTGCAGGACCATTAGATCTGATGTGTGAAGGGCAAAGAGTCATTTACTAATAGTCAGACGAGGCGAGAAGAGTCACAAAGGGGGAAGAGCATGTAAGAAGACCTAGATTCTTTAAGCAGCGTGCATATCTAATTCAGGGATTACAAAATCAACGTGTGCTGTGAGGATAGGTTTTGTGGTATAGAGGCTGGGAAATTAGACATCAGATCGCGCCATTCTCTGCCCTGCAGATAAGAGTGCGGAGAGGGCTATCAGTGGTTGTTAAGGAGAGGAGAGGCATCGTCAGATCTGTTTGTGATGAACACTTGGTAGCTACATAGAATGTGTTATGCGAGGGCAGCAGGGATATAGATCCTTGGGAAGCCCTGCTACTGTCGTCAAGCAAGAAGTGAGCAGCGTCTGAACCTGGGCGTGGGCAGGCGGGAGAGCACCAGCCTATGGTGGGCAAGTCGTTCACCGAATGAGAAAAAGACCCCGGTGTGGACTCTTGGTTTCTTAACTGTTTGTAAAACTTGATGAAAGCCACTTAACCTTCTGAATGTCCTTTCAGTCTTACGTTGAATGAGAGTAACGTGGACAAAATGCTTGTTTTAGGGGATTTTTGTGAGTATTACTAAATAAAATAAACTTACATAAGGCATTTAGCATGAGGCCCAATACATAGCAAGCACTTCAAAAAATTATATTCATTTTGTTATATTTGTTGTTATTATCGCTATTTTTATTATTCTAAGGTAGGGAACATCTACCAAGGGGAAGATACCCTAGGTCCATCTTGCAATAATGTAACAGAGTTGCCAGAGACCAAGATCCCA
Organism: Phataginus tricuspis; assembly: GCA_029783875.1. Lineage (NCBI taxonomy): Eukaryota > Metazoa > Chordata > Mammalia > Pholidota > Manidae > Phataginus > Phataginus tricuspis. The sequence goes on along the minus strand of JAQQAC010004778.1, from coordinate 15,039,887 downwards.
GTATAGTAACTAAGCAAACAAGTAACTAACATCCCAAACAAATAACCAAGAAGTGACAAAAGTATGGATGACAGTAAGAAAGATATCACTTCAGTAAAAAAAGAAGAAAATATACCGCCCATAGGAGAACACCATCTCTAGGACCTTTGCTCATCAAATTAAAAGCTACATTCTCTGGTAGCAAGGTCCTATAGGACCCTCAACCGTGACCCCTATCACTCTTCCTCCTACTTAAAGGTGCGATGAAATGGAAAAGGTGAAATGGGTCACAAGTCATAATTTAATATATAAATCTTCACTGAAATTTTTATATTAAAAGCCAAAGGTTCAGATACAAAAAAAAAAAAAAAAATTCAACTCTCCCTGAGGTTCTTCATCTTAAAGCTCAGAGCAAAGTTTTGGCTACTCTTGAGTGGTGCAGAACCCCCTCCCCACCCCAGCAAAGGGAAGCACAATGGCTGACACCAGAAAGGCTTTCAGTCGTTATGAAAATTTCTGCCCAGCATCAGGGAAGGAGGACGCAGAGATATGGAGAGAATGCAAAATACCAACACCACATTGGAAAATAGTTTGACTGTTCCTTATATCTTTAAACATACACCTCCGGTAAGATGTAGCCATTCCACCTTTAGGTATTCACTTAAGAGAAATAAAACTTCCATTCAACCAAAACCCTGCATGCAAATGTTGATAGCAGCTTCATTCATAATTGTCTAAACTGGAAACAACGAAATGTCAATCAACTGATGAATGGATCAATGAGCATTTGATGGTACATCTATTCAATGGAATACTACCGAGCAATAAAGAAGAATAAATGCAGATAGATTATAAGAATCTCAAATTAGTTATGCTACATGAAAGAATCCAGACTCAAAACACTACATACTATATGATTCCATAATCAGAAAATATTTTAGAGAAGCTGAAGCTATATGAACAAGTAATTAGATCAATGGTTGCCAGAGGCTGAGGGTAGGAAAACAAAATCTGTATATTCATGCTCTTTTCACTGCATGAAGGGAACAGAATTCTGCACCTGATAATGGGAAATGGTAATGTCAAATTTTTTTTCCATTGTTCACACTGTTTGTGGTCATTCTTTTCCTTGAAGTTACCATACTTTAAGATCTGGTAAATCCATGAATATGAAAGGGCAAACAGCTGTCTAAAAACAGTGACCTCTAATTAGTGGCAAAATGAACTAATTCTGTTTAAGTTAGGAAAGAAAATTTTAAAGCAAGAAAACAAGGGGTCATCGTGAAGAAGAAGTCACAGTGCAATGGCCAGCGTGCCCTGTGCCCAGGAGACAGCTGCCAGGCTGTCTGGCCATCTGATGAAGGTGTTACAGAATGGACTGCTCAGGGAGTCTGAGACAGCATTAACTCACCCCTAAGATCCAGTCCTAAGGTTAAATTTTATAATTCTATGTTGTTTCACATTTCACACAGTTTTTCAAGATCCCAGAGATGATAGCGTTCATATCAACAAAACAGTGGTGGTGCACCTTAAGCAGAAGTTAGGATCTACAGTAACTACACCGGCAAATTGTCCACAAAACTTTCTGGGAAGGGCCATGATGGAGACCAATGTGGGGCCTTGGGAAGCCCAGAGCCAACAGTGTCTTCCTGCAGGTCTGGAGCGCAGTGTCACTTCCTCAGGAGGAAGCCAGCTGCAAAAGAAGCAGTGATGCATCAAAAGGTGCCCCTTTAAACACTAGGCTCAGCTTGTGCTGGGGAGATGCTCGATAAGGGCAAATTATAGAACTACAGCTCTGTCCCCACACTCACTCCAGGGCACCGCTTTCTGGATGGAATGTGGGTGCAATCACCCCCACTATCAAAATTGTAGTTCTGGCCACTGTGATGAAAGTTGGAGTGTCATGTGGCAGTTTCCGAGAGCCTTCTTTAGGAGACACTTAGTGCGTATCTCTGTCCTTGTTTACCCATCCATCTGTTGCCTGCAATCCAGATGTTGTTTTGGACTCTAAGGCTGAAGCTACGCTCCAAGAACGGCTGAGCAGTGACTGGAAAGTAGCCCAGGTCCCTGAGGACTTGGTGAAACACAGCTGTCCTGCCATCCTGGATTATGTATCTCCGGGATTTTATGTGAAAGAGAATGAAATATCTATCTTGTTTAAGCCACCATTGTGTTAAGTCCATGTTACTCAGTCATCTCTAATCCTAATGAATTGATGTGTGCTTTTGCTGTGGGGTATGGTCCAGTTTATGTTGTTATGCATTTAAAAGGTGTTACTAGATATTTACAGTTGTATGGGCTAAAAGATGTCACTTACAGTTTTATAGGGCAGCAACTTATTAACAGAAATAGTAATAGTAAGAAAGCATGAAACTCATATTATCATGTAGTTTACATGAAAGTACTCTAAAAGCATTGGATGAATTTTATTCTCTTTCAAGAAAGATAATATAGGTTTCTTAGATGGTGCAGATAATTAGTACTTTTGCCGTATGTACAAAGCCATTATGGGCCATAATCCACTCCTCAGGGTCCAAAGTCAAGCGTCTAAGGCACCTGCGGGTTGCTTCAAAGTATGGTCTCTGAATGCAGGCAAATTCGGACTCAAATCCTGTCTCTACTACTGCATGGTTGGCGATCAATTATTTAATTTCTCTAAGCTGTAATTTCCTTCTCTGTAAAATAGAGGTAACAATATCAACATCTATTTGTCTGGATTTTTATGAGGATTAAATGAGTTCAGGTTTGCATTTGGGGCACAGTGGCATCCTCTGAGACGAGGGGTTCCATGCCCAGACGTCTGGAGGCACAGTGTTGCTGGCCCGTGTCCTCCAGCGGCTCTCTCTGGCATCTCTGTGCCATCAATGGTGTGCAGGATTCATTCTGACAACGGGTACTCCACTGGTGTGGAAGCACACAGTAAGGCTGCCTTAACCGGCACGCCTAGGCACACCATATTCACCTTCCTCCGGGGCCCTAATGCCTCCCTGTAGCTCCTCTGCTCTACTCTTGAATCTTGCCAACCAATTTGATAGCATGCTGCCTCCCTTAAGTTTGGACAGTTTTCATGGGACTGAGTGGGAGCACCCCATGTCCTTCCCTCATGCCTCACCACACAACCCAGAGCATCATTTTCTAATTGGAAAGGGAAAAAAAAACAGGGAACACTGAGGTATTTTTTCCTAAATGTTTTGCTTTTACCATAAATCCTTTCTATTCCTTTAAGGACGTGTGTTTTGGAACCATGAGTTTGGGAGGCGACTCCATCCTCGTCTGGTTGCTCCCCTTACATTCCTTCTCTGAGAATAAGCCCATAACGGCATATTGTGTGAAAGCAGAGAACTGAAAGATGGGAATATTGGGGAAAATATCTGTAAACCTTTCCAAATGTTATCCTGCTAAAGCGAATACAGTCTGTACGACAGGGAAGTGAAATGATGTAACCGAAGTACTTGGTGGAACTGGAACCGCAATAATATATTCTGCTGATAAGTCTTGTGCTAAAGAAATCAAGTTATACTTCCATCCCACTTGGAACAATTAATAAACTGCTACAGTTTTTATTTCACAATGTGGCCAATCATCTTGGAAGTAGAGTCACCACTCATTACTTAGATGACAGGTATCTAGCAGCCTCAACTGGCTAGAGCATGGTGGGTTAGCAGGGGTTCCATATAACCAAAATAGTCATCCCAACATGCCAGAGGGTAAGTCCCTGGTCTTCTCTTATAGCTCTTACTCAGCTCGATCCTAGACTCTGTGCCCGTTTGCATACCAGTGAACCTACGTTTTAATTTAACTACTTCATTTTCCAGGTCTTAATGGAACCTAGAAATTAGTAAACAGCACTCCGAGGTCTCTAGACTGTGTCTACCATTGCCTGTCCACCCTCGTGTTCTTCCTTGATTCACAGTATTGCTGAAAGTTCTGGGATGGACATCTGATAGCAGTCAGAAGATGTGGTTTGAGCAGTTAAAAACAAGGAAGAAAATATGATTTTAAAGAACAATCTGGAAACTAACGTTAAAAAAACAACAGCAGTCTGCATCAGTTTGACAAAAGAACAGACAGGTTTATACCTTCCGATTTCCCCTGAGAACACACCTGATTTGCAACACAGAACAATTATTGTAATTCATAAGGGTGACATGCATCGTCAATAAAAGGTCAAGTGAAGTTTAATACGGTCTGTCAAAGGTGCTCTAAAATTACATAATGCATTTAAAGTATTTTATAAAATTGTAATTTTTTAAAAAGTAGTTTTTACTTACAAAGTAGTAGGCCTTAATTATCTGAAAAGCTGACGTGCACAGTGCCTTTCTGCCTGATGATACTCAACAAATGAGGAGACAATTTTTATTATTCAGTGCAAAGGTAAGATTTGCACTTGCTTATCTCACTTCAACACTATGGTTGAAAAAGCTGTTCAAAGGCATGAGCCTTAAGGCTCACGATCTTAACTTCTATGGCCAAAGCTATTATATCTCTCATGGCTTCTCCAAAAGTGTTCATTACAAATTTGCCTTCAAATTACAAAATGAAGGCAAAATTATAGGAAAAAAATATTTCATATGTAGAAGAAAACAAAATCCCTGATCATCTAATTGGAAAATATAGAGTAAACAGATCCATTTTTATAGGCACAACCCAATCCAGAGAGAGGTCATATGCTTGTTAAGAAACAATTCTGGGTCACTTTGCACTGAAATCCCTGAGAACACAACTAGTCATCCCATTGAGAAAGAGCATCATTAGTCTAATGGCATATAAATTGAAAACACGTTTAAATAAAAAGAATAATTGCCATGTTGACGTGCTTAACATAGAAGAAATAATCTCCAAATTATTGGAATTAATAAGTAAACTTGGAAAATTACTACAATAAGGCCAACATACATATTTCTATACACTATCAACAGACAAGTAAAAAAAAAAAGAAATAAAAAAATCTGATACAATTCACAAACTGTCAAAAAGACAGCAAACATCTTGGAGTCAATGTACCAAATGTATTCATTTTCTTTACACTGAAAGCTATAGAACTGAACTATCCAGTAGAGTCGTTACTGGCCAGCTATAGCTATTGAACACTTGAAATGTAAATGTGACTACTTCATACTGAGGTATGCTATAAGTGCAAAACCCATAATGAATTTTGAAGACTTAGTATGCAAAGTACAATATAAAATATCTCCATAATAATTTTAAATATTGATTGCACATTGAGACTATACTTTTAATATATTGGGTTAAACAAAATATAAATTATTGGGTAAAATATAAATTATTTATATATTTATATAATATAAATATAAATATATTTATATAATATAAATATAAATATATTTATATTAGCTTCACTTGTTACTTTTTGATATTTTTTGGTGTGGCTACTAAAAAATTTAAGATTATATATGTGAGTTGCATTTGTGGTTCACATTGCATTTCTGTTGGACAAGGCTATATATAATATTACTGAAATAAACAAATGGAAGCAAAATAAATAGAGGGTATACTATGTTCATGGAGTTAGGATTTCTGAAATGGTGGTCAGATGTCTCTAAACAGAGTGGACCTGAGACATTCTTGTAAGACCATAGAGGACATTAGACATTTTTGTGTCCTAAGAGTGGCTCAGAACTTCTGAGGGCAAGCCTTTGTAGTCAGGAAGAGAGTGTCCTTCATGTGCTAGATTTCAGAGTGGAATGGAAATGTGATGTCAAGAGTAGGTGGCAATAACCAAAGACAAGTGAAGGTTGTACAGCTCAGCAGATGCCCATGGATGAATGCTGCCAACCATGACCATAGAGACCCTCATAACTTAGATCAACTCCCCCAGGAAAAGGGAAGGGAGAGGAATCTCAAGGGAGCATGTTAAAAACTGAATTGACCAAGGTCAATTCGTAAAGTGACATCATGTAATTCCAAAAATGACTTCGTTTCCCTTGAAATGCCTACCATAAGTTGGCAGTCTGTGCTGGGAGCCACACGTCCAGTTGAATTATAGAAATCAAATTTGCATTTTCTCAGACACCAAAATCAGTGGCTATGGAATGTGAATTTGTTATAAATCTTCCAGATGTGTTCACCTTTTTGTATGTCCACTGGTGCCTCATGAGTCTAGACCTCCTCTGGCTGATGTCAGACAATATAATGGGAGCTCTTTTTTCCAGGAAAGGGTTTTTTTTTTTTTTAATCAGATGTTTGTGTTTTGGGGGGGTTAAGAAACAGAAGCTTGTGGGCTCGCAGGAAGAGAGGATGGATGAGGTTCTGAGTTTGGGAGGTAGTGGGAAATGAAGCTCACATGACAGGCTCATAGTCTGCTTGGTGAACTAGTAGGAATGGGGAAAACTTCCATACGCTGGCAATGCCAGTGCCTGTCCAAGACTAAGACACACACGGTGCCTATGTCTACAGACCCCTTTGCTAGATTAGCTGTTATGCTGGCTTCTGTGATGAAGTCACGGCAAAAAAAAAAGGCCTGGACTGCTACCAGACGTGACAGGGATTAAGTCCTCAAAGAACAGGGCGGGCTCATAGCAGATATACCCCAGACCTGGGGAAGGAGGTGGTACTGTGTGCACCTGAGTACGAGCCTCCCCCCCCCGACTCCTTGCTCTCCATCCATGTTTCCGCCACACACAACTTCTCTCCACCCTTAGACCATGCCGTTCCTTCTGCCTTGAATAATTTTTCTTCACATCCATCATCTTTTATTGTTCTCTATTTCTACCCATTTTTGGATCCCAGGTGAGTTGCCACTCACTCTGAGAAGTCTCGACTGATTTCTGAAATCTGGGTTAGACACCTTTCTGATGGACATAAGTCACACTTTGACCTTGTCACTTCCGCTGCAATTCACATTCAATGATCTGCTTCCTGTGAAGCAGGGGTTGGCAAACCTTTCCTATAGAAGGCCAGATATTTTACACTTTGAGGCCACATATCGTTTTGCATGCTTTTCTTGTTTTGTTTTACCTACTGTATTTCATTATTATTAGGTCTCTTTAATAACCTTTTAAAAATGTAAAAGCCATTTTTAGTTCACTGATAGTGCAAAAATAGGCCATTGGGCCCCAGTGGCTATAGTTTGCTGAATTTTGCTCTAGAGGCAAACTTTTTAAGGGCTGGAATCATACCTTGTTTGCTTCTGCCTCCCCAGTGCAGAACAATCCCTGCAAGGGTGCTCTGAATGTATAACTGAATTAAATTGAACCCTGTATGTTAAGGCTGACTTATTCTGTCTTGAATCTTTCTCATCTCTAATAACCCTAGAATTCTTTTTTTCCACCTTATACATTTTCATCTGTTAAACTGGTCCCTCCACATTCAGTTGTCTGTGCATATGATGCTCTCAGTTCAAGGATCTACAACCAGGTCAGTGAGGGGTTTTCTTTCCTTCTTCTTTTATCTGTTTTAAGATAGAAATTATAGACGCATGCCCATGGCTGCCTGTTTTCAACATGGAAAACGTTATTCTGGCATGCCCGGTGCTTGTGAACTAGTGAATGTTGAGAGGGATTTCTTTGAGAAAGCCCCCCTCCGACTGCAAGTTATAAAACTTGGTTTCGGCCAGAATTCTTCAATGCACCATACATTGCACTCCCTTCTCATTATTTAAAAGCACATTTGAATAGAGGCTTTTGAATGGAGGTATACTCGGGTTGCCAGCCCTCTAAGACACAAACGGCACTAAATTTGCAGGTGGACACTCTGTGTTTTTCCCGGTGCTTCACCCAGCATCTCTGGGCAATTCCCGGTCGCCTGAGCAGGAGTCCCCTGTTACCTTGATACGGTGAGAAAAGGTAAACAGGAACACGGTCGTGGAACTGCAATCTCATTTTTTTAAAAAGTGACTTCTGAACAAAATCAGGTGACACAAGGCCATACAATCCTTCATACCATTTTACAGATACCCCTCATCAGGGATTGAAACAAAATAGAAAGCCACAACAAAATATGCCTCTATAGAAGCCGGCTCTGGCTGAGGAGAGGTTAGCCAGTCGGTGAAGCCACAGTGCAGCCAAGAGCACTTGCTGCCCTTCTTTGTGGCCACTCTGAGGCTTTCTTTCCGGCCCATCTGTACTGTTTTTACAGCAGTCTTGCATACTTACGGAGTGAGAGCATGCCGCTAGTTGCTACAAACAGTCCCCATAAATGTTGAAGCCAAGTGTGTCTAAACATTACAGCATATTAAACACCTTTAAGCATGATCCATAACCTTGTAATTGGTACCAAAATAACAAGACTGTGTTTTAAGTGGGAATTTGATTCTGTGATTGCTGTTGTCAATCTGTTTCATGAGAACGCAGCTGGGAAAGTAGGTCAGGAGAAAAGAATGGACATTACTGAAGCATAGAACCCTGAATTCTGAGAGCTTAAAGATCATCTGGGCTGTGCTCATCCTTGATTGGTGAGGAAACTGAGGCCCAGATAAGCTCTATAAGCTCTATGGCTTATTCAGGGTTCCCTGACTCCTTTCCATTCTCTTTCCACTTAACATAATACATTTCTAAGAAAAGAAAATTCTTCTTGGTATAAACAATAACTGCATTAGCTTGGAAATTACACAAGTTCAGCTTCAAATGTATCTCTGCTGGTACCGGAATAGGATAAAGTAGATACGGCTTTTGCTTTTGATGGGCATTACCAGAAACTTTCTTCTTTCCAAATAACTCTTCCCAATTCATCTCCAGGTCCCCAAATCTTCACTATTAGACTCACTCCTTTCACCACGATCTCTGCAAGCCTTGGCTAAGATGAAAATATACTAAAAAGAACTGTGAATTGTTGGAATGAATACGGGCCTTAGAAATAGTGTTTTACATTCTAGCCTTATGCCTGCAACATATACGACTTTGAGCAAGTTACCAATTACTGACACCTACGTTCATTCAAATACATACAGAGCCACTCCGTACCTCATTTCCAGCTAACAGAGCTACGAAAGAACATTTAAAGTCATCACTGTAGTGTTTTCCACAGAGCAGACATTCAACCATTATGGTGAATATCAATGGATGTAAAGTGAGTTGTGTTGGTATGTATATAATCACCATATGTATAATTTAAATCTGCTGCTGATGGAGATAACTGCCCAGTTTCTAAATTCACCACCAAGAGCACACCAAGATGAACACTGAGATCCTTGGCTAGGATCTCCTAATGACTGACAGAAGTCAGAACATATGATTTCCTAATGCTGATATTTATTTGGGGGAATAAGGTTCTGATTTACTGGTGTCCTGCGAATGAGTATTGGTAATTAAAATCTTTAAAGTTTTTGTTCAGTTTTGTCTTTTAATCTCCATCCAGGCTTGTGATTAAAAAATGCTTTCAGGATCCTTATTTTCCTGGCCAGCAGAAACTTAAAACTATTATCAGGTGGGGAATATGCGAGAGAAAATGGATGTGTTTTCTTCAACACCTGTTTTCATTAACTAAAAGGAAGGAAATGAAAGTATTTTTTAAATGCTTATCAAGTAAGTGCCAGAAGCATTACATATGTTGTCCTATTTAATACTAAAGCCCAAAAAGGTAAATGCTGTAGTCCCTGCTTGGGTGATGTTAGAAGACCTTCTCTAGGATTTTTAACTATGGGGAAATAAGAGATAAGTTAAGAATTAAACTTTGAATGAATAAATGCAGGATTCTAATAGGGATACGAAGAGTCAAGAGTTAGAATAATGTTGACGCCAGTATAATATACGACTGTGTTAACATTATTAACATGCTTACTAAAGAGTAGTGCCATTGGATAAGGGTACAGGACAGCCATGGAAGCCCAGAGAAGTAGAACAACAAAGAGAATTTTTAAAAGTGCCATAAGAGGAAAAGGAGAAAGCCAGTCAGTGTACTTGGAGGATCCTGATTCCACTGCCAAGCTCTGCATTTCGTAGAGATGTGCACCTGAGGCTATATTAGCTTGATTCCATTAACCATCCAACGAACTTCTCTTTTTCTGGTTTCATGCTCAACAAACAAACCGCTGGTTGTAATTTGACTTTCCATGTAGATTTGCCTACAGGAAAAGAAAGTTGCTGATCGTGCAGCTATGAGGACTTTGGTCCAAGTCTTATTTATCTTGGGAAATTAATAAAACGGCTTTCTGGTTGTATATGTTAGGCTTGTGATTGGTTAACATAACTAGATCCACCTGACATAACCAGGTTTCTGCATCTACTGGAGAGGCCCTAGGATGGTGGTGTATATACCAGGTAGTTCATGCCAACCTATGAGATCTCACTGAAATTAAATAGCTTACCTCCTCTGTCTAAGGACCACTTTATGAGACCACCCTCCTGCCCATAAAAATGACACATCTTGGACAAAATATAAATATAAACTATTTGAAAGGGTTGTAGAACAATCCAAAGATAGTAATCTGAAAGGGACACGACATGTGAAAGAGAAGAAAACCAGGTGTGCTCTGTATCTAAATGCTCTTCCCCGAAATGCACTTCCAGTTCTCCTCTGTATGCAGAGAAATAGGATACAAGCAGAAAACGATAGTATTACTGAAGTGGAAAAAAACCAGTCAGAGTTCTGGGCTGCCACAGCTCTTAGAAATGGAGAGGGGAGTCCTTAAAGATGGGAGCCCTAAAACTTGCTAAAATTTCCCCTCATTGGCTCCTCAACTATTCAATTCAATAACCCCAAGGAACCCAACAGAGAACAGCACTTGGAAAGCTTAATAAATAACTCACCGTGATATTAGCAATTGCCTGGTGCTAGAGAGTTTGGAGTTGAAGCCCAACCAAGTAGAGGAAATTGGTAAACATAAATAGAACCTAAAAAGGGCTACACTTTAGGAAAAGAGACCACATCCCAAGATAAATGACTGCTTAAATAGCAGTCAGCAAACTATGGCCTATGGGCCAAACATGTCCAGGTGAAGCCCAAATCTTGTCATTCTCACGCACGTACGCATTATTTACGGCTCCTTTCGCACAATAATTGCAGAGTTGAGTAGCAGCAAAGGAGACCATTTGGCCCACTAGGTATAAAATGTTTACTATCTTTCCCTTTATAAAAAAGATTTGCTGATTCCTGCTTCAAGAATAAGACAAAATTAAAATAGACCTGTCTTAACAAAAGCCTTAAACAAAACCTCTCCCCAAACGAGTTGACATGCTGGTTTTTTGACCTATCAGAAAAAAACCTGAACTGTATTTAGAGGAAAATAACACAATCCAGCATCTCTATAACATATTATACTCAATATCTATCAAGCAAAAATAAATGACTAGACATGTAAGGGTTAGGGAAACGTGATCTATAATCAAAGGGGAAAAAGACGTCAATGAAAAACTTTATAGACGATTGAAATGTTAGAATGGCAGAATAAGGACATAAAATAGCTATTATGAATATGCAAAAAAAAACCAGGAAAAGACGGATAAAATGGATGAACATGTGGAGTTTCAACAGAGAATGAAAATTCTCAAAAAGGTCAAATTTGAAATCTAGAACTGGAAAAGTAATACATTAGTACTTCTGATTTCAGCTCTGACATATAAAGGGCTTGAAAGTCATCACTTCTATCCTTACCACAGGAAAGAGCTGGACAAACTAAAAATCAATGATTTTTCTTGGATCTGTCAGAGAGCTGAGGCTGAAGGGTAAACTACTACCCTAGAATATAGAGTGAGAGGCACAGGCAGACGCAGCTGAACTCCACTAACCTGAAGCAGAAGCTGCCAGGACTATAAACTGGCTCAAGTGCAGACTAAGAGTGAGCCAGTGTTAGAGAGAAACTCCTGGAAGCACAGTCTTAGAGGTGGCCCCACACATTCACGGGCTTTAACTTAAGGAATCTCACCAGGTTCTCACAGTGAAGCACTAAGAAAGATTCCTTCATGGTTTTGTCAGAGAGGGGGGAAGAGTAATCATGTAAAATACACCCAGAGCCTTCTCTATAACAAATGACTTTTCCAGGAGATAAGATTTTGGCAGAGCCATATCCTAGTTGGGGAAAGGGCAGTCTTCTCTTCTTAATCCCCTGCAGTCTTCCTATCTCACCTAAGGAAAACAAAAACCAGAAAACATGGTCAAGAGGGGTCAGTGCTTCAAGTTAATAGATTAGAAATACTGCAGCCAGGGAAGACAGAAGGGAACAGAAGGAAAAATTGCTATAACGCTGAAGAAGACACAGTCCCACTAAACACATCATGCTCATTAAAAACTAAGATTTAATCATATTATAGAACACTCTCTACTCCATGTCTTTGCACCATCAGCAGGGCTCTAGTATAACTGGATTACAGCTGAAAGTGTTCTCTCTAGGGAGGAGTACTTAGGGAAGCCCAAAATAAAGAGGAAAGACAAAAATGACAGTAAAGAAACTTGAAACTTCTTACACCTATAGTTACAAAAAATATTAAACACAGCCTAACTCCTTACCAAGTTACCATAAATCCTCACAATAAATTCCTAAATACCTCATTTTTATTATCCAATACAACATGTCTAACAAGAATAAACTATAAGGTATACCAGAAGGCAAACAAACAAACAAAAGAAAACACAGTCTGAAAAGACAAAGGGATTATTAAAATCAAACTCATAAATGACATAGATGTTGGAATTATCAGACAGGCATTTAAAATAACTATGATTAACATGCTAAGGGATCTAATGGAAAAAGTAAATGCTAGGAAATCAGTAACACTGTAACAGAAATGAAGAATGCCTTTGATGGCTTGATTAGTAAACTCAACACAGCCAAGGAAAGAACAGGTGCATTTAAAAGATAGCTCAATACAAACTTCCAAAACTGAAAAGCATAGAACATTCAAGAAGTGGGATAATTTCAAAAGGCCTAGAATATGTATAATTAGAACACAAAGTAAAGGAAATGTTTGAAGTAATAATGGCTGAGAACTTTCCAAAATTAACACCAAACACCAAACCACAGAGTCAAAGTTCAGGGAACACCAACCAGGATAAATGCCAAAAAGAACATGAATACTCATATCATATTCAAACTGCATAAAACTAAAGACAAGAGAAAAGTATCTTGGAAAAGGAGCAAGGATAAGAATTACAAAGAACTTGTCATTGAAATCATGCAAGGAAGAATAAAGTGGAGTGAAATATGTAAAATATTGAAAGAACTCCTCCCCCATAAGCCTAGAATTACATATTCAGCAAAATTGTCCTTCTAAAACTAAGGAGAAGTAGACTTTCTCAGGAAAAAAACCCAAGGAAATTAATGAGAAATGAATACTTTCTCTGCAAGAAACGTTAAAAATTTTTTGCTTATTGTTTTTTGTTTAAGGCAGAAGGAAAATGAGGTAGTAAAAATGTGGGTCTACATAAAGAAAGGGACACATTGGAGAAGGAATCAGTAGAGGTAGAATGGAATCTTGCATTTTTTATCCTTAATTGATCTAAAGATAACTGTTTGAAATACCAAAAACAACAATGTATTAAGTGATTATAGCATATGGAGAAGTAAAATGAATGATAAGAACGTCAAAAAGATGAGGAGTTAAGAAAATTCTGTTATTATATACCCTCACTACACATGAAACAGAATGATATTATTCAAAGATGAGCTTAGATTAGTTAAAATGTATATTGTAAACTCTAAGGCAACTTTTAAAAGAAGTTTAATTTATATACTATGAAAGGAGATAAAATGGAACCATATAAACACTCAAAACCAGAAAAGGCAGGAAAAAAATGGAAAAAAAGGAAGAATAAAGTCAACAAATAGAAAACAGTTGTGAGCATGGTAGATATTAATCCAACTATATCAATCATTACTTTAAATGTGAATGATATGCAGTCGTTTTACACTGTGACAGAATGACATTTTATCTCTGTAATCTTCCTCCCCAAAAAGCCATCATCTCTTCCTAATCCTGAGGAAAACATCAGATATTCTACAAAATAACCAACCAGAACTCCTCCAAAGTGTCAAGGTCATCAAACCCAATGAAAATCTTGAGAAACTCTCAGAGCCAAGAGCCCCTAAGGCAACCAAGAGGAGAGAAGATAAACACTGGAAAAAAAAGTGACAAGACTAAAAAAATGCGTTCTTTAAAAAAACTAATAAAATTGATAAGACCCAAGGAAGACTGATCAAGAAAAAAAGAAGAAGAAAAGGAAAATCAAAATCTGCATGATCAAGAATAAAAAAGGGTACCTTTGAAGGATGCTACAGGTATTAACTATTTTGAGGATATTGTGAACAACATTATGACAAAAATATTGATAACTTGGAGGAAATGAACAAATCCCTTATCAAAAAACTGGTTTTTAAAATGGACACAAGAAGAAACAGAAACCTGAGCATTCTTGTGTCTTTTAAATAAATTTAAACGAATTAAAATCTTTTCCAAAAAGAACCAGATGGCATCAGTGCAAATTCTTCCTAAAGGAATGAGTAGTTCTTATATTATATAAATTCTTTAATACAATAAAGAAGAACAGGACATTTCCCATCTGGTTTTTGGTTCAGGATAACCCTGATACTAGTAAAGAGAAAAACAGTACATAAAAAGAAAATTACAGGTTAATATCCTTCATGAACATAAAGAAAGAAATTCTTAATTAAAAATTAACAAAGTCCAGCAATATATAAAATGGATAATAAGACTATAGAAAACAGATCCAAGAAGCATAGAAAACTCCAAGGCAGGACGAAGTTCATATCTACAACATTATAGTCACACTGGAAAAATAAAGAGATTAAAAAAAGAGAAATAACATAAAGATAGCCAGAGTCAAAAAAAAGAAAAGAAAAAGAAAAAAAGAAACTCCATTAATACAGGGAAAAAGTGATAAGAATGTAAGCTGACTTCTTGTCAGAGACAATGGAAGCCAGAATACAATAGAATAACATCTTTAAAGTGCTGAAAAAAAAATCAACTGTCATATCTACCAAACATACCCTACAAAAATGATGGGAGCATAAAGCTATTATCAAAGAGACAAAAGCTGAAAGAATTCATCTCCAGCAAAACTTTCCTACAAGAAAAGCTAAAAGAATGTCTATAGGCTCAAGGGTAATGATGTCATATAGAAATCCAGTTATACAAGAATGAATAAACATCAGAAAGAGTAAATTAAAAAGATTATTTAAAAAATTATTCCTTTGTTTTCTACACATAAATTATTAAACCTCCTTCAAGACAACTGGCTATTTAAAGTGAAAATTATAGCAAAAGAACATGAGTTGTGATAGAATATATAAAAATAAAATATATGATAACACATAGAGAGGAAGGTAGTAATTGGAAATACATTTTCATAAATATCTGAAATTGAAGCAATTAAATATTTTAAAGATAGACTCTGGCAACTTAAGGATGTATACTATAATCTCTAAAGCAGCTATGTAAGAAAAAAAATCACACTCTGTAGCATCTTACTACCCTGAGGGACAGTGAGTGACCCCAGTGGGGTGGGGGGGACTCGATAATCTGGGTGAATGTAGTAACCACGTTGTTTTTCATGTGAAACCTTCATAAGATTGTATATCAATGATACCTTAATAAAAAAATCACACAACTAAAAAGGTATTCGAAGAAATAAATAGAATATGAAGACAGAATAAGCCTGCAAGTTTGGCTCAACATTCAAAAATCAATGTACTTCATATCAATAAAACAAAGGAGGTAAATTAAGTGATGATCTCAAGAAAGAGAAAGCATTTAATAAAACTACATACCCATTCATGAGTAAAAATTGAGAACTATAAATAGAAGGGGACTCTCTTAGTCTGATAAAGGGTTATCTACATCATAATTAATGTAAAATATTAGACATTTTTCCCCAAAGGTCAAGAACAATTACCTCTGTTCTCACCTCTCCTGTCCAACATTGTACAGGAAGTACAGTAAGGCAAGAAAAAATAGAAGAAAACACAAAGAATAAGAAAAAATAAAAGTTGTATGAAAAGAAGTAAAACTGTCTTTATTCACACATGACACAATTGTAAATATCTAAGGAAAGATACAAAAAAGAACTAGAATGAAAAGTGAAAGTATTTCTATCTACAAGCAAGAAATACTAGGAAAATTAAGTTAAATTAACAATACCATTTATAATAGCAAAATAATCCAAGTATACAGGAATTAATTTAATGAAAGGTGTACAAGACATCTATACACGGAGAAATTAACAATCTGAATAAATTGGTAGGTGTACCACGTTCATGGATTCACAGATTCAATATTGTAATGATTACAACTTGAACTATAGATTCAAATAATCTCAAATAAACTGTCAGAAGATATTTTTGTAGAAATTGGCAAGCTAATTCTAACATTTATATAGAAATGTAAAGGTGCCTGGAATGGCCAAAGCATTCTGTAGGAAAAATAAAGTTAAGGGATCTACACTGCCTGATTTCAATACATACTGTAAAAACTATATAGTACATAAGGCAATTAGTTATTGGCATGACAAAAGACAAATGTCAACTGCACAGGACACAAAGCTTAGAAATGGATGCACACTTTAAGAAGCTAATTGGCTTATGAAAAAGATGCCATAAAATTAAATGGAAGAAAAGCCTTTTCAACTAGTAATGCTAGTACTACCGGATACCTTTATGGGACAAAAATGAAACTTCACGCCTTTCTTATATCACATAAAAAGTTAATTCGAGGTTAATCATATACCCAAATGTAAGAGTTAAAACTATGAAGCTTCTCAAAGAAAATACGAGATGAATATATTTATATGACAGCAATAAGTAACAAAAAAGTAAAAACATGGACGAATCTAAAAAATACTATGTTGAGAGAAAAAAGCCAGACACAAGAGATTACATTCTGAATGATCCATTTATATGAAGTTCAAGAACAGGAAAAGTAATCTCTGGTTATAGAAATAGAATAATAGCTTCCTCTGGGAGGGATATTGACTGGGAAGTGGCATGAGAGGTCTTTCAAGAATGACAGAAAGGTTCTATCTCTTGATCTGGAGGACGCTAGGTGGACATGAACGTTTGTCAAAATTCATTGAAAACACTCATAAAATCAAAGCATTTCACACTTCATAAAAATATTACATCATGGTCCAGCAATTCCACTTCAGGGTTTCACCCAAAGAAAACAAAAATACTAATTTGAAAATATATAGGTACCCCTTGGTTCATTCTGTACATAATAATGTAAAGCACCACCTCTACGGTGGGCCAAGGAACCTGTGCAGATCACACCGCATTTAGGAAAAAAGTGTTTCATATTTTCCATTTTGACCATATGTCCTATGAAATATATTGTTTGGTTGTTTTGGGAGATGTGTATAAATCCTTGGTTTTATAGTAAAGAAAATCATAAAAGGAATGGGGAAGGCATATCTGGACCTCACACAAGAAGAAAGACTTTGAATAGGATTGGACCTGAAGGGTCACCCTGAACTTACCTAATATATTTTGGAGACATAACTGAACTGCTCTGATGAAAAAAACCTGTAATGTTATTCTCAACTTAGTAACTCAGATTTGGGGGAAATATATTGCTGTAGGCTAGTGTGGTGTAGGGTTTGCCCTGGAAGAGGAAGGTGATGAAATCTAGGCTGAGATCAAGCCTTGTGGACTGCAGGTGTGGTTTTCTGAAGGCCATGTAGAGATGTGAAATGAGAATAAAAGAATGTAGCTCTCTCAGAGGGAAGGGAGGAAGGCTCTGGAGACAGACAACAAGAGTATGAACTGGGCTGCTTCCTAAAGGGCACGTTGAAGAGCTTCACTTCATCATCCATCCATTCATCCACCTGTCTTCTCTTTATTTATTATCTTTTTATTTGGGGCTCTGAGCACAATCATATTTCACATCCAGTTTTAAGTTATTGTTTCCTGTGTTGTATGGGAATAGTTATCCTGGAGTCTATAATACTACCTGTCATAAGCACAGAGATCTGCCTGGTGGGGTTGGGGGACCCAAGGGAGATCAGGGGGGAAGCAAAGTGTCACTCCACCCTTCCCAGGCTCCTCGAGGAGAATCACGGTCTTGAATTTTAGGAAGTGGCTGGTGGCACAGTGAGTGGTCCAAATGAGAGCCTAGAACCACTGAGAGGCGTGTGTACCCCAAACAGGCAGCTGCCTGGAGGAGCAAGAAACAGATTCAAGACAAACCCCTCTTTCCCAAAATATGGAGGAAGGTAAGCCTAGGACTTGGGTTACATATGGATTATGTCAGATAATATATATTCTGCACATAGTAAGCACTAGATATATGGTAGCTATTAAAATAATAATAATAAATCTAAACAAATTCCACCTGGAACTATTTATCTGTGGAGGAATCTGGAAAGAGATAGGGCAGAACAGGGGGCCTCTGGGAATGAAGCAGTATTATTTAAAACATCAACAAATACTGAAAACATAGAAGCATTGAATTCTAGAGCTGGGAAATCTTGAGTTATTGTAAAACTCTTGTTTTACAGATGTATAAACTGAGTCCCCAAGAAGTGAAGTGATGGACTCAGAATCACCCACCATTTGTAGTAGTGGAGTTGGGTGCACTGACTTCCAACTGACTACGTTTACTTTTTTTATTTTTTCGGCATTTTCTGAGAAATGCTTCATTTTCTAACATCCTCAAATCAATTCAAGAAAATCCTAAATGACATCTAACATAGATTTATCTTAGTGGGGAAGTTACTGGCAGACATCACCTCAGAGGAGTGGACCCAGGCGGTGGGAAAGACACTGTACCAGAGTTTGCGTGACGGACACCCATTCTTAAGAAAATGAAAATTCTTCCCTAGAAAATACTATAATGGATGTTAAATTTTGTGAATAACCTGAGAACCCAATACTCTGTTTCCCATGTTTGTAAATTCGGAAAATCTTACTGAGATGGTAAGAAGATCTCTAAACTTCCTCCACCCTACAAAAACTGAGCCCTTCGGGAGCAAGAGCAAGGGAGAGAACAGAAGTCAGCATGGATAATGCCACAGGCCTGTGGCCTCGGGAGGCAGAGGGAGCTCCAGTGAAGGGTGGCCTGCGACCAGTTCCATGCAGAAGAGCTGGACTGGCAGTGTTAACTTCAGTCCTTTATCTCCATCTGGGCTCTTGAAACTAGGATTACCTTTTGTCGGTAAAATTCAATGCTGGGAAACAAAACTGTGCTTCACAAATAGAGAAATGCTGTCACTGCGGGGAAGTGATTGACCTCGACCTCCAGAACCAGGCCTAGAACCTAAGAATTTCTTATTCCTAGACCTTTCTGGAAGATCAAGATATTATCCATCCATTGTCAATGCCAAGTTAGTAAGTAAAGGTGTAGGGTGACCGCGGGAGCTGGTGTGCCTGGTTAAACGGGATACTGCTCTGCCCCTCGGGTCTGCTTCACCAAATCCACTCTTTCTACAGAGGCAAGGATGCCTTCACGTGGTCTCTCTTTAGTCCAAATCCCGCTCAACCTCTTAATGAAGCAGTGACCCAGACTAACCTGTCTCCTAAAGCTGATGATCCCCATATACGTGGCTCCCTTACAAGCCCTTAAAGTCTGAAGGTAACCAGTCCTTTCTTCCCGGGGCCCCAGAGACCCTCCGTGTGCAAGTCTCGTCTCCCTTGGTCTCAGGTTTTCTCTCTGTAACCATCTTTCCCATCAAACGTCCTTTATAGGGATCTTCTCCAGGTGCTGCCCAGAAATTACTCCAAACACTGCCCAGGGTTTTGTCCTCAGAATACAGAAAGCCCAGGTCCCGGCTGTCTGTGAAGGAACTGAGGGCAAAACCTGAGTCTAAAACGGCATGGGCGTTGAGGCTGAGATGGCAGAGGAAAATGAGGGAAGGATCTCACCCTTCTCTTTTTACTTAATACTTAGGGAAGAATTTAACTTTAAACTTCAGAATACATATATTTAAAAATACAACTCAAATTATTAATATAATATACTTACATATGTATATATATATTTAAATACAGTACAAATAGTAAATAATATATATTTAGCAATTAAATACATATTTAATCTAATAAATCATAGATATGATACAATTACATGATATAATTTACTATATTACATATGTATTTAATAATTAATAAATATATATATGATAATGTATTACTAATATATACTTGATGATATATTTAATTATAACATTAAATAATATGTTTACTATTAAAAACAGAACTCAAAAACCAAGTTTGGTAGTTTACATGGCTTGCAATTCCTGTGGGAGATGAAAGTAACTTCCTCTGATTTGTGAGCTAAGGATAGGAAGGCAGTTTGAGAGCTGTGCTCACCGCCCGCAGAGGGGTAACTGCATCAGGCCTGGGCGCACACCTGTGTATGTCATCCCGACAAAACAATATACAAGGGTTTCCACTTGCCAGGTCACTGTCACTATGGAGCCAAGGGATGGCTACGATTGTTTCCCTCTTAGATGTTCTCTGTCTCATTTAGAGAATGAGATTTTACAGAGTTCCAAGAAATCTCTCCAGACTTTGGTACTCTTTGTCTTCCTAAACCACAGTCCCGAAACTGCCTACCGTGCTTTTGCAGAGACAGTCACATCATGAGTGTACAGTTGTGCGTCTTCTCTTCCCTTGACTTCCCCCAGCCAGCTGTTTTCTGTAGCATCAGAATTTGGATTCTATCAATTCTTTTGACATTGCGTCTTTTGGATCCTTGTTTCCCCAAAGGGAGCCCAGTGTAATGGAGTGTGGATATTAAGATTGCATTATCAGCAGCCAGATGGCCCAGAGACAAGGGGATGCTGATATGCGTGGTCTTTGTCCTTCAGAAGGAAGGAAGTGCTGCTTCTCATGGTGCCTAAGATGCCATAGGTGTGGGCAGTATTCACAACAGCCTTCTCAGGGCAAAGCAGAAGTAACCTAAAACAGAGCAAATTTTCATCCTGAGATGTGTGTCCTTTACTATCCATCAGCTACCAGCACAACTGTGGAGAAAGTCCTGGAGCTGCAGTGGGGCATCTGGTGCTAGCTCAGATTCCCTCAGTTTGCAGATGAGTAAAATGAGGCCCAGATAAGAATCCCCCCCAAGGATGCAAAGTAAGTTACTAGAAGACACAGAACTAGAGCACAGATTATCAAACTATTAAAACAGTGCTCAATTTTGTCCACATTCTGGATTGCAGTAATTAAAAGACAATGCATAATCATTTGGTGCACATCTGTTATATCTTTACTATAAATGAATATAAGACCAGTACAAAAAGGACATCAAAACACAGTAAGACTGAAGAAAAGTGGTAGAAATGGCTATCACGGCATTTATACATGGAAGAATGTCACTTTTTTTAGAGAAACCAGAAGCTAAGCAAATTACTTGCTCTGGGGAGCAATCTGGTATGGCATCCTTAGGCATACCTGTGGCTATAACAGACATCCACAGAATTCTTTGATTGACATCTAAGTTTAGTATGAAGTCTGGTGCTAGCAAGAAATTCTTGACTTGGCAGATTTTATTGTTGCTTTATTTTTCCTGGGGATAGTGAGTGTGAAGTGGGTATAACTGACGTCTCTCTTCCCAGACCATCTCATTAGTTATTCCACAAATACTTAATTGATATCATATCATATGTTAGACACTGTGCAAAGACTTGAAAATGAAACGTGGGATCAAATAGTCTGGATCGCCTTAGTGGCACTTACCAGTATCTGTGAATGCATTTGAGGCAGGTCACAAGAGGTTTAGGAAATATAAATAAAGTTGTCCATCCTCAGAAAACATGCAGAATTCCCTATGCTGTACATTATATCCCTATGACTTATTTTTTTATAACTGGAATTTTTAAATTCTTAACACCTTTCACCTATCCGCCATCCCCTCCCCTCTCTGATAACCAACAGTTTATTCCCTGTACCTATACATCTGTTTATATTGTGTTTTCCTTGTTTGTTTTGTTTTGGTTTGGTTTAATTACACATACAAGTGAAATCATAGGGTATTTGTTTTTCTCTTACTTCACTTAGCGTAATGCCCTCCAGGCCCATCAGTGCTGTCACAAATCACAGGATTACATTCTTTTTTGGCTATATAACAGTCCACTGTGTATATGTACATCTTTATCCATTCTTCAATCAATGGATCCTTAGGTTGCTTCCATATCTTGGCTGTTATAAATAATGCTGCAATGAACAGAGGCGTACATATATCTCTTTGATTTGGTATTTTGTGTTTTTTGGATAAATACCCAAAAGTGAAATTGCTAAATCATATGGTATTTATATTTTTAAGTTCTTGAGGAACCTCCATACTGTTTTCCATCATGGCTGCACCAGTTAACATTCCCAGCAGCAGTGCATATCTCCCTTTTCTCCACATCCTTGCCAATACGTGTTAGTTTCTGTGTTCTTGATAACAGCCAAGCTGAGCTGTGTGTAGGGTCATCTCACTGCGGTTTTGATTTGCATTTTCCTGATGATTAGTGATGCTGAGCGTCTGTATACTTTCATCTGTGCATTTTGTGTAAATAAATTACATCTCAATAAAAAAGGTCACTGTGTGAAAATTTTTTATTCAGCCTCAATTCTTAAAAAGAAGACTGAACAGACCAGAAGGATATATCATGTGCATATGTTATATATATATAGTATATGTAACTATATATAATATAAAACATATATATTAGCTGTATATAACTATAAATATGTATACTATAGCTATGTATAATTACATAAAACTATATGTAATATATAACTATATATAAATACATATATATATATATGTTGGAAGATTCAATAGTATAAAGATATCAGTTCTAACTTATAAATTCAATGCATTCTCCATCAGAATACCAAGAGATATTTCAGTGGATTTTGACATGTTTATTCTAAAATTTATAAAAGTACAAATTGCCAAAATGCATCTGAATAGTATTTACATGGGTTTTCACTGAGATAACTATTTATATTTTGAGTAGTTTTATATATTATAAATCAATAAAAGTTAAAATATTTATATTTTGAGGAATTCCTATTTAAATGTCTCAGTGAAATACTTAAACATGTTGTGCACAAAGATGTAGCAGGAGAATACGGATCGTTTTTTTGCTTTAGGAGCAAAAAGCTGGAAACTAAATAGGTGTGTCTTAATGCCTAAAAAGGCGTATCTTAAATAAAAAGAGCTACATACAAACTATTAATTACTATGGAGAGCTTATGAAGAAGGTTCTAGACTTATAAATCCTTACATTAAAAATATAATTACAGAACTAAAGAGTTTGATTCCAGTCACATGTACAGATGCACAGAATGTATTGTGCATCCTTTTAGTTTTTTGTTCACAGTTACCTTTGGAAAACTGAGTTCATATTGTTGGTGATGAGCAGAGTGTATAGTAAAGGAATTTTTACACTTTTAATTTTTTTTCTTTCTGTTCTTCAAATTAGATAATTTCTATTGATCAGTCGTTAAGTTCACTCATTCTTCTGAATGTTCATTCTCATGTTAAGCCTATCCAATTAATTTTTTATTTGCATATTGAATTTTTTCAACTACAATTTTCATTTTTTTCATATAGTTTTTGCATATGTAATTGCCTACTTTTCAACTCAGATGAGCAAATTTTTATGTCCTTAAGCATAAACTTGTGGCTGTAAAGTCATGGGTTATTAACCCTGATATTGCTGTTGTGTGTCTTCTGAGTCAGTCTCTGTAAATAGTCTTTTCTTTTGAGAATGGGTTGAATTTTCTTGTTTCTCATGTGTTCATTAATTTTGGATTGTATCCTGGACATTATGAATGATATATTGTAGATACCATGGATTCTGTTATTTTCCTCTGAAGCGTTTTTCTTTTTTTCAGATAGTTAATTTGGTTAAATTTAAATCACCAAGTCTGTCTTCTCCTGTAGTGGACAACAGTTAAAATGTCAGTCACGCCCTTTAGTCTTAATTGGACTTACTGAAGTCTGGTCTGCATATACATGGTTCAGGGCTCAGGTCAAGATTGGAGTTTATATGCAGAATCTGGGTCTTCCTCTCTGTGGCATTATTTCCAGGATTTCCACCTTAGTTTCCAGTGGCTGTAATTGCTCCGAACTCTGTTCATGAAACTTCTACTCAGTAATCAGTGCTATTAACCCTGCTCTATTTTCTTCTGGCCAGCCTGTATGCCTTCCTCTATGTATATAAAAGCCAGGTATCTTAAAATACAATTGGGTTTGTATTACAGATACATGCTTTGTATGTTGCTTTTATCCGTTAACATCGTATTTTGAACATTTCTCATACCCTTATATTCTTCAAATATTTCAACATAGAGATTTCCCTAATTTGTCTTTGCTTTGATTTTTGTTTTGAAATTACACTATCATAAATGGCAGTGCAATCAATTTACTACACTCTGAATATTACCTTAGTTCATACTCCTAGAGGTGGAATTACTCAGACTTGGTTAACTGACTAACTCCACCACCCTCTATATCCCAGGCATTCTGGGTCATTGCATAATATGAAAGCTGCTGTGCTCATTCTCAAGAAGGAAGAGTACTAATATGAACTACTATGGGACATTTATTGGGCCACATTTACTAGGAACCAGGTTCCAGAACATTAAAATGTCCCATAGAAAGCACAGGCCTCTCTTCAGAAGCTTTCTGTATCCTGTAAGCAGATCTTAATCCACCATTTTGCTCAGCTCTTTTCTCTTCTTTGCATGCATTCCTAATTTTGCTTGTCTTTGCTTTGAATTCCTCTACCATATGGATTGCCAGAGGGTGGTAAGATGTTAATATTGCAAATATAAAACTTAAGAGGCTGGAAGATTTTGTTTAGGCATCAAATCTGAAATAGGAGCTCTAAACCAGCTTTTTGGGGGTTTCCTAGGAAGTTCTTGGCTCCCAACAAATAAGAAAATGGTAGGCAACAAATTCAAGTAAAGAACTTTGAACTTAGAAGCCTTCATAAACACAGGCAAAAACACATTCCAGAGCAAAAGCATATCAGCTCTGCCCATCACCAACAGACGGTACAGTATCTCGTCATGAACTTGTCTCCGTTGTACCCATGGGACTTTTAATTTGTGGAGGTGACTGACCCACAACATGGAGACACTAATGCCATTGAAAATAGAACTTATTACATTTCCTGAGAGGGGGAGGCGTGCCATGGGGAATGTAGGACCAAGTGGGGAAGAACCAGGTTTAGTCAAGAGGAAGAAAGGAAGAGTGAAGGAAAAACCCTGGCCAGAGCCTTTATGACTACAGTGCTGAGAAGTTATTAGGTGGCAACGCCCCCTATTGGGCAGAAAGTGAACCGCAGGTGTTGGGCTTGCAGCATTGTAACATAATTTCTGCACACCCACGACAGCTGGATGGTGGGGAATATGGAAACAACCTTGGTTGTACGGCCATAGGGATAATAGATGCTAACTGGACAAATACAGAATCTAAGAAAACCCAGAATGCTAATTTAAAATGAAAAGAAAACAGCTAAAATGCCAACATATTTGGGTAAACAAATGTGCCTTTCAGGGAATTAATATTTGTGTTTAAGGTAATTGAAAAGAAGCAAGAGAGCCTTATACAACCTGCCCCCTCCTGCTTTGACCTCATATGCAGTTTTCTCATTCTTCTCCGCCCATCGCCCTAGTGGAGAAACCAGAACAACTAGGTGTGCTTCTGCTGGAAAGCATGCCTTCTACCTGGAAATGTCCTTCTACCTGGAAAGCTCTTCCTCAGATATCTGCATGCTTCTCTCCCAAAGGCCTTCACTCAAAAGTTACCTGCTCTGGGAAGCCTTCCTCACCAACCCTTCTAAAACTGACCCCACCTGGTACTTTTAACTCCCTCTCCTCCTTTGTTGTTTTCTTTTGCACTTATGACTGTCTAACATGCTATTCATGGTACTTTCATATTGTCTGTCCTGCACTAGAACATATGTTCCCTGAGGGCAGGGATTTGTTTGTTTTGTTTACTCATGTACTTTAAATCTCAGTGTCTAACTAATATTAGTTGGTCTAACTAATACCAGTCCCAAACTAATATTAAGGGGAAAATGCTGTGGGGTGGTAATAGGAAATAGAGAGAAAGGAAGCTTTCCCTGAAGAAAGTTTGTAGGTTTATAATACACATATATAATATGTAATATAATATATAATACAAAAGATACAAGTATCATATATTATCTAATATGTATTTTATATATCTATATATATATCTACTTTCTTTAATTGTTAAACCAATAAACTTCTTTATGCAGAATAAGCTTTCCGAGCTTTTACATATACTCTTATATTTACATAAATAGTAGGTATTACAATAATATATGCATAATATAATTATCTATACAATATCCATATATATACTACACCCACATATACACTGTGATGTGGAATTTTCTTAGAACCTTTTGCATACATTGACTTATGCATGTAACCTTCAAGTTTGACCCACAGGAACATTTATCACTGAAGACCATTTAGATAAAACTGGTCTCAATTATGGCTTTGGGGACAAGGAACAAAACCTCCAACTCTTTCCTTTCTCTTCAGTTTCCCATGACATTGAAGTATGAAGATAGCTTTAGATTGTATTTTTTGTGTTGTCCACCAGGATACCCAAGTTTTATCACCTCTCCCTAGTTATTTCTTATTTCTCCCCACCTGGAGTGACTTGTCCCCCTTCCATTGTCTCCCTGCGTGACTCACTCATACTAGCTCAGGTGTGGTCTTCCCGACATCCTTCCCCAACAATTTCCTTCTTCCCACAGCCCTTGTCCGTGGCCCGAGCCTGAGCTCGGCATCCTTCCACATGCTCCTAGGACACATTTCACACACACTTCTCATAATACCTGTTACTCTATTTAGGCTGCAGACGGGCAAGCTTGTACTTCAGCTGTTTCATTCTTAAAAGGCTACCACCATTGCATCATAGATATTCAAGTGGCCAGCATTTCCTTCTTCTGACTTAGTGTCTACCAAAAAGTCTCTTGACATCTCAGTTCTTAAAAATTCTGAATCTCAACAATATTTGCTAACATGGAAGTGACTTATAAACCTATATACCCTAACATCACTAGGAAGACCTGATCACAGTTACATCATAAATGTGATTATGTGGTATCCCAGTTTAATACAGAAGATGACAAGAATTTAAAAATTGATTAAATATCTGTACACGAATACTCCTAGCAGCATCATTCAAAATAGTCAAAAGATGAAAACAACCCAAATACCCACTGATGGATGAATGGGTAGGCAAAATGTGGTATATGCATACAACAGAATTCTAGCCTGCCTTAAAAAATAATAAAACTCTGATATATGCAACAACATTACTGAACCTTGAAAACATTTTGCTACATGAAATAAGCCAGTCACAAAAAAAGATAAATACTGTATGATTTCAATTAGATGAGACACTTAGAATAGTCAAATTCATAGACACTGAAAGTTGAGTAGGGATTTCCAGAGCCAGGGGAGGGCAAAATGGGGATCTATTATTTCATGGCTCCTGTTTGAGCTGTTTCAGTTTGGCAGAAACTGAAACATCCTGAAGACGGATGGAGGTGATGGTCGCACAGCACAGTGAATGTGCTGACTGCCACTGACCTGCACACTTAAAATGGTTACAGTGGTGAATTTTGTTATTTATGTTACATTAAAATTTTTTTAATTGATTAAATTCAGTGCATGGTTCCTAGACATCTTATCCCTTTGCCTTCTTCTGGTCAAAAATGTCAGAAGGAGTGAAGGAGACAGGGTGCACTTCACTGCACAGAGTAAGTCTCAAATGCCTCTGAGAAGAAACTCTGACATCATCTGTCCTCACTTATCTGCACTGCTTTCCTTTACATTTTACTGAAGGAAGATTTGTCTTCTGTTTTCTGAGGCTTTGAAAACTTGCCTTGTTTAAAAAAATTCAGAGTTTTATTATTTTTCATTAGGGACCTGCAGACACATAGGTCACACAAATTTCTGTCTAGGGCTGTCTTTGGAATAAAGTATAACCTGCAAATTCTTAAAAGTTGATTTACCATCAGTTTGGAACAATACTCTGAATAGCCAGCTCCTTCTTATGTGATAGTCTACCCATGAAAACACATTTTAAATAACTCTGAATGCATTCCTTTCTATATATCTCAGTGTCTTTTTTATATCATGTCCAACTTGGCTTTAAAATGACGTTATTACTTTGATGGAAGTGGCGTGGGAATTATTTCATTCGTGCAAAACAGGTTTAAGAAATAAATCTCATTGTTCATATTTTTGACAACGCAATCATGCCAACATCTATCATGGAGAGGACGCAGCCACAGAATGCCTGCATATTAGTGCTCTAAAGGCTCTCATATCCAGCTCACTTGTTATTAGAAGGTGCTGTGAACTCAACTGCACCCTCCCATTCAAATTCCCATGTTGAAGCTTTAACCCCCAAAGTGACTGTGCTTAGAGCCAGGGCCTTTTTGGAACTAAGGTTAAATAAGGTCATAAGGGTAAGGCTCTGATAGTTAGTGACTTTATAAAAAGAAGCAGAGAGACCAGAGCTCTTTCTATCCACACCCATGTGCACTGTGGGAAGACCATGTGAGGACACAGCATGCAGGTAGTGGTCTTCGAGCCAAGAAAAGAGTTCTCACCAGAAACTTGAACTTCCAGCCTCCAGAACTTTGAGAAATAGACTTCTACTGTTGAAGCCATCCAGTCTATAGTATTTCGTTATGGCAGCCCTAGTTGACTAGGACAGATGGCATTTCAATAAATAAAATTTCCAGTTCAAGGATAGTCAATAATTGATATAATGATTCAGAAAACTATGCCTGCTTCATAAGGCTGTAAGTCCAAGTATATGCAATGTCATTAACATGTATTTTTAGCATATAATCATGTGTGTATATATTTTATATATATACACACACATTATATATGTGTATATATATTTATTATATATTTATATTTATATTCTCTTTCTGAACACAGCATAAAGAAAGTAGTCTTTTCACATGTAGAAAATATGAAACCTTTTTTTAAAACATAAGAAACCATTTGTATCACTAAGTGATCAGGTTCCATAGGTTGATTTTTTGAATTATCATTCTTTTTTGGGAAAATCCTTTCATTTAGTGGTTTCTGCATCACTTATCTGGACCGAATCTCTTGAGTGTCATTGCAAGAGTGTTCCAGAAAATAAATCATGCCCAACGGGTGGTAAAAAACGACAGAAGGTAATAGGTTGACGTGCGTCATCCCTCTTTCTGACATTTCGCTATGCTGTCTGCAGTGTGACGGCTCTGAGTCACAGGGCCTGGTCCACTCATCAGCGCTGCATGCACAGCACATTAAGACCCACAATGAGCAGAGAGCCCCACAGGATGGAGGACATCATGGACGGCACTATGAATGGAGAGGCCCAGCTCCTACCCACATGAGCCTCCCCACAGACTGCTGGAGCATCTTCGAGGCATGACAACTAGTTTCCCCCAGAGACAGTTCAAGAGAGCCAAGGCGGAAGTTGTAATGCCTGCTATGACCAGTTTTGGAAGTCACATGCTCTGGCTGCCACCTGTCGTGCTGGTCACGTGGGGCATCTCTGGTGGGTCACTAGGGACCACCTTCAAGCCTGGCTTCCACTCACAGTGTGACTTCACACCACTTTATACAGGGGGTTTGGGGGTCTCACCTGAGTTGCCCCAAAATTTCTCTCCTCCTCCTGCCCAGGAGAATCTCTTTTCAGGCTGGTGCAGGGCATATAGGGAAAACTCATATTTCCTACTGTTTCTAACCAACACAATTGTCTGGTGTGCACAACTATTTACTTGAAAGTGCTTTAAGCTCCCCTAAGGCAATGATTTTCAAATCTGGTTTCAATTAGAATTACCTGAGGAGTGTGTGTGTGTGTGGACGCATGCATGTGTATGTGTGTTTGTGTGTGTGCATGTCGGCGCATGCATGTGCATGCATGTTTGTGCGGACACATGCATGTTTGTGTGCATGCATGCGTGTGGATGCATGTGTGTGTATGTTTGTGTGTGGGCGCATGCATGTTTGTGTGCATGTGTGTGTGTGTACTATTCGACAGCACTCTTATCCCATCAGAAATGAGTGCTCCTCCTCTACCCCATTCCCACTGATTCTGATTTAATTGTTTCAAGGGGCTCCAGCCAATAGTAATTTTTTTTAATGTGCCTCAACGATTCTAACGTGTGGGTGAAAAACCATTGCTTCTGTTTTTCACACATAAAAGCCTGACTGGCGTGGCCAAGGACACAAATCTCATTTTTACTGCTCAAGTTCAGGCATGGCCCTGCATCCGAGGAAGGAGAAGCCACAAAGAGTAACCATCGCAGGTATCAGATGGGGAGAAGCCTTAGACGCTGTTGCCCAGAGCTGTGACATCACTGCAGAGGAAGCAGATGCAACGCACCTGGGTCAGGGAGGCAGGTGTGATGCACCTGGTGGGTGGCAGGGCCATGATTTGATCCTATTCACAGGCCCCTCCCGCAACTCAGAGCTTCCTGGGAAACCCAAGAGCTATTTTTAAAGAATCCATATGCGTTTTGGCTGTTAGCGCAACAGTAATGTGGCTCTTATCATTTCTCTCTGTTGAATGACAAAGAGCCAATCGGCAAGAAATTAAAAATCGTGAACTCAGTGGTGGAGAGTGGAGAGGAATAGGAAGAATATTGACCTTGGGTAATACTGCCTCATTTTAGGGCTTGCGGGTTTAGGACCAGTTTTGAATAAGGGCTTTTGATTCCTTCCAGGCAATCCAGGTTAGCTCGCCCCTGTTTCCTTTGCTGCCATTTACTTCAGGCACAGGTGACTGAGAGTCCATGAGGACCAGGGGCTGCTGAAGCACTGGCTTTATCTGCTCTTCAGGCTAAAGCATTTATTTAGACTAGAAGCTTCAAACTGGAAGCCTGTGGGCTGGATAAGGTCCATAGATAGGGTCATATGTACTTGTGTCTACCAAGCCAATTTTTTGAAAGTCTCACGTTAAGAAAAACACGCACACACAGAAATTCTGGCTTCTCTTCAAGAATCAACATAAATACCAATACTAGGTTTGCATTTTGACTTGGCAACAACACGCTTGAGCTGTGTCAACTTGCCTCTACCTCCTTAGGTTCATGCATTTACATCACTTATGTCTCCTCTGCGGGCAAAGGATTTGGGGCCCCTCCCTTAAACAATGATGTGAATTAGACAATATTATATTCTGTTTACAAACACAACATACCCTGAACTTAAACTTTCAAATTATAACTATATGTATACACACGTATACATACAGGCATACATACATATACATGCATGCACATGCACACATACACACACACAGTCCCGGTTTTATCCTTCCCGCTCCTCTTGAACTACTGTTGGGCAACACTGATCTTGGAACATTTCAGCTTCAGTCAGTTGCTAGTTGGAATTCAGACATTAAATACCTCATAGACATCTTTCTACTACTTGTTCTGAACACAAAACACCTTCAAAGGGATTTTAAATAGTACTGGCATAACCATTGCCCTATTGGCTCAAGCCAGTGGCTTCAGCCTCTATTGGAATCCAGGCTTAAGCTGTGCCTTCCGCCACCAATCTCCCAAAGTGAATAAAAAGGCTCTAAAAGGGAACCATGTCCCAGCAGCATTCTGACCACCGTTTTGACCTCTCTGGGCAGCGACCTTCACCAAGAAGGTGATACACCTTGGGGAAAACAGTGACAACAGATATAAAGAGCAGACCCTTTTACTAGAATTTAAAACGAAACCCATTCCTTTACAGTACTTTATTTGAAAGGTTCTGAAATGTCCTTATTCGAACACAAATACACTTTTTTTCTTTTAAAAGGAAGCACTAGTGACCTAATGGTTTCCCATTCATTCTCACCCTGGGGGGAAATATATTATTTGTAAGTTTTTACTTTCTGGAGCTCATTCCAGGGATGCGAGGAGCAAGTCTATATTTCACCAAGTGTCATTCTCCTTCGGCCAGAGCGAACTAATGGATGGCTGGGAGGAAAGATACAATTTGGAGGCAATTAATTCTGCTTCAAGTCCCAATGCACCAATGCTAAATAGCACTTGAATCTTGATTCAAGATTTAGAGGCCAGCAGGCTGTGGAAGTCGGCCCAGGCTGCTCGTCTTTCGTGGCTTCATTCTGCAAGGAGCCTGTCTTTTGTTCTGCTTCCTCTTGGCCCCGTGCTTGCGGGCAATTAGATCAGGGACGCGGCTGCCCCCTGTTCGGTTGCCTGGGACCGGGGGCTGCTTTGCGCCCTGATTTACAGCATGAAGGGGGCGTCCGGGGAGCTGGTCCTGGCTTGGTACTTGCTCAGGTTGTCCCAGCTGCAGGAGAACTCGTGCTGCCATCTGCTTACAGCACTGCCACGAAGACGGGCAAAGCGGGAGCCTGCTTGAGTCTCCCCCGATGAAGAGGCTTGGCATATATACCCTGGCCTGGGAACGGAGGAAGTTGAGCCAAAGATGCTTCAGACTCGCCGCAGTCGTCCTAACTGGGAGACACAGCCAGTGGCTGGTCCGCAGATATCGCTGCCAGGACTACAAAAACCTTATCTTCTGTGCGTGGGATTTATAAACACAAGGGGAAACAGTTGTGAAGCAAGTGCTGCTAGGAAATCAGCCCTTAAGCCCTTCTCTTCTCTCTTTGCTCTTTCAGGGTAAAGGTGACTGCAGCGGACTTTGCTGGCAAAGAAACCAAATCGAGGTCAGCCTCTGCTTCCTCGGCACCTTCTGAAACTTGTCCCTCCACAAACTGCCGTTTACTTAGCCTTCGTGGTCTCTTGCCGGACTTGGCCACTGACCAGCCACCACGCGCAACATCCCTGGGCCTCTGTTTTCTCATCCTCAAGCCAGGGTTGTTCTGCTGTGGTGGCATCACTTTGAACAGTATTTACCCTATAGTAAAAGCTCGGTAAATGTTAACCATCATTAGCATTAGGGTGTTTCAACTCCCACCACAACCAGCAAAGCCAGCTCGAAATGGGGAATCAAGCAAATACAGGTGACAGAGCCCTGAGCTGGCACTTCATTCCGGGGCCCCTTACTCTCCAGCCCCCGTCCTGAGGTCAGGATGAGATGGATCCACTTCGGGATGTGGTGACCACGGCAAACTCAGCAGCCCTAAGTGCTGCACTGTATATAGGGTTACGTACATCAAGTCCTGGCAAGGGCCACCACTTTACTTGTACTATTTTCATCATTGTCTCCATTTCCCCAATGAGGAAATTGAGGCATAAGGACATTAAGCAACCTCCCCAAAGTCCCATGGGGAAGAGGAAGAATGCTACCGCTGGCAGGCTGTCTCCTGCAGGCTCTTAATCGCACCGCCATCCCCCACTCAGAACTGAGGAAATGTGCAGTCCCAGCACCATAGGTGGTCTGCTCTTGACTCACCTTCTAGATTTCTTAGCACTGAACCCCTTCATTTTGCAGAGGAGGGAAAAGGAGTGAAGTGGTATTTTTTGGAAGAGGCAGTAGAGTAGGGCGGCCTGCCATCAGAGAGACTGCTGAGAGCCCTAACTGTGCCACCTGCCAGCCAAGGGACACCAAGCACTCACTTAGCCTTTCTAAGTGAGCTAAATCACAGCTTGCTGTGATCCCGCGTCCCAGTGTCATGCCTCCTGCTTGCCTCCCAGGCTGCAGGGAGGACCACCTGGGATGACATGTTTGGGCACAGTGAGGGCCCCCCTTATAGAGGCAGGGATGGCTGTTCTTGCCCAGTTTTATGCAACTGAAGTGATAAAGCCTGGAGGTCTGACCCAATGGCTGGCTCCAAATCCAGGATCCTTTCCACTGCTGTCTGCTGCCTGAAGAAGAGCAGAAACACAGGAGCAAGAAACAAAACCCAAGGTCTGCGGAGGTCCAACCTTGACTCCACTCTATATGGTTCCCAAATGCTCAGCGCTGTGGGGTAGGTCACAGCAGGGGCAGTGCGGAGCAGTCTGGAGAGTGCCCACCTATAGGAAGAGCGCCCACAGGGAGGCGGGACTCCGACTCCAAGCCCCACCCACTCACCTCCTAGTGCCTGGGCTTTGTGATCAGAGAAAGAGGTAAACCACTAGGCATTCACAGACCTGCCTTCCCTAGATCCAAAGCTCAGGTTAAGTTGGTCCTAGTAGTTCCCAGATGACATTCTCTAAGGCTTAGTCCATCTCAGAGTTCCATACCAGATGACATACTAGAGACACAAAGATGTGTTAAGTTAGAAATCGGGAGGCTGGCAATAATTATCTATGTGGGGAAGGAGTGGGGGGTGAAGTTCAAGCACAGTGATGTGGGAATTCAGAGAAAGGTATCGTTAACAGGGTTTGGGAAAGGAGTGCGTGACATCCAGTAAAGTGCTAAGCACGTTATGTACATAATCTCATTTAGTTCTTAAAGCATTCTTAAAGAGATAAACACAACTAAATTAATTTCACAAATGGAGCTTAAGTGACAAAAATCATGTACTCGAAAGATCAGAATCAGAAGTAGAACCTAAGTCTCTTGAAGCAAAAATCCCAACCTTTGCTACTCCATCATATTGCTTCTCAGCATTTACGGAGCCCCTACTCTATATGAGGTACTCTGCAGTGCATATTGCACATATTACCTTATTTAATCCTCAAAGAATCCTTTTGAAATAGGTGTTATCAGTCCTGATTTCCAGAAAAAGGAGGCCTAAGGAACTTACCCAAGGTCATATAATAAGTAAAAGGGCAAGATTTGAACCTCTATTTGTCTAGCTCCAAACCTAAGCTTCTTTTACTGTACCCTGACTTTTCCCTTTCTACTATTCTTTAACAAAACATGCCCAGAATCAAGAGGGAGTTAAGTAATGCATTGCCATCAATGAAATTAGCATAGTTCTCAGTGACTAGGAGACCTTATCTTTTTATTTTAGGGACTAAATACTACCTCTCTGACCCTGCGAAGCCTCTAGACCACATCATTTCCCATGATGTAAGACTTCTAGGTCAAGCAGCTTGGCTACAACACAGCATTTGTATACCTGTCCCGTAAGCATTCCCCACAACTCCAGAACAAGACTAACCCTTTCCCCATTTGTACCCTACATCCTATTAGCTAACAGATTCCTGAGATTCAAAGGCAACTCTTGCCTTTCCATATACTATCTCAAATCCAGGGAACTCTCTCAAACTCTCTCTCTAGCTCAGATCTCTTCTTTGACCTCTGGACGCGTCTATGTAATTTTCTACAGAGCAGTGGAGATAAATCTGGGCAAAACAGTGCAGCACCCTAAATGAAATAGTCAGAAAGTACAGTGGTGAACAACGGATGGTTTAATGATTTTTCTGCTGGGATTATAGAAAGGCAACAAAGAATATGCTTACTCAACCTGAGTCCAGGAAGAAGCTTCTGCATCTTTTCTCTAAAGGCAGAAAGTATCTATTTGTCAAAGGAGACTTTTTTTCATACCAAATCCACAGGATTCTTCCAAGTTCTTTTCCTTTGATCTTTGCATCTTATCTTTTTGAGCCTCTTGTTTGTTTTTGCATTATTAAACTCTCTCCTTTGACTGATGATATCTCTTTAGTCTCTTTATCTTTCTGTCCCTCATCCAATAGGTGATGCAACTTCCGGGACAGTCATCCAGGTAGGAAGGACACAGGTGAGTCCAGGAATATCCAAACGGGCCCTGCGCCTCAGGTGGGGGTGACCACACTTGTCGCAGTGTGCCTGGGATTTTCACCGCGAACCCTGCCTCCTGGGGAACCCCACAACCTCAGACAAATCAGGGTGCTTGGTCACCCTATCTTACTGAGATGAGAAATAAAAAAGGGCAGGGATGTAAAATCGGTGCCAAAATCTAAAAAGCATTTACCTAGAGTTCCTTTCCTTTGGAATAAGAACTTCTATAAATCAGAATGCCCTGGAAGGTACATTAAAAACACAGATTGCTGAGTGCACTCCAGATTTTCTGAGTAAAGAGGTCAGGGGAGAGCAGAGGATCCACATTCCTGACAGGTTCCCAGATGATGCTGGCGCTGCGGGCCCAGGGATCACACTCAGGAACCACTTCTCTCCAGTTTATGGACGTTCCCTGCAGAAAATGCAGGATTCCTCCAACTGTGATTACACTGGAACCATCTTGCCACTAAGCCTGACCTTGTACATGCCCACTGAGCCGTTTTATTCTTGCTAAAGTCTTTATTGTTCAGAGAGAGAGAGAGAGAGTGCTAGAGCGGCAACACGGCCACCACTGATTAATGAGCCCCTGCCGCCCTGGTGCCTTGCGGCCTCTGGCGGGCAGCTTTTGCCCTCAGAGCCCTGCATTTGGGGGGAAGAAACAAGAAGTCTCTTTACAAAATCTTGAGGGTGAAGGCTGGAGGGTTGGGCAAGGCTACAGATCCCTGGAGAAATACCAACCTGGCCCTCTCCAAACCCACAACAAAACCTTTCCTTGAGTGATTAGCGCCAGAGAAAGGTGATTTGTTAAAGCCTTGGGTTCACTGCTTCTGCGTCCCGGTCCTAGGACATCTGGCAGGAGCCAGCGAGCTCTCTGACGCGGGGCTTGAGCCCGCATTCTCATCCACTGGACTGTGCTTCATTGAAACACTGGCTACTCATTCTCATGCTAATCCCTGAACTTTGAGAGCAGATGTGAAACATTTGGTTCTGTTCTTGCTCACTTGTAAAGAACTAATGCAACTTTTTGTAAAGGGCAGGGCAGTGTTGGGCTGAGAGAGGGGTGAAGGTGAAGGTGGAAAGAGAAAAGGAGGGGAATGGGGTGAATTCCAGAAACAATTTACTTGAAGGACTTTCTCTATTGGTGGGCAAAGTGCTACCGTTTATGGGACACTCCAGCCAGATCAATTTAACACAAGAAATGCAAATTCATACTGAAGTAGCGGATGCCTGCAACTTTTCAAGCAAACAATATTTATAAAATGAAGGCAGAAAGGCATAGAAGGTTCTCTCCAGTGAGCTCCCGTTTGTCTCTTTCTCTCTACCTTGTGTGACAACTTTATCTTCTGGGGCACAGAAACTTTACTCCATCCCCCAGAAATTTGCTTGACAAACTTATGGCACACTTTAATTATTTTATATTTAGAATGCCATTTGAGAATGGAGTTAAGTTTAAGTGGAAGCTGGTAGCTGTTCAAAGGAATATATCTGTATTTCTATATGTATTTCCTTTTCTTCTTTTGATAGAAAAACTTATAGAGATTTATAGAAAGAAGAACAGGTAATAACTTATAAAGCTGTCAGACATTTAAGACTGTTATTCCTATGTGGTTCATTTGTCTAAAATGCCCATATTATTGATTAGATTATAAATCTGTTAATGACAACATTGATTCAGTGGAATATCTAGATTTTTGTTTCCTACACTGTCATCAGGAAAATTCTGAGGGAGAAAGACTTATGATACATTTGCTGATGGCAGACTGTCCCTCTTGCCCAGGATTTGTGGCCTCTTTAATGCATGCCACAGATCTACAAAGCACGCCAACTCGAAATTGTTTACAGCTGTCACCCAAATGTCCTCTACATGCCACCAGCTAGCATCACTCAAGTTAACAGTTCTGCTGTGTCAATAGCCTCTGCATGCTAAGTGTCCAGACCTCCACCTTTCACCCTTGCACCTTTCTAGAAGTCTTAAATTGATATTGTCCCAACTTCCCTAGTGATAAGAAAAATCTGGAGTGCTTGTTAAGCAAAGAACTTCCTTGGGATTCTTATTCAGTAGATGTGGGCGAGCAGCATTCTAGCTTGCCTAACAAGCATCCTGGCAAAGCTGATCAACAGAAAACTCTGGGTTACGTTGCCCAAAATAGGTGTTCGTCTCTGGGGCGAGCAGGGGTCTAACATATAACCCGAGCTGCTTACCCGCTGCCCCTTCTCTCATGAAGCTGTGTGCCTCTGCAAGTCAGATATTTTGGGGATCCCCTTGGACTTACGATTTCTTAGACTGCCTGTTCTCACTTCACAGGTAATGGAACTCTTGGTCACGTGTCACATGATACCTGGACGTCAGTTCTCTCCTGTAGGTGGTTCCATGTTTGGAGGAGACAAGGGGACATTTGGTAATTAAGTTTCTTCAGATTTTGCCTCCCCATCTTCTGGGAAGAAATGCCAGGAGAGTAATGATAAAGTAGCTGTTTTTAGTTCAGCCACCCAGAGACTCTGAGAAAGGGATCATCTGATCACAATGGGACACTGTGTGTGGAGCTACCGCCATGGGACTGCCCTGTCCTTGAGCGGGGCTCACACGTCAGAGTCCTCCTTCCCTCGTGGTGACTCTCGTACTGTCTTCCCTCTTGTCTGTACCTGTACGCTGGACACCCATACCCCCTTCCAAATTCTCAGGCATGTTTATAAATATCTAGCGTTCCCTATGGACAAGGTTCATGCCACTTCTCATAGAACTTCTGGCTCATCTCATAGAACTTTTGGTTCATCCAAACCAAAGGATGCAATGAGACACCTGTTCAGGTGACCCCAAGCATCCATATGTAGAGGAGGAGAACTTCTCTAGTCTGAACTCAAGGATGATCTAAAAAAAACAGTGTCAGCACACTTTACTGGCTGGTGTAGGCAACTTAGCCAAGATACTCCGGGTCACACCTTTTAAGAGTTGTTTCTTCCTCCTAAACCCATTCAACCATCACTGCCCATGTTTCCATGACTAACTCAGTGCTGTTACTCATGCCATTCCCTGGCCTGGAAGGCCTCTTGCCTCTCTTTCCTTCCACCTATTCAAACCCTAAATAAAGCAATAAGCAAAAAGAACCCTTTACTCAGCCTTGCGATTCTTCCAGCCACCAGCAAGCTCCTTCTCTTCTGCATTTCTAATCCTGCATAATCTTTATCACATAATTTGCATTTAATTGCATATCATTTGTATCATTAAATATCATTTCAGATATAAATTGTCATTAGCTCCATGAACACTATAAATTCCATTTTGGTATTCCTTTGGCCAAATTCTATTTCTTTGATGGGTATTTATTTCCTTCCTTTTATTGTTAGTGAGCTTCTCAAGCATCTGTCTTCTGTTCATCACTAGAGTGTCAATCAGTGCCTAGGCGGCAAAGACTTACTGAACACGCACTATGTACCGGGCAACGTTGGTAGCAGGGCAGACTTACTCTTACTGTCAGGGAGGTCACTCCTGTTAGAGTCCATTATTTCCTTAGTGAGAATGAGAATTGCATGTGTTAAGGTCTTTTAATCCTGTTGCTAAGACAACTTCACAGCAACACATAACACACACATCTCAGAGCTTGGCTGCAGGGTGTTCCCATTGTCAGGAACAAAGAGTGAGAAAATTGAGCAACAGCAACAGCATTTATTGGTTATTATTCAGCACCTTCTATGAGCTAGAAGATGCTGTATGAAGCTTCTTATGTGCGTTAACTCATTTACTGCTCACGGCAGCTCGGTCATGATAGACTCCCCCATGGCACAGATCAGGGAACCAAAGAGAGGAGGGCCAAAGAAACTCCAAGGATAGATGAGGAGTCAGGGTCACCCCAGGCAGTCAAGGTCATCCTCACTGCTGTGACCTTCCCTTAAATCCCAGTTCTCATGTTTATCATGGAGCATTTGCAGCACTGGGAGATTGCTTGGCCACAATAAGTGTTAAATAAAAGCTAGCAATTGATAGCTAGCTGTGAAGTTCTGGTTTCCTCTTTGTCCAAGCATTGGCTAGGAAAGCATTCTTTTAGCTGCCTGGTACTATGATTTCATCATTTGTTTCTAAGTTATCATTTTCTTGTCTTGTTTCATTGTGGTCAGAAACATGATTTACTAATTTATGCATTTAAAAAATATTGAAGTGTTTTGTATCTTAAGTTGCTCAATTTTTGTGAATGTATATTTACTTATAGAGCACAAATATTTATACCCCCTGAATATATGTGCCTTTATATTATATATGTATAAGCTTCAGATATGTGTATATATTATATACATATATTATAAGCTTCAATTAAGCTTTTGACCCAATTTAGAAATCCCTTGGTTTTAAAAGATGGCTGTCTCATTTATCCTAAGATATAACTTGTATATTTGGTTTAATTTCAATAATTTTAATATACATTTTCTGTTTCTTATGCTTCCTTTCTATTTTCCTTATTTCTATATCTCACTGTACCATATGGGAAATTTTGCACCTGCGTGTGTTAATTTGGAAGACGTGCTATCTACTAGTGATGCCTTTTATAGCTGAGGAGTATTCTTAAATTTATATTTGTTCATTTTAAAGATGTAGAAATGAAGCTATAATTGTTGGTTCCCCTCACTGAAACATGAGTTCAGTTTTATTTCTGTAACATTTGAGGATATTTTTCCAGTTTCTCAAAAATAATTACTGTTTTTATGACATGTTACATTTCTTTCAAGAATTATAAAATGTAATATACTTATTACAGTGTTCATATTTAATTATGCTTTTAAATAAAGTTTTAACGTTTCATTTATGACTTTTTAATTTTGACTTTTTCCATTGGCTGTGTCCTCATTTCATTTTTCAGAAAATTGTGGATGACATCATGCCTTAGTCCTTATAACATTTGTAAGTCTTTCTAACATCTTTACTTAAGAAGGACAAGTTGGCTGGGTATAGCATTCTGGGTTTTTTTCTTAAAGTTACTGAGATGCTTGATGTTTGTGATTTAGATATGTATACTATTTCTCAAAATTTGTTAAAAGCCATCTGGCCTTTTCTTGATTTCAACATTTTTGCTTTTTTGGACTTTGCTATTTA
Organism: Phataginus tricuspis; assembly: GCA_029783875.1. Lineage (NCBI taxonomy): Eukaryota > Metazoa > Chordata > Mammalia > Pholidota > Manidae > Phataginus > Phataginus tricuspis. Next base: position 14,999,301 of record JAQQAC010004778.1, on the reverse strand, counting down.
AAAAAATGTATGTCTAATGGTGTTGTACATGGGTGTTCCATCTCAAATTTTTAAAATTTTAAAGTAAATATGTGAAGCCTCTCAATATTTCTCAGGATTACCTTCAAAATTTGACATCATATTTATATGACACAATTTTATATGTCAAATCATATTTTGAATTTTCAAGTTATTATATTTCATATCTGCTTTTTTCCACATATTCAGGTTTAATTCTCTAACGGCATGTAAAATTTTACTTTTTAATACTAGTCATTTTTTTAAAATCCCATATATTTTACATTTGTGCCTCAAATGAATTATTTCCATAAATATTAATATACAATGTTTCCTGGATTCCTGAATATAAAAAATATTTATATTGCTTTTATGCAAAAAAGAGCTTTATTATACTATATAATATTTAAAACACTTTAAACACTTAAAATAATTTTCCTTTAATACTTGATAGATGTTGCATTGTCTATTAGTATTTAAAGCTGTAGTGGATATTGAGGCTGACTTTTCATTATGTTTAGATGTATTTTCTTTCTTACTTGATTTATCCAGATATTTTCCTCTTACTAATTTTGTCCGGCATGGGTTACTCCATTTAATCTGAAGTCTTGCATGTGTTTGCTTTGTTTGTTCAGCTCAAGAACATTCTCATGTACTTTAAATCAGTTCCATTCTGGTTGCATTTGTTCTGGAGGAGACCTCAAGAACTCTGAAGATGTACATAATCGGTCTTAATTCTTTGTTCTCCATTTTTTCATTTGCTTTCTCCTATTTGAACTCATCTTTCTTTTTTCCTGCCCCTCTGGAATAATTTATTTACTCTCCATTTTCTACCTTCTTGAGGATAACTCTGGTTTTGTTTTGTTTTGTTGCTTCTAATGAATTTTAGATTCTTTTTTATCACTCTTTAAAAGCTGTATCATCAAGCTCCTCTTCTGTTTCTGTTTTGTCCTATAGAGTCTCGCTTTTAATCTCAATTTACCCTGTCTTTTCATTCTTTTGCTTCAGAGACCCAATATGTTCTTTTCTAATTTTATTAAGAGCAAAATAAAAGTACTCTAAATGATGCCAGATGTATCATTTTGAAAATGATATATTTCATCATGTATAATGTCTTTAGATTTACTTTTCTTTTTATTTATCCATGTATGAGGAGACTTATATGCAGGAATTACATCTAATTTCCAGTAGATTGAGTTGGTTATTCCCATATTTCCTTGAACTTTGCCTGTCAGTTTGGATATATAGGTTTAATGACAGATCACACTCGCTCATAGGCAATAAATACGGACAGTATAAAAAGGTTCTGCAACACAAAAGAGAACCAAGGTAAACAAAACAAATTTAAACTCAGTTTTCTCATCTATTTAAATAGGATAATAACAATTAGGACACATGAGATGTTGGAAGATTAAATGAGCTAATGTGACTAAGATGTTTGATACAGCACCTGGAGAAAAAAAAATACAGCTCGTGCCATTATGGTGTAGAAAATGTAGTCATTATCCAGAATATTAAATGAATGTGAAAAAAAGTATCTGGCTATCAAGATTTGGATATATAAAAATAGCATCCATGGATAAAACCCCATTTCTCACCACATCACTGTGTGGTTACAAACACAGCCAGGAAGTCCTTTATTTTATTTTTCACTTTGAAAAGGTTTGGACAGCCTAATTCCCCTTAACTTCCTTTAAGTAACTCACAAAATCCCTTTAACAATATGCTTTTGAAAGCTACTAAGAAGGGCAAGAATTGTGTTGATTCAGCTAAAGTTAGGCAAGTGTTAGCAAGCCTGTGGTGAAAACCAGGCTAAGTGAAAATTCTACAAGTACCAGTGGGCATCTCCACTTTTTTCTCTGCAGGTCACAATCACCAAATAGTTTCACTGCCTGTCCTTTCTGAAGCCTGACCATTTGTATAGGTTATTTTTCCATATAAAATCATTTCACTTAAAAAAGACTGTATTTTATTGCTTTCTGAGCTGCTATCTCAAAACTGTATTTTAAATTTCTATTTTAAAAAATTATTAACACACAGACACACAATTCTTTCTCTGTGCCCCTCTCTAAACTGATATTTTAGAACTTCACAGCTTTGATAGACTTCCCAGATACAACTTCTTCATTTTCCTCACCGTAAGAAACTGCTCTGTGTTTTTAGGGTCCAGTGTATGGATTTATAAGAAATATTTTTCCCTCCAAATAAATAGAGACGATGTTATCTCAAAGTACAGAAAGGTGTCTAAATTTCAAAACTTTTTAAAAATAACGTTTCTAGTTCAGCAATATTGTAATTTCTTCCTTCTTCCTTCCTTGTTTGAAGAGTCGCACACACAAGTCCAGAGTCAATGACAGGAAAGAGAAAAAAGAGAAAAGATGGAGTGAAAAGTTCTCTGAGCTGAGTTACTGCAACATTAATGGTTATTTCCACTTTGCAGACTTATAGATGGCGGTATAATGTCATGTGGTCTTTAAGGGCATGATCTTTATTTCATAGAGTTGTTAATGACGATCAAAAGTTGACGTGTAAAGAAACCAGAAGGCACTATATAAATGTTAGTAACCTTTTATATAATCTGTCAATTCTTTATCCACAAAATGAGGATGTCAGATTCAATCTGATATATCCAAGTTTATTTCTACTATGGTCGTATGATCAGAGATTTATTTGTGTGTAAGTTCCAAGGATTTTTTTTAAATAAAAACTTTGAATCAAGAGTGTCTACACTTAGTGGTTGAGTGTTAGATATGATGCAACAATGATTCAAATGTACGTGAAGGTATAATTTACACCTGTTTTCTTTCTGTTGGCAATCCTTCATTATGTTGGTTTTCTGATATAAATTTAATGGAGTTAAACTCCAGCAGCTCAAAATCGTATGAGTAATGACATTGCATGTCAGTTATAATTGCTATTTTATCCAAGTATGCTGGAGAAACACCTGGCAAGGCTGGTTATGCAACAGGAGCAGTGGGAATAAGCTTGCTGCCCTGTGAAGTCATGTACACTAGCCAAAAAGATGAAGAACCTTGCGCACAAGTCTTCTGGGTCGCCTTTGGTCCTCAGACCACTGCAAGTGCCATGAAGTGGAAAAGCACAGCCAGACAGATCTGGAATGCATCCTCACTTACCCCTGTTCAACTTTCTGAGCCTGGTCTGACATTTCTAAGATCCCATGGGAGAGCTGTAAGGGTTGAACTTGATACCTACCATGTGTTCAGTAAGTGGTAATAGTGTGTGTTAAAATTAATGTGTAATAGTGAGTAAATATTAATAGCAACACAAAGCTGGAATCATGTAGACATAGAACATTGCGTTTTACAACCTTAGATATGGTCCCAACTCTGTTATTTTCTGGGTGGATGACTTTAAATAAGTTACTTTAGAAATATAATCCTCAGTTTTCTCATCTGCACACTGGGAATAATACTAGAGGGGTGGTGGTGGAAACGAAATAAGAAATTACATGTGTCATGTGATCAGCTGAATGTTTGACATAAGTGCTAAAAAAAAGAAGATGTAGCCTTCCCCAGCTAGTCTATCTTGTACCAACTCTTTCCTTCCAACCCCTGCATATTATATGTTTATATTGTTTTTATTCATCACACTCATTCAATATTTGAACTTATTTGTTTCTTTTATTGCTTATATCTTTTTCATACCACCTCTTTAGTGAAAGCTAGAATGCTCTTGTCCATTATCACACCAGCACACAGGTAAGGCACATAACAAATGTTTGCTAAATGGACTAAATAATAATTGTAACAGCTATTATTATTGATATGGATACATCGGATCTTCAGCTTTTCATCTATTTTCATATACGTTAACTGTGTTTTGTATTAATACGATTTTTCAAGATTTTCCCACAAAGATTTTTGGACTGAGTATGTTACATTCTAGCACAATGTTTACATACCATTTGGCTAAAATGCAGTGATTCATAATTCATGTATTATGCTGCAAACAGGTCTCATCCGCATAAAATAGGTCTTACACATCTGTTCTTACACCTCTATACTTCACTAACAACAATCTGCTTTTAACGACTGTGTGCCAATGACAAAGGGATTCCTGTATCTCTAGATGTGTGGGTGGGTGTGTCCGCAGCTGTCAAAGTGTACATTTTAATTATGTGCAGTTTATTGTATGTCAATTATGCTTCAATAAAGCCTTTAAAAACTTCCATTTAGAGAGTTATGTGTGAATCGTGGCTACAGACCTAGATAGGAGAAGGGATGACTTGCCGACAGCTGTGGTGGCTCTAACGTCCATGTAGATAACCATCTCAAACCTTGGTTTTTCTTTTGTTTGAACTTCTCATTTGCAACAACCATTTCCTGCACCTTTGCCACTCACATCCACAGTCATTCTTTAGATCAGTGCTTTTCAAATTGCAAGCCATACCCATTAATACGTGTTGCACTTAATTTAACAGGTTGGCAATCTGAAATTTTTAATAAAGTAGAATAGACTGGAAGATACCACAATATTTTTGGTATCATTTTAATGCATCTCATTACTAAGGACCAACACTGTTTTGTGAAACTTTGTCAAGTATAGAGATATATGTATGTATACGTGTATTGGGCTGCAATATGAGATGTACTTTTTACTCTAGGTCAAGATCAAAAATGTTTTTAAAGTACTGCTTTAGATCTTATCATTACCAATAATTGCACCATCTCCAAAAGCGCTGTAATCATCACATCTTATTTTTCTAGTCACTCATCTCAAATCCATTGGTTTTACCATTTTTCACTGATAATCCCTTATACCTTCTCTTTTCTGCCACTCCGCTTAGATGCCATAGTCCCTCATACAATCCTTCCTTTGCATCCTCCCTTAACTCCCTTTTCTTCAATGTCATAGTACTTGTTTAGCAAATTCCGCCTTGGTTCGTTTCAAATCTTGATCCATTTCAGTCTGCACCTAGGCGACTTCATATGGTTCAAGAAAATGCAGCTCTTCTCCTTTGTTGTATTTTGAGTTCGTGACCACAAACACCAAGTATTCTGCCAACCTACTATATTTCCTGGTAAGTTCACTGCCCTGCTCTTCAAGAACACAATTTCACACATTCTTTCCACAACTCAGCCTCTTTTATCACCCTCTCACTCTGCCTTGAGGAAATAGAAAATTGGGAAGAGAACAGTGCATTGGAGGTCCTGATGAAACAAAAGAAAGACTGAAATGGGATTACTTGAGTGTGTTTGAATTACAGGAAATGGTGGGTGGTCAGCACAGGTCAATCCTTACTTGAAAGAGTGTCATGCTTCATACCCTCATCATCGAATTTTGATTCACCTGCAACTGTGCCCATATATTCTGCCTCCTGCCCAAAGCCATAATCCCTGCTTGTGTACTAGATCCCCTCATTTCTCACTTGTAGTGACTTAGTTCCAATAATGATTTCCCTTTCTGGTTCATCCGCAACATAACGTGTCTCACCTCTCAAAAAATTTTCCTTTCTCTTAATTCCCAGACCATTTCTCTATTCCCCTTTGTTCGACAAACATTTCTTCAAGGTTACTTGTAATTATCTTCCTCTCTGCTAGGACAATTCCATCAGGAAACAAATGTGCTACACGTGTATAATACTTCCCATCTGAAAAAGAAATCCTTCCTTTATAAACCCCACCAATCTAATGTGACCATTCTTTTCAAGCTCAAGAACACATTCTATCTTGGCAAACTCTGACCATTTCTCACTCTTAGTCCTACTTGATAGGCAGCGGCATTTCATCCACTGACACAGATGATCTTTCCTGAAACAAGTTCTCCTTTCACTTATGCTAAATTCATTTTGCTCCAACCCCACTGGTTGCTTCCTTATTCCACTTCTTTCTCCCAGTCTCCACACAGAAAACACCTCAAGTCTCAGAGGTTGGTCTTCTTCGCTTTTCTATTTATGCTCTTTCCTCAGGCCATGATTAAACACATTTCCATGGTTTTAAATGCATTCAGTAAGCTGGTGGCCCCCACATTTAGATCCTTGGTCCCAATTTCTCTACTGAGTTCCAGATTTGTATCTGTTTGATAAACAAATGTCTAATAAGCAGCTCAAACTTAGCATGGCCAAAACTGTACCTTGGTTCCTGCTCCCGAGCTATTATCTAACCTGCATTTCCCTGAATATTCCCCATTTATGTACATGATACAATCATTCTCTGAGGTGCCTAGGCCAAAGACCCGGAAGCCATCCCTGATTCCTCCTTTTCCCATATACCCCATGTCCAATCCATGCAGGTCTCATTGGCTCTACCTCCAAAATACATTTCAATATCCTCTCTTATTGGAACCTTCACCTATAATGCCCTACTTTAAGGGAATATGGCTTCTCTTGTAGAAAACTATAATGTCCCCTTACTGGTATTCATTCTCCTTCTCCTGTCCCCCTAGAGTTCATTCTCCATGCATTACTAAAGTAATCTTTTAAATATGTAAATCATTTCACATTACTGTTACTCAAAATCTCTCAATGGTTTTTCTATCACAAATAGAAAGATCCCATACTCCTTTCCCTATCCTGAAAGACTAAATGATCTAGTCCATATCTCTTTGATGTCATATGTGTTCAATGATTAAATGAATGAATAGGTAAATTTAAAAGTGAATAAAGAAAAGAAACAGAGTTTATGATTATGAGCATGGGCTCTGGTATAAGATGATCTGTGGTCATTCATATTTTGGATCCACCAACTAATAGTTATGGGAGCTGCAAGATTTAACTCACTTAGGACTGTTTTGATTCTAAGTAACAGAAAATCATCTCAAGGAGCTGAAATCAAAAAAGATAAGTTTATTGGCTCATTTAACCAAGAAATTCAAGGAGTGATTCTGGGTTCAGGTATATTTGGCTGTGCTCAGATGATACCATTAAGAATGTGTCTCATTTTCTCCACAAATTACCACAGGTGCCCCTTGAAATTGTCTTCAAACTCAGGCAAACTCTATTCACAATGGAGCAAAGATAGCTCTGTTTTTGTTTTGTTATCCTGAAGATTCTACAGGGCAAAACATTTTTTTTTTCCTGAGAGAGAAAGAGATTTAATAAGAGTCTCATGAAGGACTCTGGGTATGGTCATTGCCTGGTCCTGAGCCAATCCCTGTGGCTAAGGAATGTCTTGTCCTAGCTCACAGGTCCACCTCTCTAAGTCAGGCTGGATCCATGCTTTCCAAACCACATGGACTAAGAATGGGGGAGTGCTAGCTCCCCAAATTGCTGTTTTGGGTCCTTCACATGTAACTGAAATAAAAGTTCCTACCTTGTATGTAGGGCTCATAAAACAATGGCCAGGACATAGCAAGTGATCTGTTAGTTGGGTATAAACAGTACATAGAAAAGCTTTGAGATATGGACAAAGTTCTACTTAGATAAAAAGTTATAACTCTAAAAATTTCCACCACTGTGGACAAGAAAAAAATTAGGAAATAATATATGATCTCTATTCTTGCTCAGGATTCTAGAACACCACAACAAAAATGTATCTAAGGAGAGGAATACATCTTAGAAAGGAAATAATAAAGTTACAAACAAAATTCAATGAATCAGAAAATAGAAAATAGTAGTTGTACTTCTCTGCTGCTTTTTGGAACAAAATAAATAAATGCACACAACTCTGGCAAGCTTAATAAGAAAAGGGGGTGGTGTGAAACCCAAGTATACTAAATAAGAATTAGAATTATGATATAAAGAGACATCATATTTTTAAAAATTATAAGTGAATGCATATGGAATTTGAATACCTTGATGAATAGAATGATATTTAGCATGCTTTTAATGTTTATTACATAAATATTACACAAATGAAACATTAATATATTATCATACAAAGAAATTAACAATTAAGTATAGCAAAAACATTCCCTTTCTCATAGTCCTTTGCTTGAGAGTGCTCTGAGCAGTCTTCTTAAAAATAACCATGTCAAGAGTTTGCAACAACAGGGATAGACCTAGAGGGTGTTATGCTAAGTGAAATAAGCCAGGCAGAGAAAAACAAATACCATATGATTTCACTTACTTGTGGAATCTAAAAAAATAAGACAAATGAATAAAACAGAAATAGTGTCACAGACACAGAGAAGAGACTGGTGGTTACCTTGGGGAAAGGGGTGGGAATTGGGTGAAATAGGTGAAGAGGATAAAGAGGCACAAAATCTCAATTATAATATAAATTCGTCAAGGGGATGAAAGTACAGCCTGGAAAATACAGTCAATAATATTGTAACATCTTTCTATTTTGACAGAGAGTAACTACACAAGTTGGGGTGAGCAGTTAATCATGTAGATAACTGTCAAATCATTATTTTGTACACCTGAAACCATTCTAATATTGTATATGAACTATACTTCAATAAAACATATATTAAAAAAGAGTTGGTGTTCATTCTTTTTCCCCATCATGTATTTACATATGTATGTATTTATGTCTTCTGTGTCATATGGGAACATCTACATGTGAGTTAATATTATCCACACTGTTCTGGAACTTACTTTTCTGTTTAAGCAAATGAGTTGATGGTAAATCTAGTGTTGACATATGGATTTATCTCATCCAATTTTACAGCCTCGGAGAGCTCCTCAGGAAGGTTGCCTTTCTAATTATTTAACCACTTCTCTATTGATGGGCATTTAGGATGTTAGCAAATTTGCTATTGCAAACAACATGGAAACTGAGTATCTGTGTATATACACCTTTGGACACAAGTGCCAGTATTTATTGAGCATCAATTCCTGGATGGATTTATTATTTGTATTTTGATAGAAGGTGGCAACCTGCCTTCCTAAAAGTCAACACCAATATACTTTTCACATAACGCTTTTAGATTTTCTATTTTCTGCTCATTTTGATAGCATTTTCTATCCCCAATGTTTTCCCTCTGCCAATTAGATAAGGCAATCGAGTAATTCATATCACCCATTTCGATGTTCTCCAGCAGCAACTTCTACACTCATTGATCAGAAGAGTCAGAAGATAACATTGCCTCCAATTCATCTCTCCTGATTTGGGAATATTAGTAAAAATTCTCAGGATTACGTCCATTCACCAGAATGGTTACTGGAGATTAAAGGCAGCTGAAGGAGCAGAATCAAGCCTTATCTCCTGCTCTAATTGAATTGTTTACCCTCTTTTCTTCTTTCTTTTCTTCAGTTGGTAAACTTTTGAATGGGAGAGAGGCAAATTGTTTCTTCATTTTTACTTATTTCTTTAGATATTAGGAAAGATTTTCTGTGAGTAAATTTCAATCTTAAGGTAGAAATCTAGCAAATTAAGGCAGAATCTAGAAATTTGATTCTTTTCTAGGAACTCAATATTCTCTTGGATCTTCAGTGGTGATACTAATTTTAGTTAACTGAAGTGTTTTCCCTGTGGTTGTTTCCTCTGTTAGCTATTTTACCTACAGGTATTGTTTCTTCTTTTAATGCAGTTAAGTATCAATATTTCCTGGAGGTTCAAATCAGGTTCAACCAAAGATCATTACTGGTGTTTGGCTGTTGTGTAACCTACGAAAACAGCACTTTCAGATTTGGCAGTCTCCTAAGAATCTGTTTTTCTGCCTATGCTTTTCTCTGTAGTTTGGTCACTGTTAGGGGTTAGGAGCTGTTGTGAGGTGGAGTGGGTTGGCCTCTTGTGAAGCCGAACCTCTAAAGGTTTTCCACTGCTGAACCACAGCAAGAAGGCTGGTGGAAGGATCAGCGGGACAAGGTCAAACGTCATTGCCACGATCACCCTGACGAATTGCCCCACCACTTTGCACAGCCACCTGTTGACTCTGCCATTGGGACTCTGTAGGGCCACTCTCATCTCTGAAACAATTTCCCCTGAAGTTATTCTGGGTATCACATGGCTCCACATATCTCATCTATTCTTCTATCTTGTTTTCACATATTCTGCAACATTTCCCATGCATTTGTTACACTTTTTCCTTTTTTCTTCCCCAAAAGGTAACTGATTCAGGTGGATGAATGAAAAACTTGGATGAGCGTGCTCAGTTTACCATTTCCATCTTATTTCTCATGAATCGTTTTAAAGAATAATTACTGATTCAAGAAATGGTGGAAAATTTGAAAATTGTCAGTGAGTACCCTTCTCCATTAGGGCTCCAAATCTGAATTGATTTGTGGATAATTTTTATATTACTCTCAAGAACCATATAACCCATACATTATTTATACCCTTGCAGAACATGGAAAAGCATAGAAAGTTCTCATGTCATTTTAGAAAGGCAGCTTAATCATACTTTTCTATTGTGACAAAATTGAACACAATAAAAGGCCTCTAGAATGAACAGAGATGGAAGCATCCCAAATACAATCTTAGCAAAACACACACAATAGCAAAATGAAATAATAATAATAGCAATACCACATTACCAAGGAGGTGAATGTGTATACACTTAAACATTAAAACAAACTGACATGCCATAAAATGTTACTAGGTCACAGAAAACAAACCAAATGAAGAGCAAGAAACTCAGTATCTGTAAAAGGAATTAAACAAAATCTAGCACCCATTTATAATTTATGTGCACTTTTAGTATGAGAAATAAAGTAAGTTAATTCCTTAATAAGATGAAGAATCCATAGTGGAAAAACAAATGGCACATTCAAAGATCAAAGCATAGAAGCATTCCATTAATAACATAAGCAGAAGAAGGATATGATATTTTACCATTATTTTGCATTATTTGTATAGTTTTAAATAACGTAACATGGCAGGAAAGATGAACGATTTAGACTTTTTGGAAAGAGGATTTAAAATTTTCATCACCTAGAACTATCAGATGATTGTCTACTGAAAAAGACAAACTAATAGTAGAGTCCGGTAATGTGCTAGTTATTAAGCATATATACACAAGTTAATAGCCTGCTAAGATGTCATGAGAAAACCATGAAAAATATCATGAGGGAAAAATTCATTCACAAAACACAAAACAATTATATATCTAAATCACTTAAGAATAACCAAAGCAAACAATACAGGAATTTTATGAAGACAAAGAAATAATTTTTCCTGTGTTTTACAATAGAATAGTAGAATAACTGTGATGCAATAGAATAAGGCATACCATGTTCTTTGGAGGGGTTCTATTATATTATAAATATGTGAACTCCCCTTCAAGCAATCCATAATTGTAATGAAAATCCAATAAAAATGCAAGAGTATATTCTTGTGTGATTGACCTATAAAGCCTAAAATTTCTGGGAAAATAAATAAAAGAACAGCCAAGATATTTTGAAATGATAATTTATTAAAGTTTGGAGTTCTCAGGTGAAAATATATAGTAAATACTATGATATTAATGGTGTAGTTCTGATAAAAACAACGGATCGGTGGTACACAATAAATTGTCCCAGGAAAAGATTCAAGTATGTATCAGTTTAAATGATACAAATATCATTTCAAGTCAGCAAGGAAAGAGTAGGTATTAGGAAACTAATTCACCATTTGGAAAAAAAAAAAAAAGGTTGGATGGTTACCTTACAACAAATAGATAAATTGATTAGGTAAGAAGTTTACTCAGAGTATCTCTTTCTTGGTAACTCTCCCTAATCTTACTCTTGTTTTTGTATGATTAGTATATTATCTTGAATTTCTCTATGAACAACAAAAAAGAGACCTAATCATATATAAGCAAAGGTACTATTTTTAAAATCACTATATAGCCATGTCTAAAAACACTATTTTGTCCTGCATTAAATGGGTCTTAAAAAGTCACAATCTCATGTAGTCTGGGATTTTAGTTACTCTAAGTCCTTTAAAAGAGCGAAATTTGTGTCAGAGGTCAAGTTGTAAAAAGCTTAGAGGTGAGCTTGGGCTTTTAGTGTTTAATTAGTGAAGATAAGCATTATCTTTGCAGCCCCAGCTAGTATCATTCCAGCAGTAAAAAGGCAGGAATGCTAAAAAGAAGAGGCCATCAATGGAGCAAATGCTCCTTTGACCCCAGAAAGAATATTGACAAAAATCAGCCTCCCCTTCCCCCACCCCTCATTTCTCAGCATGGAAAGGCTGTAAGAATTACAGAGGTGAGCAAGAAAATCAACTTCAGGTCTTTCTCAGTTCAGGACAATGATAAGAATGAGCAGCAGTTTCAGGGAAAGGAAGTTGTGGGAGTTCTACCACCTGAGGAATTTTCTAGACAGCAAGGAAAGAGTAGTTACGTACCTACTCTATTCGTTTCCTAATACCTACTCTTTCCTTGCTGACACACTTGTTTCACAGGTGTGAACAAGATAACAGCAAGGAACTTCAGGCTGAAGTTGTAAATGTGTGTTCCACTGAAGTCTGAGATAAAATAACAGTTCCGCTGAATGGTGACGGCTGTTTCACTAGGGCTCTGCCTTTCCTGAACCTTTAGGAGCCTTCGCTTTGGATTCAGACAGATGTACCTTAGAGCTGGTCCCACCACTTCCCATCTGTGCAACTCAGGGCTTGTCTCCTCAGCTTCTGTGAGCCTCAGTTTCTCCATCTGTCAATAGGGGCAATAAGACCTATTCTCAGGGGGGCATGTGAGAATTCAGCAAGATCATGGTTACAAGGGAGTTAGCACACAGTAAGAGTGCATAAGTGTTAGCTTTTACTATTAAGCTAATTGCATTCATATATGTGTTGTGGTTTGCATTGTGTCCTTGCAAAAGGTATGTTCAAGTTCTAGTCTTAATCCTTAGTACCTGTGAATGTGATCTTATTTGGAAATAAAGTTTTCGTAGATGTAATGACTATTTAAGTTAAAATGAAGTCATATTTGATTAGGGTGGACCCTCAGTCCAATCACTAGTGTCATTGCAAGACACACAGACACATGCACAGGGAAAATGGCCTGGTGAAATGGAGGCAGAAATTGGAGCAATACATATGCAAGCCAAGGAATGCCAAGGGCTGCCAGCAGCCACTGGAAGCTATAAAGAGGCAAGGACGGATTCTTCCCTAGAGGCTTTGGAGGGAACACCGCTCTGCTGACACTGATTTCAGATGTTTAGCCTCCGGAACTATGATAAAATAACTTTCTGTTCTTAAAAGCCACTCAGCTTTTGGCAATTTGTCGTGGCAGCCCTGGAAAAATAATATGATGTGCAGTAATTATATCCTGTGCCTTCGGTTGCTTAATGATATGACAGGAAAAGCTATATTATTGTGTAGAAAAATAACAATTAGAACTAAAAATGTGCATTCATTTTACTGTTGTACCTGCATGTGTTTGCATCAAAAGAACAAACTGATGTAATCATTCTGTTCCAGAAGTTCTAGTACAACTTGAAAAGAACTAGGAGATGGGGAAAGAGAGAAGGTATAGGCATGAGTTCCTTGGGCATCATTTGGATTGTCATCTCGAATGGTAAAAATGCAACAAAGGAGAAAGTAGCGAAGAAGGCTGTGTTTGCGAATAAAACCATAAAAGCCTGAGCCCCTGTCTAACCTGGAACAGAAACTCCATGGGGGACAGAAAATAAAACATCTTCTCTTGGTAGCCTCTGTCTATTTCTTTTTCAGTTACCCATGTATGTACCTTTTTTTTTTTGTGATTTTGCAAGTGATGCCATCTTCTTCCATCACCTGTGGAATGTTATTCATTTTACAGCATTTGTGTGTGTGTTTTGTGCTTTACGAACTTGGTGAAGGCAAACTTTGCTTAAGTGGAACCTGAGGAGCTTCGGCAGTGATTATTGTAATTCCGGTTAATATTCCTGCTCAGCTGTACTAGTCTCCTTTTCTTTTTCTATTTAAAAAGCAGCAATCACTAGCAAGGGATATGGGATGACTCCTAGGAGTGCAATCAATTCAAATCCCTTGCTATCAATATGAAGTTATTTGTGCTTATGTGTCTGTACGTTTATGCATGATGTGCGCATGCCTTATCTAGGTGTTCCAGAGAACAATGAAAAGGACATTATTTTGGCAAAGAGAATAAAGACATCTCTCATCTTGAATTGAAAGTATTGAGTCTTAAAAGCCTTGTGAACATTTAATAACCAATCAAAGAAGAGCTGTCCGGACTGTAAGAGATCAAACCATCCAGACTTCAAAACTGGAAATATTTGACTTTGACTGGTTCACCGTGCATTAAAACAGTCAGCAGCAATTAATCTTTCACTCTCAGTTGCTTAATAATATGACTGTAGAAGCTTATTATTAGGTAGAAAGTAATAATCATAACTAAGAAGAAAAAAACATGTGTTGAAAGAAGTGGCATCTATAGGTTTCGTAAAGCCTGCCTTATGTGCCCGCTTGAGGAACCCAAGTGTGGGGGCCTGTATGTACGTTGGTGAGTGTTGCAGGCACAAAAATCTCAGGCATGTGCAAATCAGGTGTGCAAAAAATAACTTTCTCATGCTTTTGCAAACTGAAATGAATTTCCATCTGAGCACCCATTTTTCTAAGTTGCAGAAATGTAATATCAGTCCATTCTGGGTAATCTCAGGGTCTCTCCCTGGCCCCTGCCCTGAACTCTGTCCATCCCCCAACCCCCACCCAATATCCTGTTTGGTCTCAGAGAGTGCCAAGGCATTGTGGGGGCTGGCTGCTGTTAACCACCCGTGGGGCATCTGGTGAGCAGTATTTTGTCTCTTGTCCTAGCTGTCTTGGGTCTCCAACCTATACCTGTCACCCTTCTGCCATGTCTTGCTCCAGACTGCCATGTACCCCTGGACTTTGCTTCCTTCTTTGGACCCTGCTCCCTCAGTTGCTTCTGGGACCCTCTCCCATGCCTCTGGACCTTCGAGGGGCTTGGGGAGTCATTGCAGGTGCTTTCTGCTAAGAGACACCTCAGCCCATCTTTTCTCTCTGAGGCTTGCCTCTTCCCTGAGCCCTCTCCCAGGGGGTTGGAGATACATATCTCCTTTGCTCTCAGATTCCCTCAGGCTATCCAGGAGTCTATATCTGTCCTCCAGCTCCTGCTAAATGTGGCCTTGGGAGTGAGAGTGACAGGATACTGGCTTCTGCTCAAAAAACACCAGCATGTCCCTCTCTTATTTTCCCTCCACCTTTTAAATCTCCTCTAGAGGTAAAGAACCAATGATATTCACTGAAACTCTCTTATTTTTCAGTCTACTTTTCGCAGCCTGCCAAAGTCCACCTGAAAGATTAAGCTTAATTTTTACCTACTATGAAAAGTATATGATATCTTGAAAATAAAACAAAGTACCAATATTATAAAATAAAGAAAATTGTGGACTCAATGCCATCTGTTTTCAGAAAAGAAACTAAGAAGAGAACAAATAAATAACCACAAAACCCTCACTGAATCAGCATTTAGCTCTATATTACTTATTTTAAAAGGTGCTGTTCTTCAAATCACAGTTTTGTTACCTCTGATGCTTAATTTTTATTATAGACAAGAAATTTTGAAAACCCAAATGGTCAGTCTTTTTAAAAAAAAGTCTCTTGACCCTTTTGCATGCTTATTCATCTCTTGATAAGGCATATTTCAAAACCTGCACCCCCTTCTTTCATATGTCACAAAATCTGAAAGAATTGACTCAGGACAGAAGCAAGAAGCATGAGGAAATCTCTATGTAATTATCAACCTTTCCAATTATTTTTGGGCAAATCAATAATTCATGAAAATTACCGTTTGTCAAGACCTTAGTTAAAACCTTATCCCTTGAGAGAGTTGGGTCCCTGGAGAAATAATAGAACAAAGAAAATATCAGATACTTGGTGAGATGTCCCCCACCTGGTCTCAAAGTAAACCAAGCTCTCAGTACATGCAGCTGCGGCCCCAGTATGTTCAAGAAACATTTGTCCTTTGAGGTTCTTGACAATAGCAAGCCCTCTAATACTTAGGATTGTATTTCTTGATGTGTGTTCCTCAGAACAATGACTGTTACTGGATAGGGCATGGGGAAAGGGAGTCTGTGGTCCAGAAGGCTTGGAAAACCTTGGATTAAGCAAAATTTAATTGGTTTCTTTACTGAAAAGTCAATTCAGAGACTATAATGTGCTAACAGTTATCAGGAATGTTCAAGAAAGGATATTAGTTTCCCAATTTTTTGAAATCAAGGAATACTTTGTTATGGAACACTTCCCAGAGCTAGAGTTCATTTGGTGAAACTCTGGCTTCTTGCAATATTGGAAGTGACCAGGAAAGACCTGAACATCCACTCAAAGTAAGACCTGCTGGGAGCAAGCCCTGTGCCCAGCACAATGGCTGGCCTTCAGCGGATATCAACCACTTGTTTGATCTCTCTTTCCACATCCTTTATTGTCCAAATTGCAAAGAGTTTTGCTCACTAGCATTGGTAGGACACTTCTTGATATTGTCTTGTAATGATTTTTGTATGTGTTTTGTTTCTCAATCTGGAATGACCACCTCGCTCATCTCCATGTGAAAACAATTCATCTCCCTTCTTCAACGATTCCACTTACTTTGGGAATTGTTGGCAATCTATTTTGTTTGAACTCTCAATAACTCACAAGTTAGCAATTAATAAGGTTTTAACCATCATCTCATTCGAGACTGAGAAAACAATTTTGTCCCCAAAAGGAATTAATGAGAATCATATATGATTTAGGCAGCAATCGAAATAGTCATTGTGACCTCACGTCAAGCCTGCTTCATCCTTTGGTGAGTAGGGACTTGTGACCAAGAATGTATCTTCATTTCTGATAGTAACTTGACCCAGCTTCGATGCCCACTTGGCCACTTGACTGTTTGTTACCCACTCAACTCCATCTCTCCAGTCCTGCTGGCCTGTCCCCCAAGTCAATTTAGAGCAAGGCACCAGCAAGCCTGACTGCAAAGGGAGATTGAAAAAACAGCTAGCCAAGGAACCCCAGGCCAGCTGTGGCAGGACCAGTTCCACGGCAGTTCTTGGACTGGCTTCTGACTTTTCCTTTGCCTTCATCTGCTGTGTCTGCCCTATCACAAAGCTCTATGCTTCATTCTTTGTAAGCTATTTGAGATTTCCTCCTTCTTTTTGTATCCTCTGGCTATACTTCAATTTGGGATTCTATGATGTCATGGCTGGCATTTAGCTATTGTCTCCCCACTGGACTGTCTACTTCAAGTTCTTCTAACCTCTCTGGTGTTCAGCTTGCAAAGTAGTTTTCTAAAATGCTACCCTCATTATTCCTGGTGCTAGAACAAGAAATCAGGCCTTTGAATTTGAGGTCTGAAGAACCTGGACCTTATTTATTTATTTATTTTTGTCTCTTTGTTTTTGTTTGACTATAGATAAGTTCATTGTTTGTGGGACCAGGTGGTTTTATATCCCAAGCAGGGGCAAACCAAACTTTCAGTCTCTTAATAATGTTCCGATTGAAGTGCAGAGAAGCAAAAGGTTTCCATTCATGAATAATGAAGCCTTTAAAAGCTATAGGGGGTGAGGCTCACATGTAATCAGTAAACAGGTATATCTGTTGTATTAGAGTCACAAATCAGATTTCAGAAGCAGCCATTCCTGTTCCACAGTAAAAAATTTAGTAAAGTGCTAAACATCTCCTAAGGCAAATAGAAAGACAATTAAAATGTCAGAACGAGCTACCCTCTCTGGAGTCAGACCAGGTGACCACAGTTCGGGCGTGGCTGGCGTGCTGGGGCAGGAGAGCAGGTACAATCATGTAGGTGAGAGTAGGTGGTTCCCGGTAGTTCTCAGCTGGTGGGCATGAGCAATACATGCTGGGGCTGTCAGCAAGATCACCTGTGGATTATCTGGCCAGGTGGCACAAAACTGGAAAACCAGATTTGATGAAATCAAGAGAGACATGCCGCTCTAAAATCCCAATAGACATTGAAAAGAGCAACAACAAAAATTATTCCAGGGTTGAGATGAACTGGGGTCTCAGGCTGAGTTTCCCAGAATCTTTTTCTCTCCTCCACTCACCTCTGCATTCCTGTGTTGATTTTATCTGCAGACAGGTTCCCCTCACAGATGACAGTACGGCCACCAGCGGCTCTGGCTTATATGTTGCCCACCTGGGGCAAAGGGCATAGATTTTCCAGTAATTTCAGCAAAGACATGTCATTGAACCTTTGGGCTTGGCTGATTTACTTGCATTTTCAAAAGCAGACTCTAAGGACTGGAAGATGAAGCACTTTGACTTCAAAAGCCACGGGGTGAGTTCATCTGTGTGGAGATTGTATGGCACTGAGTTTAAAGAGGACGTTTGCCCCGAGGAAAATTCTGTGACCTCATTTCACGCCTGCTTCACCCTGGTGAGGGCTGACTTGTGGCCAAGACTGTATCTTTGATTCTGACAGTGATATTAGGAGGGCAGGGGAAAATTATATTCACTGCATAGCTTCCTAGCACTAGACTGAATTCTCAACACTTATGGCAGGAAGCACCTCTTCCCAGGGCCTCACACATGTCAGAGGCAGACTTCATTCAGAGAGTTTCAGCACCTGTGCAATTCTTCGTCAAAACACTGTCCTGCCACTTTACAGGAGAGGGTCCCAGGAAGTCACAAATCTACAGTGGCTGCCATGTGAACCATGTCCTGGAATTAGGTAAGGTGGGCACAACCTGGCCAGCTATCCTGCCAACTAAGCCAGGTGTAACTCCAGGGGAAAGTCCCAGGACAAAATACCTTTGAAACCAAAACCAGTCAAAGGGAGAAATAAAGTTTAAAACCCGTTTATTGCTTACAAGCAGTCGTCCCACATCTCTCTCTCCTGCTGTGGCAGAAGTGAGCAAATACTACTCCCAACCTCTCAGGTCCAGATAAGACCTCACTTGCCCATGCGATTACCCATTGATAATGGAGATGGACTACTTCTCTCCACCCCTTGGAAACACCTGTTGATATGGAGATGCATTAAAAGCAGCCAAGAGATTCTGGAAATATTGCAATTTTACCCAAACTGGCCAAAGCGTGGCCCCACGACTGCTATTCTTTGGTCCTCACATTCTCCTTCCTGATGAACAGAGGCATTTTGGGAGGCTCCTCGGTTGCCCTTAACTGCAATTTCATCCCTTCAGGTCTTCAAGAAAGTTTCTGACAGCAGAATGTCTCATACTAGTCTTGAGAGACTGTGAACGGAGGGAAGTCGAAATGTTGAGTGTGGTAAAAGGATCATGGCATCTCATCTGTTAAATCCATTCTTGGGAGGGTGTGTAACCTAAAGAAAAGATGAGGTTTGTATCACTGGACAGCAGCTACCATGTAATGCAAGCCTGACATTACTGAAATCATACTTCTGCTTCTAGAAAAGTTTCTTAAGTTAATAGAGAGATGGTGAAAACATTTTCTCGGGGCTAAAATAAGTAGAAATAAAGATTTGGTCAGTTGTTTATTCAACATTTATTGACAGCTTCTTGTGACTGCCACCTCGGTGCATGTCTCTTGGGATCCAAACTGCCATCCCTCCTTATCCCCAACCAATCCCTCAAGACCCATCTCGAAATCTACCATCTCCAGGAACTCTTCCTCCTAATTTCTAGCTAATTATCGATTGTCACATTTGCTCTGTTCTAGTAGGAATTGAGTACTGGAGCTGGAAATTGCCCTCTAATCTTGACACTGCTAGGATAAAGCTTTTTTAGGAGAAAGCTTCCTAAAAAAAGCAAATGTAGCCATGTCAATCTCCACAGATGTCCCACCAAAGTATAGAGTCTCAAGGAAAACATACAAGGACCTCCAGATATGGCTCTTGGTTTCTTCTTGACTTTTATTCTTGTGCAATGTCTGGCTCCCTGTAATGCATTCCCCAGGCCAAGCTCACGCTTCATTCACTGAGACACAAGCTCTTCACAACACATCTCCTGTGTGTTGGCCTTTCTGTGGGGTGCAGAGAAGCCTAAAATGCTCAGACCCCAGCTCTTCTCTGGGCTCATTAGTCCATCAGCAAACTTTTACTGGGCATCTCTATGTACTAGGTGATAAGCTAGATGCTTCCAGCGTACTACTGAGCAATGGTCCTGGGGTCTTTGGAATGCTTATAGCCTAAGGGGGAGGCATAGACATAAACATGCACTTGTAACATTACAAACCCTCACAGTCTGTACGGAAAGTGCTGGGGGCTAAGAGAATCCATGCCAGGAGACTTGCTTGAATCAGAAGCAGGGGATGGACAGGGAAGGGGTCCTTGAGGATGTATCTGAGCTGATATCTGAAGGGTGAAGGGTGTGTGCACTGTAGGTAGAAACACAGATGTTCTGAGATAGGAAGGGCCAGGGCACGGCAGGGAAGGGAAAATGAACCTGGTGCATGCCGGGCACAAGGTCTGGTAGTTCAGTTGAACACAAGGCCAATAGGCATTCTAAGGAGCTTGTGCAGGGTTTGTCTCGTTAGGATTATAAGCTCTTAACACCTGTATTTTCCCATATGCAGGACATACTCTGCCCTCCAGGGTCCTTTTTACCCCTGCCTCTGCTGCAGGAGGTTCACCCAGATATAGTTCATCAGTGGGCTCCTGAGCGCTCTCTCATGTTGGTTTGGCCAGTGGGTGCCCTGGCAGGAGATGGAAGGGGGTGTGGCAGTGAGGAGCACATAGGAAAGTAATGAGGCATGTGGAGGGCCACGGGCTTTTTCTTAGAGATGCCCATCTTCTGGGGGTAAGAGGAGTTTCAGGTCCAGGGAAGCACCCTAAGTTCTTCAAGCAGAACCATTCATGGCTCTGCACACATCCATCATGCTCTTCATTACAGGTGGCCAAAGGATGCTGTCCATGTTAACTACAGTGCTAGAAAGTCTTAGACTTTTTAAAATATTATCTACCTCTACATTTATCTACTGTCTATCTATCTAATCTAACTCATATATGTCTACATCTCCTCTCTCCTTTCTCTGTAAGACAGATAAGTAATGTACATATATATATAATTTTATGTATAAATACATATAAATAATACACATTATATATAAATGCATAACTATACTAATCATAGTCATCTCTGGGCAATGAAATTTGAAGTTTGGGTGTGTTTTGTTTATTCTTTGTTGTGTATCAGGTTTTTAAAATAAGCACAAATTACTCATTTTGGGGCAGGCAGGAGAGTCATTTTTAAAAAATACACCTTTAAAATGTAAACCCTCTGTGGGTGGGAGAAGGTAAGCAATCGTTGCACAGTAGAATAAACAGGTTTATTAGATGCAGACCGGGAAAAGCCTGAGGGTAGGCTGCTCGGGAAGACCCTGGGTGAGGTGGAGGAGTGGAGAGAAGTACAGAGCAGGGAGCTGAAAGTCAGGGCACACCAACCTCACCACTGAGCACAGGACTAGCCTCTCTGATAGCAAGGGTTTCTCCTGGCCGGATCATCACTTTTAAGGAGTGGCTATCCGCTTTAACATGGAAGGACAAAGACAAAGGGAGAAAAAGAAGAAACTGAACCAAAGTCCATTGTGATTGTCGGTATTTGTGTAGCCTGTCCCCCTTCTTCAAAGCACCATAATGATTGGCTAGAACTGGTTTCCATTCTAATAAATGCATGTGACTAGATGAAAGGAAGCATTCTCTAAAGGGTGGTGGAGTATGACTGTAACCAATGTTATCTGAAGACTTTACTCAGTCTTCTTGATTTTTTCCATAATGGGACATAGTGTCATATATCTGTCCCCTATTGTTTTGTCAAGAATCTCTCTTTCCTTGCTCTTACCCCGAGAGGGGGCCTCAGGCAGGCTGGGTCCCACTCATAAAGCTTGCCGCTTCTCTCAAGGGCCTTCTCTGGAGACGTTTTCCTTCTAGGTTTTGATATCCTCTCCTTTCCCTCATTCCTTTAGATTTAAGTACACTCGCAGCCCCACTACTACTAGCCAGGGGTTATTGCACTGTATCTTGGCCTTTGTCTTTCCCACTTCCTGGCCAATACCATTTTTTTTGTAAATAAACCCTCCATGAACTATCCTAATGTGAACGTGCTGTTTCCTGTTGAGACTCTGACAGATAGACACTCTCACCAAAACCAGCATCCCCATCTGTGCTGTCCGAGGTGGTAGTCACTTGCCACATGTGGGTTTTGAGTATTTGAAGTGTAGCTAGTCCCAGCGTGCTGGACATGTAAAATACAAATGGAGTTTCTAAGACTTGGTATGAAAAGGAAGAACATAAATGACCTCAGCAATTTTTATATTGACTATATGCTAAAGTTATATTTTCAGGTATATTGGATATATATTACTAATATTAATTTCACCTGTTTCTTTTTACCTCTTTTAAGGTGGTTACTATGAATTTTTAAATTATCTATAAGGCTTGAACTTGGGGCCCATATTTTATTTCTAAAGTAACACCCTAGGTCTTGTGAACGATCCTGAGAACCTACATAGTGTGTCTCCTACCTAGTGTGGGTTTTTAATAACCACATAAAGGAAATGTCTATACTTGAAATGTGTCAGCTTAAATGCACAAAATGGTATCATAACTGGAGCTAGAAGGGAACTTGGAGACCATCATTTTCTGGACAAGGAAACCAAGGCATGATTGTAAACATTTATGGCCTTGCGTATGCTTTCAGAGTAACTTTAAAGTGGTCTTTTTTACTCTTCCTTCTGCAAATCAGATTGAAATACCTAGAGAAAAACCTTGTAAAGCTCAAGTTAGTATTAGAACTCAACTGGTTTGTGGATCTCCAATTTCAGGACACACAGAGGCATCAAACCTTGGCAAGGTTAGCTGTTCATCGTTGTAAAAGCCCACTGCTTTAAGGCATCAGAATCTGATCAGCTCTTGGCTGGTTTGTAGAACTGAGTGGGACTGGTATTTCATAAATATAAGTCCATATCCAGCAGGACCCAAATAGCACCAATTCCATCCGAGCACAGAGTTAGAACCACCAGGTCCCCTTTGTAAGGTGAAGGACTTCCCTGACTTCACTTCCAAGGTCAAAGAGAGCATAGAAACAGGGAGGCTGGCTAGAGAAGGTTTTGAGGTTCCAAAACGGGGCAGCAAGAATTTCTGTGAGTTTCCTGCAACAGGGACACTGTGTCTGCCGCAGGCCCGGGTTAGCACCCACAGTGGGCGTAGAAAGCTGCCTCCATAACTTACAAGGGTTGCTTGGCCAGCCTACCGCCCACATTGATGGGCGTCCCGCTGAGACAAGGAAGCCAAGAAATCAGGACAAATCGCACTGCAATAAAAAACCACCTCATGCAGGTTCCACGGGCCACCTCCGTCCATTAAACAGCAAGGCCATTTGTATCCCTTCCTGACCCGCTCTCGGAGGAGCGCATGAAGAGGATATAAGGTCAGAGGAGGCAAGAGAAAGAGGAAACCGCTGTTTATCAAAGGATATGAACTCCTTTACCGAGTCGCGCGCGCGCGCGCGCACACACACACACACACACACACACACACACACACACGTAAAACAATATAAAAAAAATTCCTTCATTAAAAGTCTGGAAATATTAAGCTGGAATCGAAGCCAATTTTTTCTTTTAATCTTAATTTCTCCCCTTGATTTATTTATTGGCTCGTTTTCTAAGAGGTTGTTTCTTTCTAAGAGGAAGTTCTTGGGAACTCCTGATCATCCCAAACTAATCAAAGGGAAAACGATCAAAAGGAAGGCAAAGTACTGCTGAGAGGAGAAAAGGATTCGCTCAAGGGCCCGCTGTGGACGGTCGAGTAGGTGGAGGTCAAAGCTGTTGCAAAATTCAGTTCTCTGGACATATGGGGGCGTAGCGCGCCGCGGCGCGCGGTCCAGGGCGCCGCCGCCAACCAAACTTCGGAAGGTTCGGGGAAGGGGAGGATGTACTGACGGAGGTCGGAGGGGAGCGAGCGTACCGCAGGGGATCAGGACGGGGTCGGGGCTGCGAAGGGTGAGATGAGTACGAGGCATTTGGGAAATCCTAATGGAGCGACTGGCTGGCGGGGTGAAAGTCAGGGACCCGGGCTCCGGCCGGTGCGACCTGTCAGTCAGCCCTCGGGAGCTGCCGCGGCCCCCAGCTCGGATCCAAGGGGGCGAGGCTGCGGCGGGGGCGGGGCGGGGCGGGGGGGCAGGGGCGTCGCCCCGGCCGCCCCGCCCTCTCCGATGCCATTGGCCCGCCGCGGTGGGTCCGCGCCACCTTTCCCCATCGCAGCCCGCCCTCCCGGCGGCGCCCGTCCGGGGGCTGGTCCGGCCCGGGCCGCTGACGTCACCGCCAAGTTTGCTGCCCTCGGCGCCCCACGTGTGGCGGCGGCTACGGCCCGGGAGGCGGCGGGGAGCGCCTGCGAGCACCGTGACCGCGGCGGTGACAGGTCCCGCGCAGCCCGGCCCCGCCGCACGGCTCACAGGTGGGCCCGGGAGCAGCTCGGAGCAGCCGGGCGCGCACCGAGAGGGGCGGACGGCTCGGCGCGGGCCCCCGGCTGCCGCCCGGGCGCTGGGCCTCAGTGGGACCTCGCACCAGGGCCGGGAGGGCGCGCCCAGGCGGGCGCTGGGACGGGGGCAGCGGGGGCTGGGAGCCTCTGTCTGGAGCGCCCGGAGCTCAGCGGCGCGGGAGCCGCGCGTCGCTCACCGGGACCGAGAGAGGGATGCACGATCGCTGAGTGCAGTTCCGCGGCGAGAGGCCGCCCGGGGCCGGAGCCGACCCGCACGCCTCCGCCACCGCCGCCGAGACCCCGTTCCGGCCACTCTCGGGGACCTGCGGCGCCGAGCGCTGCCCCGAGGCTCAGCGCCTGGGCGAGTCTAAGACGATGGTTTCCTAAGCACCGCACCACGTCCCCTTCCCGCCCCCTCGACCGGAGGCAGGGATCCCGCGCAGGGCTCCCGGGACTCTGTCCCCGGGAGGGGCCCCGGCCGCCGCCTCCCGGGGCAGCTCGCACGGCCGCAGGGACGCCCGACCGCCGCGGCCTCGGTCCAGCGCGCAGGCCCTCGCGGAGGATGTCATGGCACCTGGCGGAGGCCCGACCTAGCATGGCCCGCGCGCTGCCCGACGTCGCCTCCGGCTAGGATGGCCCCCCTGGGTCCGGCCGGCGCGCACCCCACCTCGGCCGAGCCGCTGTCCCGCAGCATCTTCCGGAAGTTCTTGCTGATGCTCTGCTCCCTGCTCACGTCCCTCTACGTCTTCTACTGCTTGGCCGAGCGCTGCCAGACCCTGTCGGGCCCCGTCGTGGGGCAGTCGAGTGGCGGCGAGGAGGTGGGGGCAGCGGGTCGCGGCGTCCTGGCCGGAGGCCCGAGGGAGCTGGCGGTGTGGCCGGCGGCGGTGCAGAGAAAGCGCCTCCTGCAAGTGCAGCAGTGGCGGAGGCGCCGGCAGCCCGGGCGGCGGGACGACGTCGCGGAGGCGGCCTGGGAGGACGAGTCCCCCGCGCTGGCCGGGGGTCCTGTCGGCTCCGGGGCCGGGAGCAGCGTGGCCGAGGCCCCGCCGCGGACCCTGGCCCTGCTGCTGGACGAAGGCAGCAAGCAGCTGCCTCAGGCTATCATCATCGGCGTGAAGAAGGGCGGCACGCGGGCGCTGCTGGAGTTCCTGCGCGTGCACCCCGACGTGCGCGCCGTGGGCGCCGAGCCCCACTTCTTCGACCGCAGCTACGACAAGGGCCTCGCCTGGTACCGGTGAGCTCGCGCGGGCACAGGCGGGGGAGGCGGAGTTGATGGGGGCTTGAAAGGGCCCGTGGTGACCCTAGGTCACCCCCTTCCCCATTTTATGCAGAAGGCAAATAGTCACCCGTAGTTGTCCTTAAGTGGAGGGGTCTAGGTCCTCCCCCACCCCGCACCCCACCTTCTCCTCCCAGAGATATTGAGGGAGGGGATGGAAGGGAAATTCTGGCCTTAAGGATTTTGTTTCCGTAGTTCTTGAGATTCTCTTTGCCTCAGCCTGCCAGACTCATCTTTTTCTGCGGCTCTGTGTACCCTTTTGGTCAGCTAAAGAAAAAAAAAAAAGTCCCTCATAAGCCAAAAGCTTGTTCGTCAATTATTGTAACCTAGTTGATATCTTTCCCAAGGAATCCTGCTTTTATTTCTTCTTTCTTCTGGGCTATTCCCTGTATTAATTTACCCTGACCCTTTGCCAGATATTTGTACGAGGTGATAAGTAATATACAGACTCAGTAAAAGTGTCAAGATCTGGTCAAGGCAGTTGGGAAATATATGTTCCAGCAAGTGCCAGCAGCCAGTCACCTTGTTTTCAAGAAGGCTTCCTTAGTAATAACTTGTGTTTGGGGAAAAGAATCAGTTTTGTAAAGTGTTTTCCATACGTATAGGGAAAAATATCTTTTGTCAATGGACTGGCAAAAACTTTTCTAAAGATCTTCAAACAATTCTTTACAAATAAGGTAGCCAATTTTTTTTTTAAGTAAGAAAGAGGGAAAAGGTGAAGGCTCTGGGTTACATTGTAAAAACTCTCCTCATACAGTTTAGAAAACACTTGATGTCGATGTTAATCTTAAATTTGCCAATCTTCTCAAATTCAGACCACCTCTAATAACAGAACCAGCTAAACTCTAATAATAAATCCTAGTGACACCTGGATTTTGTTTGCCATAAAATATTGGCCTTTCTTTTTCTTTTTTTTTTTTTTTGTCCTCTGGGAACAGGAAAAAAAATCATGAGGCCAGAACTTTCCATTTTATAAAGTTCTATCTTGTTCCTTAAATATTCATTCTCCTTGTTATTTTAACTGAAACAATATTATAAAGTTGCAACATAATTGGTCATATTTCAAAAGCCCACTAAATTAACAGTTCAGCCCCCAAACAGGAGTGGATGTGATTTGGCCAGTTGATTTAGGCCAAACTCACCCTCAGACTGATTTCAAGAGCTGAATTTACAGTAACAACTTATGAGAAAACATTTGATGCTAAAAGTCAAATTCAAACGTTTAACACTTTTAAAACGGTAACTTTCCATTTGTGAGAAAGAAAAACAAACAAGTTTCCCTTACTACAGAATATATATCATTTAAAATCATCAGCCACTTAAAAAAATCCCCGTGTGTTTCTGTCATTTATGTTGTATCCTCTGGGAAGTTCTTATAAAAATGACCTGTTGAATCTGGAAACAACAGGTCCTTCTTTTTAGCACAAAGGCAGCTCTGTTTTTTCCATCAAGGATACAAGAAAGAAGTGATTAAAGACCCCTAAAACTCCTTATCTGTAGCAGTTTGCATTGAATTCGGCCTCGTACAGTGCTATAAGTGAACACATTTCAAGCCAACTGCCCAAAACATCTAAGACAATGTTTGCCTCTGAGATGCCATTAAATATGGTGAAATATTTGGTACTAAAACCCTTACATTTTGCCACATAGACTTCATTTCCACAAAACAGAATTGTTTCTTTTATTCCAGAAATGACTATTTGAGAGCACAGTATATCTACAGGCCTGAATCTTATTTTCTGTGGAGCTTTCTGAGATTGTGTGACAGAAAGAAGATTTCAAGATAACTAGAAACACAAGCATTTAAAAAAAAAGAAAGAAAAGAAAAAGAAAAAGAGAAAGTCATAAACTTTTAGGCCACTTTTGCATTTGGAAACTGGATTCATGCTGTAAAGTAAATCTCTCCCTGGATTGTTTACTCCAGCAGAGGAGTTGTGTAAAGCAATTTATGGTGGTTACAAAAATAACTGCACAGTAGACTTCATGGTTTGGTGAATTTAATTTTCTAAGTGTTGTAGCAATGTCTTTGTTTTACCATTTGCAATGGTTTTTTATTGGGTGCATAAATTTAAGTTTAACTCAATTACATAGAAAACTTTTATTAAAACAAAAATTCAACCGGTGGAGCCTGGATTATGCGATTACTTAATGAAATTGTGCCACGGTTCTCTTTCATTGGCTCTGAAATTGCAGTTTGATGTTGTGAGAAAGACTGAAGACTTAACTATGAAAAAAAAATCTCCCACACAGCATACCTCTCAACTGCTAAGTGCATTTTAGCTTTTTTATTTAGCCAGCATTTTAGAATAAGGGATCTGGTCAGACCTTCCTGAGTCAGCCCCAAATTTGTAATACAAGATTTCTGTCGCACGCTATGACCACACACACGTCCACGCACACATGCACAAAAAGAAAGACAACCCCAGGATTTGCACCCTGGGGTGAATTATGGAAGAGAAAAATCTGTAAAATATTTTTTAGATGCTTATTGACATGGGAGAATCATAAATGTCTAGCCTTGCTTTTTTGCCAAGTAAAATCTTGCTGTTTGCTCTGCTAGTTTGTTGTGGCACTGCCCCCTACTGTCCTCACAGAGGGAGAAATCCATTGCTGTTAGGAAGTACGAAGAGAACCCCTTCGATGGAGGAGTTTGAGAGTTAGGAAAGCCTCTTGCTAGGATGTTTCTAAAAATTTCACTCACTGAGAAAAAAATAGAGTACTTACTGTAACCCAAGAATAGTGTGATCAACAGTTTTTTCATTTGAACAAATTTGTAGTAAAAGCAGGAAAATGAATTTACTCAAAATATCTGCAAAGGAAATTATTACTAGTTTAAAATATCCTAATATTGCTCCAAAATAAATAAACAAAAGGCAAGTTTTTATAGCCAGGAAATTTGTTAATGATAATTTAGGAAACTTCAGTGGAGTTTTCTGGATATGAAACTCCACCCTGATGGTGGGGTTTAAAAAACATTCCACATTACTTATTTTAGCAGACATGATATCAGTACAGCAAATGTCTGTGGCCTGCGTGTTCTGGGAAAGCAGTTCTTTTCAGTGAGCAGTCACCATTTGAATGGTACGTATGGTGGCTTCATAAAGGAAAGTGCAGGATTGTTTCATTAACTACAACGGTTTGAGATGTTTTCCCTCTACTGTAGTTCAAGAGCAGGTGAGCTTAGAATTTAATGAGAAGACTCTCCTCTTTGTGTGTATCTGTACCAACTAAAAGGTGTTTTTTTCTCCTAAAACAAAAGATACCTATTTATAAAGTATCTAAAGAGCATTTGTATAAGTATTAAAAGAGTATACATGTATACATATATGTATGTACATACATTTGTATATGTATATGTAACACTTTAGTTTCTGTAACACTTTAGTCTCATATTTAGGACAAGGTAATCTCTTCCCTATGTTTTGATTCGTTTCCGTTAGTATGACTGGATACTTTCAGCAGAGAAGAATATCGCTAAAATATTTTACTTTACAGCATCCAGGAAGATCAGAGATTACTCAGCTTGGAGTTCAGGGGTTGGTTCTCCCCCTGGCTTCATCAAAAGTTGAAGTTTTCTGGCCTCTAATGATCATTGCCTAGTTTTTCAAGAAGAGGCAAATTGAAGAAGGGAACTTTCCGTTCCTATCAGGAGACACCGGCATTGCGTAGCAGCTGGGAGCAGCTGCAAAGGACCTCAGTGTGCAGTTTCCCACCCTCCTGAGCCACAAGCGTCTTCTGCAGGAAGGGTTGGAAGTGAAACCTGAGCCAAGGCTAGCTGCAGTCTGGCCACCCATGCAAGGCCATACGGACTGAAGTCCACAGAGGCTCTTCTGTCCTTCCAGTGGAGTTAAAACCATTGGGAAGGGAGGAGCAGTAGGAGGAGGAAAGTGGGAAGAATTGCTTTGGACCTTGAGCTTAGGGTACATACCTACAGAAGGAGAAGGTATAATTTCTCTCATGCATATAGTTCCCAGAAGCTGTCAGTGTCTAGAGAAAAGCAGAAAAAAATCAGTAGAGAAAAGTCACTGAGAGGTTGCAAACAGCCCCTTGGAGAAAACATGGTGCTGTCACTTTGCTGAATTTCCGTGGTTTGGGGTCATCATGCCAGTAGACTGCCCCAGCAAATACAAGTCAGACAGCCTAGTTCCCAGCTGTATACATGCACACGCTCAAGCATGCCCCTCACATGTGCATGCAAGAGCAGACACCTAGTAGGTAGGGAAAGTGTTAGAGTAGATAATGGGCATGTTATGAAGTGGTTGGGTGACTTCAGAGCAATATCATACTCCCTGGGTATGGAACAGGCTTTGGGACTATGGGGTTCAGTAATTAAAAACAGCAACAGAAACCACCTTTGGTATAGGCTGGAATTGGAATACCTTGTGTGAGTGAATATTTCTTAATAGGGATGAGATTTACAATGTGCTCGTATATTTTATGGAAATGCATAAGCATCTATAAGTGAAAATCCTCCACAATGTTGTAATCTCCTGCCCTCCCCTTAAAAAGAAAGCACTCTAGCCGAAATATTGGTCTCATAAATACGGCTGTTGATTGGCCAGGAAGGAATATGTGCCAAATCTGTATTTTGCAGGTGTCATGGGAATGACATAAGCCTGTGCAATTAATGACAACAGGGGCTAACCTTACATAGACCAGATGCTCCCATCATGAACAGAAAAGTGTCCTGGAGCAAACAAACCTACTTGATATAAACAACAAAAGACCTCACTTCTCTAAAGGCTGCATCTGAACAATTGCAAATTTGCAATTGCCATTAAGTCAAATTGCTGGGCCCAGGGTTGGGGACTTTATATATTTATTATTTTTCCTTAGGGGGAACATCTTCCCGCACCAAGTAACAGTAACTTGGTTGATAAAAAAGCATCATTTCTTGATGTGTTTCCCAAGGATGTTAGACTCCAAGCTTT
This sequence comes from Phataginus tricuspis, assembly GCA_029783875.1. Lineage (NCBI taxonomy): Eukaryota > Metazoa > Chordata > Mammalia > Pholidota > Manidae > Phataginus > Phataginus tricuspis. The sequence continues at coordinate 14,968,917 of JAQQAC010004778.1, read as the reverse complement.
TAGAAAAATTGTTTCTGCCTAAGTGATGAGTTACCCTTGTGAGAATGGCATTTTTTATTAAATAGATGCCTTTAATATGTAATCAAATGAAGTTACTCCTAAGTAATATTTTAGATCCTGAGTCTTTGCATTTCTAAGAATGTCTTTAAAATGCTTGCCAACCCTTGAAAACCTCTGCTAATTTGGTAACAGTTTAAAAATCTCTGCGGGGGATATTGATACAGTTAATAGACACATTCAGGTTGACAGCAGAACTTAGAAACTGCGGAAATGCTGAGTTCAGCGAACTGAAGCATCCCTCCAGTTGCTTGTCCCCAGTGATGCAACTCTTGATGCTTTGTTTTTCTCATGAGGTCATGACTGTCATGCTTCTAGCATTCACAGTTATCTTATGATCACTTGAGGGTGGTATTTCAGAAGTTCAGATGTGACCAGTTTGGGAAGGTATCAGATGACAGTCAGTGTGAAAAGGAAAAGGGGAAAAGTTTATTCCGAAAGAAGTTCAGTACTTGCCATTAGGCATGTGATATTCTTGCAAAGGTTAAAAAAAAAAAAATCCCATTCTTGAGAGCAGCTCACTTCGAATGTGACATGCAGCACCATCTAGTGGGAGGGAGCGTCAGAAGAAACCCAAAGGGCTGCTCTTTGAAAACCTCATCAATACCAGCGTATATTTGCAGTCTCAGTTAAAAGAGTTGGGGGTGGTGGGGTGGTGGGGTGGTGGTCGTGTTAGGTAGCACTTCCATCAAGTACGATCTGTTCAGTGTGGCTGGGTTCACTTCTTTTAAGCAGGGAGTTTATTCTTTGGAGAGAAATAAAAGCGACTTGCCTTCACAATAAACCTGAAAAGCAAGATATAAATGATTAGGAGATTTATATTAGAAATGTGCGTGACTGAAAGGAATGCCATATGCCCCAGATTAGTTTTGTTAGTGTGTTTTGCCTCTGTTTCTGAAAGCCAGCTTCAAATGAAAATACTTCCAGATGATTTTATTGCAACATCAGTAATGCAACCTATTCCTTCCCCTGTGTCCTGTGAGCTTTGGAGGGGGTCCCATCATTCTTAACAGGCTGCACACAGAAGCCTTTTAACCCTTAATGTACCTGAGATGCACTGGTGAGTGTCCTGCCCACGTGGGACAGTGTCACGGGAAGGGGATTTCAGAGTCCCAGCAAGAGAGATCTTCCTGTGACTGCGGTCCAGTAGGCACTGGAGGGCCGCATGGGGAGTGGGGGAGCTGATGCTCAGGTTAAAAGTAAGGCTCGAGGACAGGGAAAGCCAGGAACACCACGTGGAGAAAGCTGACAGATACCACCTTAACCAAGCAGTCAGGCTAACCCTGCCTCGTCATCCTGGGCAGATCATGTGCCCCTGGTGCACTGCAGTGAGGAGGGCACTGTGCCTGGGGGGCACTTGCTCCCCTCCCCCCAAAATCCATAATCCCAGTGGAATCCTGAAAAAATGGTAAACCAACCCAAATGGAGGAGCAGTACGAAACACCTGGACCTCAAAACTGTCAAGATTGTGTATGACAAAGTAAGCCTGATGAACTGTTTCACGTCAGAGGAGACAAAAGAGGCTGGTCATTCATTAAGTCATGAATTAACTAAGAAGTTAATGTAGTGGGGGACCCTGATTGGATCCTGGAACAGGAAAAGGTCATTTATGAATAAACTAGGGAAATGGAAAGTTTGTGTAGTTTAGTGAATTTCTGGGCTTTGATCAGTGTTCTAGGGGTATGTAAGATGACCACCCCAGGAGAATCTGGGGGAAGGGGTCCCTGAGACTATTCTGTACTATTTTTAGTTTACAATGCTAATATCTGAAATTATTCTAAAACCAAATTAAAAACAGCAACATCGATAAAGAAGGCAGGAGATAGATGTCTCGCAGCATCAAGGAAGGAGGGCTCGTACTGAAATAGCCCTCTGCACGCCGGCTCCCTTGTAGTTCACGCTCCTGCTTTCCTTTCCTTCCGAAGGCCCCCGGCACAGGCCTGCCAGCTTCCCCTCCACTGCCAGCACCTGTTACTTCCAGACAAGCTGATCTTACCCTCAGCTTATTTCATAATAAAATTGGCTCACGGCTCCCCTCCTACTCTCTTGTCCCTGGAACAGCCACAGAGACAGTTTTGTTTTTCTTCCTTGCTCTTTTCTACGGCTGACAGATGTAAAATGAAGAAGGTATAAAAAGTCAACCACCCTTAACTGAATCCTACTTGTGCTGGAGAGCAATAACTTTGATGTAAATGACAGGTTTTGGAGAACACGATGAAGTCGGGGACAGAGGAAAATCAGATGTGGGCATCTGGCTTTTGTGCTACAAATATAGGAGAAGCAGTTGTCAGGAGCTGGCGCTGGCTCTAGGGTGAAGAGATGGGGCCGTGCTGGGGACGCTCCCTATAGCTAAGATGACAAGATGGTCCAGATTTCCCAGGCCAGCTGAAATATTCTATCTGCTTATTTGACCTGGTGCTTTAATCTTTTTGGCTCAGACTCTTTGGCTTAGGAGACCAGTCATGGGAGCAGAACACTCCTGGGGCGATCATAGGGTGAAAGGATGAGGGAAGGAGAGAAAACCCGGCCTCCAGAGCCCTGGGCATCCTACGTGGTTCTTCTTGCTGGAGGCGCTATGGCCAGGATGCCAGTGTCATCAGACTCAAAGTTCCTGTCTAGGTCGCATTCTGGCATTTTCTGCTTCTGTTTTTAAACATGCAGTTTTGCATGTGAGATTCTGGTTTAATAAACAGTAGTGAAAATCATTTCCATTGCTATTTTCAGTAAATGTAAAAATAGTTTTGTCCACATAACGTTTTTACTTCATCAAAACAAAATGACACCCACTACATCATGAAACTCAAAGAACTTAACAGTGTTTCTTAATCACTGATTCACTTATCTTATTGGATTCATTTTATAAACCTGTTTCATGCAAAGTTCAGGCTACTAATGCTTAGGTAGGTAAAGTGATTTCTGTGATATAATGGCATTCCCTATTTGTTATTTGGTGTTTTTCCATCTTAGTTGGCATACACTTCTCTTCATGTGCTGTGAATCTTTTTAAAAACAGCAAAAATTTGAAACCTGCAATGTACAGTTGATGAAATTTATTATTATAATCTCTTATTTCATTTGTTTTTGTTCCGATCTTTGTTATTTCCTTCCTTCTACTAAATCTGGGCTTAGATTGTTCTTTGTCTAGTTCCTTGAGATATAAAATTGGGGTGTTTGAGATCCTTTTCTTTTTCTTCATGGAGGCGTTTGTCACTATAAACTCCCTCTTAGAACTGCTTTTGCTGCATCCTGTAAGTTTGGGTATATGGTGTTTCTGTTTTTGTTCGTCTCAAGATATTTTTTCATTTCCCTTTTGATTTCTTCTTTGACCCATTGGTTGTTCAGGGGTGGGTTGCTTAATCTCTACATGTTCGTGAATTTTCCAGTTTTCCTCATGATACTAATTTCTAGTTTCATTCATTGTGGTCAAGAAAGATACCTGATACGATTTCAGTCTTTTTATATTTGTTGATACTGTTTTGCCCTGTCATTCTCTGCCTTCCGCAAATCAGTAAATAGAAGCTTAGAAAGGTGAAGTACCTTGGCCAAGGCCCTACAGCCCAGTAAGCGGCAAAACTGGTGCCGGGCCCGGGTCCACCCAGCTCTAGCACGCCAGCACTCCACCACTAGGGCATTTTCTCATATTCTCAGAATTGTCCATGTGTGGCTCCTGCCCGAACAGCAAGCCATGTGGGGGGGCAGGATAGAAAGGCTGCCCCATGTGATTGATACGTTTGATTCTGGTCTTGGACCTTTAGTTAGACAACTGGGCAAATATCAACATATGATTGAAAATAAGAATTTTAAAAAGTACTGAAATATCCTTGCAAATCTGTTAGCCTCTTGTGGGATAATCAAAGCCATTTCTCATTTAAGTCAGCTCTCTCTCTTTTTCTCTCTCTCTCTCTCTTTTATAAGCAGTCTGATCGTAGAATTCATCCTATTGAACATATCAGAATCCTGGAACGTTCAACTGATTTTTTTTCCCCATCCATTAAAACATGACAATAACCATGAAAAAACCCTTCCTGTTAAATAGTCCAAATGAGCAACTCCTTTCCAGATCGCTGCATGGGAAAGCCAGAATATGGTCAGAAGTGTGAGGAGAAGGCTGCTCGCTGCTCTTGGCACTGGGGCAAGCTGAGCCGGCGGCTCTGTTCAGTTGCAATCCCATGAAGCGATCCCGTGCCCCTTTGGACTGTGTGGATCCCCACTGGGCACACTCCCTGGACATGGCTGGGTCAGGCCAAAGTCCCTCCTTCTCACTCTGTCCTGTATTTTGCACCTTTTGATTGATACTCTTATTTCATATCCTTTATATATGTTAATAATCCCAATCAGGGCACAGCCCGATTTTACCTCCAAGCACTGTACTATCTTCATTATTATTGTTATTAATAATTTTCATCTAATTGCTTTCCTGCCATTTGATCGGCATTAGTGCCAAGCCTTTTACTATAGCAATCAGGCCATTGCTACATACGACGTGGCTGTTGATTTGAATTCCTCTGGTTCCAGTCAGGTAGAATCATAAACTGCAGAGGATGTATGTTAGATGTAAAGATTGTCTTTTGCTTATGAAGACACCAGGGTGCCTTGCCCAAGGCAAAGCTAAGAGACCAGAACTGAAGGCTTCTGATGCCCAGGGTACGATTCTGGAGAATACAGTTGGGAAACAATTGCATGCTCTGAATGATAGAAATTTAATTTTGGAGGGTTAGCAATAATGACAAAAATATGGCAGAAAATGTAACAAATTATAGCAGTATTTTTTCTCCTCCCAGAATGGGTGAACTAAAGCACCCATTTCAGATGTTTTCATCTCAGATGTTTTCCCCAATATTTTGGTGCATATAGACTATGGAACCCAGCTGGTGTGATTGGTCTATGGATCCTTATAAGTAATTTGTGTTTTATAGTCCTTGCCTGCTTGTAAAAGATTAGTGGGAGAAATGCGAGTACAGACAGGAAAAAGTTTGCTTTTTCTCTCTTGAGTGTTCAGAGTAGGAAGTAATCAATCAAATTATGGGAATAAAATTCCTTTTCCCCTTTTTCAGAGTTCTTACTTGTTTTACATCTCTCCTTTCAGGAGGAAATATCAAAGTTGCCAGGCTGGTTTGAATGACAAAGTCAAAAATTATGTGTTTGTTACAGTCATAAATCTTTGCAGATTCTCATTAACTTTAGGTATTTACAAAAAGAACTGGATTAAGCTGCAACTAAAGTTACATTCTCAGAGCTAACTGCTCCCCTCATCACCTTTCTTAACTGAAGCCATGTTTGCTCTAACTTAATGTTTTGAAAAGTTCTGGCTATAGAAAAATGCTGAAGCGATGAAGCGATTTCATTTCACAAACAAAGCTTTTGAGTAAATAAAAGCAGGCATCTGTTGTTGTTTTTTTCCTGGTGGACTCTAATTATTCTTGTAGTTTTCTTCATCAGATGTTGCTGGTGTTTTTTTTTTTTTTAAAGAAATAAAGCCTACTAATTTTTCTTTCTAATGAGGTTTTTATGCTTTCTTCTTGGTGTGGAAGGACTTGGAATTATGACAGTATTTGTTAGGAAGGCTTTCCCCAAAGCCAGAGGGTCTCCTAGAATGCCCTGCTAAGGTTTAATGATGGAAAGAAAACAAACTGGATCTGTATTATATTAATGTGGGCGGAGGTATGGGGAGCTAATGCTTGTGATGAAAATTCTTGGGATTTTCAGGTGCATTTACCCTGTGGCTTTGGAGAAACTACTTCTCAGCTCCAGCTGATTGCTAAGTAAGAAAGTGGGCTCATTATTGCCATGCCCTCCGACTTTTCAAAAGAATTTTGGAATACTCTTTCTCTATAAACATATTGGGAAGTAATTCATATAGTAAAACAAAAACTAAAAACAAAATTCTGCATGAATGGAGCAAAATAGTTAGACAAATGGAGTCTCTCATGAAGGTGAAAGGCTGCTAGTTCATAACATGGCTTATGGGGAAGACCAGAGTTAGACAATGAAAAGCCGGTGTATACCAAGAATTTTTCAAACTGAATTATAAGGCAGTGATGTATTATAAAATCTCATTTTAAGTGGAAGGTACTAAAATAGGAGCAGATGGGAGAGTGGATCCCATGTAGTAAGCCAGACAAATATTATCTTAACAGACTTGGTTCAGTTATGTGTGTGTGTGTGTGTGCGCGCGCGCATGTGTGCAGGAAGGGTTAGGTATGAAACGTATTTGGTATAGTGGATCTCTATAGAAAAAAGTTTGAAAATCACTGGTGAGTAGGAACAGAAGTCCTGTTTGAAAAGTCTGAAATGAGTGTTCTTCATACTCCCTTGAGAAGCCGAGTGAGCGCATTCTATGCTATGGATTTTAAACCTTAAACCTTACATGTTCACGGCCTGAAACTCTACTTGTCACATTAAAGATTCACTATTGGTTTGATGAAACACTGACCTCTTAGGCTAGAGGTCAGCAGTTTTTCAGTGTTTTTAGACAGTGGGCTGTGTGTTCTCGTTCACAATTGTTCAACTCTGTAGCAGGAAAGCAGCCTGAGACTGTGTGTAAGTGAATGGGCGTGACTCTGTTCCAGTAAAACTTAATTCATCAAACCTGCTTTGGGCTCATTGGCTATGGTTTACAGACACCCAGAGTAGGCTAAAGGCTTCCTTTACTTACCTTGTTACTCTCAGGTGAGTACCCACTGCTGAAGACCATGGGCGCGATTGTGAATGCATGGTGTAGGTGCCTCGCCTCTCACCTGAGGTACAACTCAGAAATAACAGAGCTCCGTGCGGCTGCTTGAGAACCAGAGAGTTCATCCCAGACCAGATGGCGGTGACTTGTGGGAACTTTTGAAATATTCAGAGCTGTTTGGGATGATAGCGTTTCATATAAAGGTGATTAGATACTTAGCTGCACTCCATCACACAAACACAAATCAAAGCAGTCTTTGGTCATTTTTTTAAAAGAACCTTAATAGTCCATTTCGATGTTTCCTTGATTGTACTTGAGTGTGTGTTTAGTTTATTTATTCTCCATTTCTCTTTTGTCTTTTGGACGCCCGAGCAGCCTGTGAAGCCTTTGGAGGGATTAGTGGGGAACACAGTGAGGCAATACTCCATCACCTGCCTCTGTTCTAAGAAACAATCATACCGTGGGCTTCAGTTCAACATTCTGCCTTTGCTTAAGGAGCTTGGACTTTATTCTTGATCGGCACTGTCCCATAGAAATATAACGGGACTACATAAGTCATTTAATTTTCTAGCAACCACCTTAACAAAGTAAGATTGAAGAGGTGAAGTTAATTTCAGTAATATTTAGATTTAAGTCAAAATGTCCGAAATATGATAATTTCAATATGCAATCAAAAATCAAACATTACCAATGAGACAATTTGCCTTTTTCATACAGAGTCTTCCAGATCTACTATGCATTTTGTACTTGCACCACATCTCAATTCTGATCAGCCACCTTTCACATACTCGCTGGCCCCATGAGGCCAGTGGCTACCATATTGGACAGCACAGCTCTAGAACATAAGGACAGGGGAATTGATAGTGAAGGCTTTCAATAAAGGACCGATTCCACAGACCTCTGGCTTTGTTGTGAAAACCAATCAGGTGGTGCTTGAATCGTAGAGGATGCATACTGAGCTGGGGGACCTTTGAGGAATCCAGAAGACAGATGATGGAAGCTTGGTCTGCAGCAGGACAGTAGGCTTGGGACGTGGGAAAGATTTGCCAGAAGTCTTGGTAGTAGGAATTATAAAACTGTGGAATACAATGAGGGAAGGGGAAGAAAATTTCAAGAGTGCTAGCTCAGGTTTACTTATCAGTAATTATGACTATGATAAGAAATACAAGGAAATAACAGGTGTCAACAAACAACTTTTTTTCAGACACCTGAAGTGGAAAGTGCCTCTGGTAAACTGGAGCTCAAGTGTAAGGTCAGGCTTGAGAGCCCTCTAAGGCATGACTGTTGAGGTTGTTCCAGCTGCCACCATAGCCAAGATGTGAAAGTGTGTAACAGGACACAGGAGAGGGTGGAAAGAGCAGGACCAGGAACACATATTTATCTTCTTGCCCCAAAGGGAGATAGTATCTGTGGTTTGTGCTGTGCATGCAGAAGTGTTTAGAGGGAATAGCCCTGATGTCTACAATTTACTTGGAAACCATCAAAAATGATAAGATGAATTGGATGGATGTGGATGTGATAGTAAAAGTATCGAAAAATATCTATGTAGTATTTGGGTGGTGAGTAAGTGGGTATTTATCACATAATTCTTTCCATTTTTTCCTGCTTAAAATTTTCGTGATGGTGGTGGTAGTGGGGAGAGATAGCTTCAAGGTTAATTGTATCAAATGCTGCTGAAAGGATGAACACAGGCTCGAGACAAAAGAGTGCTTGCCTCATTGGTCAGGAAGTTATTGGTGATCCTGAGGTTGGGTGGGCTGTTGTGGTGTGAGGGAAGCTGGCCTGCAGAGGACTGATGAGTAAAAGGAAATGTATCAGAAGAGACGGGGAATGTGGTGAACTTCACCCATTCGTCTGTCTAATCTGTTCCGTCTCCTTTTCTTTCTTGGACTTGACCAGTGAGGTCCTCATAGCTGCTTCATGACCGTGATGGCTAGCCATCTGTGTACCTAAAATTTCCCTATATGCAAGGAGGGTTTTAAGTGTGTTCAGTGAGTTTTCACCCTGATTATTGCATTTGTATGCCCTGCTTCCCACACTGATGTGATAATTTGTGCATGGTGACTTGATCAACATTTTCTTTATTACAGGGTTTTTAACTAGGTCTTTTTTTCATGGATGTTCAAGGTTGCCAGCATTAATCATTGAACACAAGTAGCATGCGGTATGCCTGTGGTCTTAAATGTTGCAGTAGGAGCACAGCAGCTGTTGTGTAAGGCAGCACTGCACCAGCCTATCCTAAACTTGGTTGCAAGTGTGGGAAGCAAAATGAACTTGCTTCAAGAGTCTTCATCTTTTTGAATACTTACTTCAAAGTTCCAGGGGGGAAGTAAAGACATTTAAATGCATTGTGTTTTCTCTCACCTACATTGAACTTTTTTTTAAAGTTTCAACCATCCACTAGTCTTTGATCAGTGGCATCATCTCATTTCTTCACCATGAACACCAAGAATCAGACATTCTTTGTTATCTCCTGTTATGTCCCTGTCTCCTCTGGAAATATTGGTGATGGTGGGAAAGCATTAAAAAAAGGAAAAAAAGAAAGGAAAACCAAATCAATTTATTCCTTTACTGTGTGACTCACAAATTTACGCCTTGAGTCAAAACAAACAACCAAACATGGATAGTGTTTTAGTTCTCATTTAGTTTGTGATGGCTTATTTCTCAATTCACAGAGGCTCATAGAGAAAGGACTTGGAGGACATTTCAGGCTGTAGATTGCTTGAAATAAGGAGACTTCCTGTATCTAAAGTTCAGAAACTATTTTCAAGGCGTCTTGTAGATTTGGTCTTGTAGATTATTAGAATACTGCAAAGAATTCATCTATTTCATCATGGCTGTCCTTCCCAGTCCACTCCGAGACCACTGGGTGAGCTTTCAGTGGCCTGGCGATGAAGAAAGTGGGCGAGGAGTCTTATTTGGAGAGGATGAGGAGGGGAGAGAGGAGTGAGTGGGGAGCTCAGAGAACCAGCCAATTTAAAGGCTAGTGGGCTTAAGGCTAAACAAATAACTGCGGCAAATATTTGCTCATCTGATACCCTGATTAAAGTAAAGCCAGCTGCTGTATGCAGCCTGTGCATATGTGTGGCAAAACTTTAAAATGTTTCATGGCATGACCAGAAACTCTACATAATTGCAGTGGAGGAGAAAGTAGAAAAGTAGACAAGGAAGAGAAGGAATGCAGCAGTGAACAAGTGTTTCAGAGGTCACCAGGGATGGGTGGAGAGGCCCTCATAAAGGGAACGTGGCATACGAGCACCTTCACATCTTGTTCCTGGTTAACCTTGATGTTTCCTGCAGATAACCCTGGAGACTTTTGTGAGTCCTGAAGTTCTCAGATGTGGAAGCACTGGTCCCTGCTCTTGCATGTCTGTCTCCTGGTCACATGCCCCTCTACAGCCATGGGTAGCCACTCAGTCTCCTCAGACACTACATCGATTGCCTTTTCAGTTTCCACCATCATTTTATTCAATTGATCTCTTTTGGAAAGAAACATCCTCCTCACCACCCCCATCCTTTCTGGAAACCGAATGGCTATCTGTCTTCATTGGAACTCAGATGATCTGTCTCTACAAAATTAACGAATGACTAAATCCCTTGAACTTGTACGGTCTACTTACACATCATCTAAGGGCCTGGTGGAGGTCACTCTATATGACAACCCTTGTCAAAAATCAAGGCATTTGGAAAGATGTGACAGTATTTCAAATGTGGTTTCTTATAATAGATTATTGATTTCTCACGGAGAGCAGATATGAAAATCATCAAATGCTATAATGTATGAGCAGTGCTATGCAAATATACAAGGTGATTATTACCAAACGCTTAGAAATACATTGGACACGAATGTCTCATTCCATGTGCAGCCCTTTGATTGTTTAGTGAACTACGTCAATGGATAAATTATAATTTATTTATTTTTACAAACATGCTTTTCCTTCATTTATAAAAAAAGCAAGTAAATAACAGTTCATTTAAACAACTCTATTAGTATATTGGCTTGAACATGTGACTTATACATACATACTGTAATACGGCAGCACAGTTTTAAAGGCTTGGGAAAAATCATTTGCCTTTCAAAACAGGAAGTTTTAAAAATCAAATAATGATTAGCTATGTAAGCAATTTCAATATATTGACTTGGACATCTGCCTTATGTATGCCTAGTTGCAGAATTCTGTAGAATATGCTAGCTCAGTTTTGAAATCTTGGGCAAAATCATTTCCCTTGAAAACAAAGTTCTTTTTCTTCCTCCCCATGGCCTCTAAAAATCTGAACTATTGAACTCTGATTTGAGTAATGATGTACTATACTTTGCCAAATGAGTCGTTTCCCCTTTTATAACATCCATCAGAAAAAAGGAAATGTTCAGCTGGACAAGCTGTTTCCCAGGAAAGGCCTTTTTTTTTGTGTTAGTTTTAAGTCAAGGTAATTTTAAAATCAGAGGAAAACTTCATATTATTCTCAGGTGAGATTTAGGAAATAAAAAGGTTTGAGTCTGTGGGTTATATTCTCTTGGCACAGAGATGCCAAGTAGTTAAAGGATGTAAGTGTCTTCCATAATCAGAGGAAAGTAACCTGGACTACATAACAGCTTATGTTCATATACAAATGACAGAAGTAAGAGAGGTTTCGCATATTTGCAGTTTTTTAGACACAACCACAACAAGATAGAAAAAGTATTTTAAACATTTTTTTTTATTTGAAATATTTACACCATTTACAGGATGGTGTGTCTGGATTTACTGTTACTATTTTCAATTGCTGTTTGGAATTTGTGGAGTTCTTGCTAAGTCTCAACCCTCTAGGGCTTGTTTATTCTTATACAAAAATAAAGTACCTTATTATTAAGAAAACAAGTACATTATCATAAAATCTCATTATATGCGTTGGAAATGACCTCCAGGCCATCCAGCCCAATACTTATCTGATGGACCAAAGCTGATTAAAACAGTTCCATTGCTATTCTCGTCATCAAATAATGCTTTTGAGATCTGTCTTCAAAACACCGGTATGACATAACTTACTTGAAGAGTGAAATATTTACTCGGTCTGTTGCTCCATTTGCCTACTGGTTGCCAAGCCGATTCGCATGTATTTATTATTTATTCACGTACTCAGTTGTTTTGAGGAGGTGTAGAGTGTAAACAACTTTACAAATATGCTTTTTTTAGCTCACGTTTAAGTTTACTTATTAGAAACAGAATACAGTCAGTTCTATTATAATGTTTGCTTTGAAAACATGAATTTGTTCCAATGAAATTAATATATTAGGAGACCATTGAGTATAATGCCGGTTTTGTACGTGCTCATGTGCATTTCCATCCACAAGACCCACTGGGTTAATGCAGAACACTGCACTCAGCTGAAGCAGCTGTGCGGGGAAACACACACACCCCCAGCCATGCCTGGTGTACAGCTTTCCCTCCATCCTCCTTCCTTCGCTTCACAGTAACTCACAAGCTGCAGCCCTTCCAATAGCCACTTCCACAAGAAAACTTTAGGGCTTTGTCAAGATCAAATGTCATATTTATTGTAGTATTTAAGAATTGCTTAACCACTTAAGGCGTGTAAAACTGTGTTATCATAGTAACTGTTGTTATTAGGTTCCCACCTTTGTTTTTAATGTGTGAGTGGTAACGTTTTGGAGTGTGGTACTCTAACTCCGCTTACCTCGTAAGCCCTGTGGTTTTTTATTGTGTGATTTTATATAGTGTAGTGATTTTAGGAATGCGTACATTGGAGTTACAGCACAGCTGACAGTGTATGCTTACCCATTGCAGAAAAGGGAGTAAATGCAGTAGACTGCCTTTGTAACCAGTTTTATGTATTTCCTCCCAGGCATTTTATTGTGAATCACATACATATTTTTAAAAATCATTAACGTACTTAGGCTCAGAGCATATGTACAATTTCTTATGATTATCACTTAGGAGTACAAACATTTTCTAATATTGTTATGGTTTCTATAAATATTGTATAAATATAGTATTTATGTTATATTTATATTAAAATATTTGTAATAGAAATGACAATAGAATACATAAAAATAATTATAAATAAATATAAATATGCTATATTTAATATAATTATATACCTATTATATATTATGTAATTGGTTATATGTAAATAACTGTATAATGTAAGTGTATTTTTTAATATACAATATGTATTATATATTATAATTTATAATCATACAAATATTTACATAAATAAAAATAATATAATATTTATAAATATTATATAAATATTAACATCTCAACCCCCTTTTAAGAATATATCATAACTTACATGCCTTTTTTTTTGGTATCATTAATATACATTTGCATGAGCAACATTGTAGTTACTAGACTCCCCCTATTATCAAGTCCCCCCCGCATAGCCCATTCCAGTCACTGTCCATCAGCGAAGTGAGATGCTATAGAGTCACTACTTGTCTCCTCTGTGCTCTACTGCCTTCCCTGTGCCCCCCCCTACATTATGTGTGCTAATCATAATGCCCCTTGCCATTTATTTTTTAGGTAACTTAATTTGGGGCTATTAGAAATAATACTTTGATGGATAATCTGTGTTTGTAATGCTATTTGTTATATATTGAGCACAAATTGTTTAGAATGTGCTCCCAGAAACAGAATCATAAGGTCAAAGGCTGTGAACATTTGATACATATTGCTAAATTGATTTCCAAAGTGGTTGTGTGAATTTATACTCCCAAGAGTATTGTACAAGTCAAAATGTGATAAAGTTTCTATGTTTCCATGATTCTAAACCAACTGGAGAGAAAATTTTATTTGAATGGCAAAACATATTCAATTATACAAATGTTTAAATTAATTTTTAAAAAAGATACACATACTAGGCATCTGGATATTTTAGGATATTTAGTTGAGTGGCATGGCCGTCAAATCTCTAGCTTATCTAATAGTAAAATGTTTTTCTAGGTATTTAGCTGTCGCATGGCTATGTATTGCTCCTCATATAATGTAAATGGTAAATTTGGGTATTATAATAATGGAGAATCAAATTCTGTTTTCATATTTGAAGTAATTCAAATTCAAATAATTGCTTTATTTGCAAATAATTACTTATACGGACATAATATTTATAATTCCTCTTATTTGGGCGTGATTTTGCCATTAGCAAAATTTTGCTATTTTGCTTCCAGTGTCACACTAAGAATCTAATTGTCATTGAGTCATTTACTCATGTCTAAAATATTGTCAAGCCCTTTTCTGTGCCAAGCACTGTAAATAGGTACTGGATTTAAGTAGGAGGAGAACCATGGGGCTCAGGCTCCAGATTGGATTGAATTAAGGCATTGAATAAGGAAAGCACAGCTCTCCAAATACCACTGTGGAAGTCCCTGATGTTTAAAAAGATATAAAGGTTTTTTAACAGTGCACGGATTCTGTTGTCTGGATGTGCCAGAAGTCACTGAAGCACGCTTTATTGTTCAATGTCTAATTTGATTCCAGTATTTCACTATGACAAAACTGCAGTGGACTCCTTGTAACATGCTCACCCATGATTATTTTCTTAGGTTAAGGTCTTAGAAAAAAAAAGTTTGGGAAAAGGCATCCACTTTTTAAAGGCTTTTGATAGATATTGCAAAATTGCCTTTTGGAAAATTTATACTAAATACTCCCACTAACGGTATGAAGGAGTAAATTTGATTGAGTTCTAGATTAACAGTCATTCTGAAAAAAAGTGCACACACACACGCACACTGTTACCGACATTTCTGGGGATCCTTAAAATAGTTATTAACCATGCAGTTGAATTGAGACGTACTTGAACTTAATGCAAACGGCAGCCATATGGACTATGGAAGAACAGCGCTTTCTAGCATAAAAGCCTGGGATCAAGTCCTGGCTTTGTCATTGATTCGTTAGTGACTTCCCTGTGACTAAGTTTTTTCATGTGCAATATAAGAATGTCAAATTAAGTGATTTCCTTTAGTTCCTCTGGGCCTAAAATTCTACCATTCAGTATTTATTCTGTGCTGTGCTATCTGAACATAGACTGAGACTAAGGAAAGCTTCTGAGTTTACTGAGAATAAAACATATCCTCTAGCCCTCATTCTTCCTTCTCTTGGGTTGGGATGGTCAACTTTGCTGGTTCCCTCCACAGCCAGACCAAAAGCTCTTTGGGGTAGAAGCCTGTGGAAAAGGCAGGCCCTCCATAATGAGGCAGCTGGGAAGTAACCCATGAGCCCAGTGGAAACTGTAGCCTAGAGGACTTAGGACTGGCAAGATCTCATCCAGTCCAGGCTTGGAAGAATCAGGATAAAGATACGTTTGCTCCACAAATGAATAGCATGCTGTTTAGGTGGTCCTACTAAGCACACACCTAGTCTGTCATCTAATGCTAGACATGAAACTTGCAATTAATGGCACTAGTCACTATACAGGCAACAAAAACCAAGCCAAAATAAACAAACAAAAAACTGTTAGAGTAGTTGCTTGCTGAAGGAATAGCTAACTGCTCTAGGGCATCCCTTCACCTCACCTGTTGCAGAGATCTTGATCAACATAGGATGCTTCAGATCTATGTGCTCCAAACAGTTTTTCGGTACTGCCAATATTGCTGTGGTGGGTTTTGAAGATATGCCCACAAATACATGATACTCCTTCCTTTAAGAGGTGAAATATAATCCTCCTCCTCCTCCTCTTGTGTGTGGGCTGGACCTAGTGATACACTTATATATATAAATGAATATAAAAGTAATAGAATGTTCCTTCCAGGGTTCCAGTGTAAAAATGAACTCATGGGACTACATCAAGCTAAAAAGCTTCTGTATAGCAAAGGACACCATCAGCAGAACAAAAAGGCATCCTACAGTATGGGAGAATATATTTGTACATGACAGATTCAACAAGGGGTTAACATCCAAAATATATAAAAGAACTCACATGTCTTAACACCCAAAAAGAAAAGAAAAGAACCATATTAAAAAATGGGTGGAGGATATGAACAGACACTTCTCCAAAGAAGAAATTCAGATGGCCAACAGGCACATGAAAAGATGCTCCACATCGCTAATTATCAGGGAAATGCAAATTAAAACCACAATGAAATTATCACCTCACACCAGTTAGGATGCCAACATAGAAAAGACTAAGAACAACAAATGCTGGCGAGGGTGCGGAGAAAGGGGAACCCTCCTACACTGCTGGTGGGAATGTAAACTAGTTCAACCATTGTGGAAAGCAGTATGGAGGTTCCTCAAAAAACTAAAAATAGAAATACCATTTGGGTAAATCCCTAGAATTCCACTCCTAGGGATTTACCCAAAGAAAGCAACTTCTCAGATTCAAAAAGACACATGCACCCCTATGTTTATCACAGCACTATTTACAATAGCCAAGATATGGAAGCAACCTAAGTATCCATCAGTAGATGAATGGATAAAGAAGAGGTGGTACATATACACAATGGAATATTATTCAGCCATAAGAAAGAAACAAATCCTACCATTTGCAACAACATGAATGAAGCGAGAGGGTATTATGCTCAGTGAAATAAGTCAGGCAAAGAAAGACAAATACCAAATGGTTTCCCTCATTTGTGGAGTGTAACAAATGAAGCAAAACTGAAGGAACAAAATAGCAGCAGACTCAGAGACTCCAAGAAGGGACTAGTGGTTACCAAAGGGGAGGGGTGTGGGAGGGCAGGTGAGGAGGGAGGGAGAAGGGGATTGTGGGGTATCATGATTGGAGCACATGGTGTGTGTGGGGTCACAGGGAAGACAATGTAGCACAGAGAAGAGAAATAGGGACTCTGTGGCATGTTACTACACTGATGGACAGTGACTGCAGTGGGGTACGGGGGGAACTTGATAATAAGGGTGAATGTAATAACCACATCGTTTTTCTTGTGAAAGCTTCATAAGTGTATATCAATGATACCTTAATAAAATGGGCAGAGCACTTGGAAAGATGTTTTTCTAAAGAAGACATACAGATGGCCAATTGGCACATGAAAAGATGCTCCACGTTGCTAATCATCAGGGAAATGCAAATCAAAACCACAATGAGGTATCACCTCACACCTGTTAGAATGGCTATTATCAAAAAAAAAAAAGAAATAACAAGTGTTGGTGAGGATGTGGAAAAAAGCAAACCCTTGAGCACTGTTGATGGGGATGTAAATTGGTATAGCCACTTTGGAAAACAGTATGGAGGTTTCTCAAAAGATTAAAAATAAAACTACTGTATAATCCAACATTCCCACTTCTGGGTATTTACCTGGAGAAAATGAAAACACTAACTTGAAAAGATATCTGCACCCCCCCATGTTCATTGCAGGATTATTTATGGTAGCCAAAATATGGCAACAACCTAAGTTGAATGGATGAAGAAAAAGTGGTGGAATATTATTCAGCCAGAAAAATAATGAAATCTTACCATTTGCAACAACACACATAGACCTAGAAGACATCATACTAAATGAAATAAGCCAGGCAGAGAGAGACAAATACTATATGTTCTTACTTATATGTGGAATCTCCCCCCAAAAAGAAAATTAAGCTCATAGATACAGACAACAGACTGGTGGTGTCCAGAGGTAGGGACTGGGGTTGGTCAAAATGGGTGAAGGTAAGTCAAAATGTGTAAACTTATAGTTATAAAATAAATAAGTTCAGGAACTATAATGTACAGCATGTTGACTAGTGCATATTTAAAAGTTGCTAACAGTAAATCTTAAGTTTTCATCACAAGAAAAATGTTTGGTAACTATGTATTGTGACAGATATTAACTAGACTTACTGTGGTGATCATTTTGCAGTACATACAAATACTAAATATTATGTTATATACTGGAAATGAATATAATGTTGTATGTCAGTTATACCTCAGTAAAACACACACACACCTTCCTGGGCACCAGCTCCTAGAATCTGATTCAGTAAGCTTAACGTGGGACCTGAGAATTTGCATTTTTAACAAATTCTCAAGTGGGAACCATCCTTTCAGAGCAGAGGCCTTTTTCTGCTTTCAGGAAAACCTTGCAATGAACATACTGTCCACAGAGGGCAGGGCTTTTCCATGGCCATGTCCTGGGGCATTTTTCTAGCCTTCCTAATCTACCTGGAGTCTCTATTTGCTACCCAGCATTGAAGCTGGACATGAAGCTTACTGCTCACAAGGAAGGCTTTTGGGGCTTCTAAACCTGCTGGTCTGTTTGCAGCCATTCCAGCAATTAGTTTTACAGTTCATTCTTTACCAGTCAACTTCCCTTTTTTCTTACCTTCTGTTGTCAGAATCTGCTAACCCCTGGCATTGTCTTGTGCTGTCTGGGAACCTTTTGGACAAATGCAGGAGCTAAAATCTTTGAATGACCCATAGAATAAGCTCTAAGCTAAAATGCTGGAAGTTGAAGATCAAGAATGGTTTTCCTATTTGTTTCTCTGACAAATCACCACAACTAAAAGAGAGAGCAAAAACTCCCTGGTTAAACTGGGAATTGATGGGATGCAGATTCATGCTTGTGTCTGTGTGGTTCCTTCTTCAAAGCACATGCCTGCCTTTATCTGACCAATGTGGTTCCATGAACAAGGGCTTATGGATTTGGCAAATTACAAAATCAAAGTGAAGGCTGGGAATTTCATTCCCCTCTGATCTCCAGCATCATCATCCAACTTTCTTGAGCCTGTAAAGGACACTTTTTTTCCCATATAGTAGAGGAGGTTTTGCAATTCGGTGGAGGCATGAGAAGAGAACTGCAGTGTAAGATGCAACACTGGGTGAGGGGGTGCCAATATGTGTCAGAGAATTTCAGAGCTGAGAGGGCAGGAGAGACCTGTGGGTGCTGGGGCATTCAGGTAAGCCCTCCTGAAGGAAATGGGATCATAAAAAAAAACGGGTGAGGATTAGATGAACTGAGAGATACTGGGAAGAACTCCAGGTGGGGCAACTGCAAAGTGGGGCAGCGAGCCATACTGGGTGCCGTTGTGGGCTTGAGGTAAGGGGACTAATGTGACTAGGTCAATATTTTGTCTATCAAAAGTATTTAAGATATGATGAAAAAAAAAACACTAGAACCTCATGGTGGGGGCGGCGGGTGGGGGTGGTCCTGAAAGTCAGTTTAACAGTTTTGAATTTTTTTCTGTGGAAATGGGGAAAGTAGTGAGCAGTGAATTGCTATATATCCTTAAATGGTTTAGGAGGACGGATACGGCAGTGGGCATAGACTGAAGTAAATCAGGCGCTGTTGTGTGTGGGGTGGAGTGCACTCAGGTGAGAATTCTCCCAAGGGAGCAAGTTCAGTCATTGGCATGGGAAGCAATGAGGACCCGAGGCAGAATGAGACTGGAGAGGACGAGTCATCGCATTTGGTGTCTGATCGGTTGGGGGGAAAAAAAAGGAATTAACAGTGACTCTTCCCAAATTTTCATTGTTGTAGTATGGAAATGGCTGAAATGGAATGAGTATGGAGGAGTGGTTGTGGCTCTGGACACACACAGCAATCGGGGTGAGTTATGGGCGGGCCGTCATCGGATAATGGAATAACACTACAAATGGGAGTTGGAATCATCTCCTTAGAAGCAAGAGGGGGAATCATGAGTGAATTGAACATTTAAGAGATGGAGAGTGGGAGGCCTTAAGAGAAGCCTTAAGGGGACTCTGGGGGCATTGGACTATGGAAGAATATTCTAAAATGCATTCAGAGAGGTCATAGAAACATAGGGCCACTGTAGAGCCACGGAGGCCAGGACAGGGGTCATCTTAGGTGCAGGCAGCTGGGAGGCTAGGGAGAACCAAGAATGCTAAAGATCCAATGGATTGTCATTTAGGAAGGCAGGGTGAACAGTTTCAGGGGCATTCACTATTGTGACCAAAAACCAGATATAAGAGGAAAAACTTAGTGGAGTGCCTATACTATTTCTTCAGGACCCCCTGAACTCTAGGACTGCATATAAAAATCCCTTTCTGCCCATTGGGATCAGGCTATTAAATTAGCATGGTCTTACAGCTAGAAAAGGGTCATGACTTTCCTGCAATTCAACATATAAACCTTTTTTTTATTAAGGTATTATTGATATACACTCTTATGAAGGTTTCACATGAAAAAAAAATGTGGTTACTATATTTACCCATATTATCAAGTCCCCACTTATACCCCAATTCAGTCACTGTCCATCAGTTTAGTAAGATGACACAGATTCACTGTTTGCCTTCTCTGTGCTACACTGTTTTCCCCGTGATTCCCCACACCATGTGTACTAAACATAATACCCCTCAATCCCCTTCTCCCTCCCTCCCAATCCACCCTCCCACACCCCTCCCCTTTGGTAACCACTAGTCCCTTCTTAGAGTCTGTGAGTCTGCTGCTGTTTTGTTCTTTCAGTTTTGCTTTGTTGTTATACTCCACAAATGAGTGAAATCATTTGGCACTTGTCTTTCTCCACCTGGCTTATTTCACTGAGCATACTATCCTCCAGCTCCATCCATGTTGCTGCAAATGGCAGGATTTATTTCCTTCTCATGGCTGAATAGTATTCCAATATGTACCACATCTTCTTTATCCATTCATCTACTGATGGACACTTAGGTTGCTTCCATATCTTGCCTATTGTAAAAAGTGCTGCAATAAACATAGGGGTGCATATGTAATTTTGAATCTGAGAAGTTGTATTCTTTGGGTAAATTCCAAGGAGTGGGATTCCTGGGTCAAATGGTGTTTGTATTTTTAGTTTTTTGAGGAACCTCCATGTTGTTTTCCACAATGGTTGAACTAGCTTACATTCCCACCAGCAGTGTAGGAGGGTTCCCCTTTCTCCACATCCTCACCAGCATTTGTTGTTCTTAGTCTTTTGGAGGGTGGCCATCCTAACTGGTGTGAGGTGATATCTCATTGTGGTTTTAATTTGCATTTCCCTGATGATTAGTGATGTGGAGCATCTTTTCATGTGTCTGTTGGCCATCTGAATTACTTCTTTCGAGAACTGTCTTTCATATCCTCTGCCCATTTTTTTAATCATGTTATTTGCTTTCTGGGCGTAGAGGCGTGTAAGTTCTTTATATATTTTGGATGTTAACCCCTTGTTGGATATGTCATTTACGAATATATTCTCGCATACTGTAGGATGCCTTTTTGTTCTGTTGATGGTGTCCTTTGCCATACAGAAACTTTTTAGTTTGATGTAGTCCCATGAGTTTATTTTTGCTTTTGTTTCCCTTGCTCGAGGAGATGCGTTCAGAAAGAAGTTGCTCATGCTTATATTCAGGAGATTTTTGTCTATGTTGTCTTCTAAGAGTTTTATGGTTTCATGACTTACATTCAAGTCGTTGATCCATTTCGAGTTTACTTTTGTGTATGGGGTTAAACAATAATCCAGTTTTATTCTCTTGCATGTAACTGTCCAGTTTTGCCAACACCAGCTGTTGAAGAGGCTGTCATTTCCCCATTGTATGTCCATGGTTCCTTTATCATATATTAATTGACCATATATGGCTGGATTTATATCAGGGCTCTCTAGTCTGTTCCATTGGTCTATGGGTCTGTTCTTGTGCAAGTACCAAATTGTCTTGAGTACTGTGGCTTTGTAGTAAAGCTTGAAGTTGGGGAACATAATCCCCCCAGCTTTATTCTTCTTCTCAGGATTGCTTTGGCTATTGGGGGTCTTTTGTGGTTCCATATGAATTTTAGAACGATTTTCTCTAGTTTGTTGAAAAATGCTATTGGTTGATAGGAATTGCATTGAATCTGTAGACTGCTTTAGGCATGATGGCCATTTTGACAATATTAATTCTTCTTATCCATGAGCACGGGATGTGTTTCCATTTATTGGTATCTAATTTCTCTCATGAGTGTCTTGTAGTTTTCAGAGTATAGGTCTTTCACTTCCTTGGTTAGGTTTACTCCTAGGTATTTTATTCTTTTTGATGCAACTTTGAATGGAATTGTTTTCTTGATTTCTCTCCCTGCTAAGTCATTGTTAGTGTATAGGAATGCCATAGATTTCTGCGCATTACTTTTGTATCCCGCAACTTTGCTGAATTCAGATATTAGATCTAGAAGTTTTGGAGTAGATTCTTTAGGGCAACATATAAACTTTTAACTTACTCATGTCTTGTTTATCTTGAATAGGATGGTTAGCTCCTTAAGTCTGTGTTTTGCTCAATGTTTTATTTTCCTGTGGTTTCTGGCCCAGTGCCTCGCACCTGGGAGAAACTCAGAATTTACTGTTTCCCTATCTCCTGCGTCCTGTAAAATAAGAGGATGGGTCTGAAGATCAGGCAGGGGAAATGACCTTAGCAGATTGAAACACAGACAGCACATCTCTTTTAAGGAGTCCAGCCTACATGTACAGGAGGCAGAGGTTCAGTAACAGTCAGTTAGTTGGGTGGTGAGCCCTCTATCAACCCCAGCACGAAATTCACTAGGGCAGTTCCCTGACCCCTGCTAGCTCATGGGTTCTCCTTAGCATCCTACCTTCTTTTAAACCCCCACTTAAAATTTCCAAATGCATTAGTTTCCTCGTCCTTCCAGGGGAAGTCCCTCAAAAATGAGGTCCAGCTGTTCATTCTCTGAGAAGGACCGTGTACAGGGACACCATGTGATCTGAGGCCCAGGGGATCTGTGTTCTGCTCTGGAACCTGCCATGTGATGCCTCCATTGGGAATGTCAGTTTCCCTTTCTAGGACTCAGTTTTGTCCTCTCAAAAAATGGGTTTAGCTCAATGCCTTTTGACTGCATTTGGGCATCTGTAGAGAAATGTTTCCAAGCCATTCATAGATGTGAAAAGAATACAGTGAGAAGGCGAGTTGAAGCAAGATGAAGAGACATGAACGCAATACCTACCTGGCAGCACTTTGCCACTTCGGAAAGCATTTTCCTGTAAAGTCTCTCTTGTTCTGTTTTCTTAAACAGCATTATATTGTGGAAAACTTCAATGTCTAGCAAAGCTAAAAGAACCTTACAGTGGACATCCCTCTACTCACCACCTAGGTGCTGTTCTTACCCTTTTACTATACTTGTTTTACATATCTTTCCATTTATTAACCCTCCGTTCCGTGTGGAGCCTCTTCTGTCTCATGATCCCTTCAGGCACTATGGCTCCCCTCAGACACGATAGGGCAAGTTGCCAGTTAACCAGAGAGACAAGTCGCACTTGGCAAACTGGTTAACGAATGCCATCTTGGGTACCTTCGGAGGGAGATGTTCTTCCTGCCATCTTCAGAGTAGAACATTTACTGAAATAATGCAACTGTGCAATATAAAATACAAAAACAAGAAGACCGAGGTTTTTTTTTTTGTTTTTTTTAATTAGAGTTTAACTGCAAATCAACAAAGTCTATCCGCAAGGTCTCCAGCTGAGGTTACGTATCTGTTCCAACATTGTTAGCAGACGATGTGCTTTGGGGAATTCGTTCTTTTGGAATTCCCCTCAAACTCTACAGCTCACAAGAAAACTGGTTTATTGCTTCTGGTTAGGCACATGTTGATGAGATACATAATCTACTTCTCAAAGCCACCCTCAATCCCACCTTTCTCCCTTTAATTCCAGCTGTGGCTCATGTTTTCACTTCCCTTGTGGGGGTTAAAGTAGCAAATGGGAGTCCCTGGGTTTGCAGATACTAAGAAGAGCTTTAAGAACGACAGGCATCTCCTGTCTCTCTGACGCTGAGCAATTCACCATCAAATGCCCGTGTCTGTTTCCTTCTCCATAAAATACAGCCAGGAATTTTTATCTTGCTCTAGTTAGAAGGTACTTGTGATGAAAAAAGAACAAAGAAGAAATGAGATACTTACAAACCTAAAACTCCTGTAACTACCTGAAAAAAAAATGTGCAGGATATGATTTTAACCATATGGAAATAATTTTTTTAAGGAAAAAAAAAAAAAAAAAAAAACTGAAAGGAAATACATAAAGTTACTTGCTTACTAGAATTATGGATGAGTGATTGTGTCCTCTTTCTGTCTCCAAAACTGTTTATACTGTGATATCACCTTTATCATGGAAAAGTGTATTAGGAATGAGCATCTGTTGTTCTTAACATTTTAGGGCAAAAAGCAAGAGGTGACTTTCTGTAGTAGATAGTTGAAGAAGGAAGCAACCAAGAGTTTGGGAGAGAAGTTGAAATATTATAGAAATGAAGCTTCTTTGCCTAATAGTAGCCCCAACTGCTGATTACATCTTCCATGTCCTAAGAACATTCCTTTATTTTGCATCCTGGGTAAGAGCTGGAATCTATCAAATGTGTTGAGAATATTCAAATGCCAAACATTCTAGATTTTCTCACTTTTGACATGAGACTTGGAGAGGCTAACTGTTGGTTGACCTGCTGACTCTTGTCTTCTGTGCTGTGCCACTTTCCAAGCTGGATTAGTGGCGATTCCCAGAATAGTTTCCAGTCTACCCATCTAAGACACAGCTTATGTGAGCAGGAAGGTGGGAGGAGTGTGGAATGGCGTAGACTTTTAGAGCAGAGAAGGGAGAAACCAATGAAGTCACAGAGTGTGTGTGTGTGGGGTCATTGAGATTCTTTGGGTGTACTATTCAGAAGTTCCATTTTACCTTTATTTTCCCCCCAATACCTTTCCCCAGGGATTGAATTTACATCAGAATTTTACTTCCAGCCTAGTCTCCTACATTAAAGTTCCAGAAGTTGATAGTTGTGAAAAATGGACATCTTAAAAATCATTAATGGTTGTATATATAAAGAAAAAAAAAATGGAAGGAACCGACAGGACACAGCCTGGGAACATGGACAGTGAGTCATTGGATTCATTCCTGTGTCATGTTGGAATGTCAGGTTTTGTGTACTTGAGAGCATCCATGGTTCTCCCTACTGGAGGGCTCATGTTGTGAGCATCTGCTGTGTGTTACAGCAAGGCCTGTGGGTGATGCTTAACCTCTCCACTTACCAGATGGGGTACCAACACAGCCTCCCAGTTGAAACCTTTAATTATCTCAGAAACACTTCCAACCATGAGATGGACTGAAGAAAGATGTGATCTACTTCTTGCCTCACCCCCCACCCACTAACAATAAACACTTAGGAATGTTACATAAAATATAACAACCACCATAACAAAAACAAGTACACCCACCCCAAGTTCAAAGGAAGGAAATTCCGCCAGAACGGTAAGTGGAGGCTGAGTCTGCAGTAACTCTCAGAGGATAAGCAGGAGAGAGGACCTCCAGGCACGAGGCCGGGGTTCTGGAATCTGGCCTGCATTTGCCAGGAGAGATAAACTATCCCTCATTCATAAGGCCAAGTGCCTTCAGAGAACTGCATGCTCCCTGCCCTCACGGCTCACCTCCCAGGCTCAGAAAAAGTGGAGAGGAAGCTTGCCTTCTCTGCAGGTTTTTGGACAAAATAAGAAAACACCCACGAGGAATTATAACCACAGCTGTGTGAGCTGTCTGCTTGCATGTGGTCTGAGTTTATAGTTCCTATGAAGTGTGAGAACCACAAGCTGAGAAATGCAAGACCAGTCTCAGGACCATTGAGCCTCTGGTATCTTCAGCCAAAATAAAACCGAAACTGCTCTGGATGATTTTCCACGACTTGGTTCCCAGGAGACGTCCCTGGAATGAACAACCACAACTGAGGATGAGTGCGCCATTAGCTATTTCAGTCACTTGAGGAAAGAAATCAGCCGTGGAGAAGAGGCAGTAGACCCAAGCCCCAAGATAGACCTTGGAAGTGTAGTGCTCTGAAAGATACGTCCATGCTTGCTTCAAATCGTTCAAGAAATAAAATCTAAAAATCATAATGAAAAAGTATGAAAGCCCAAAAAAGATTTGAAAAGAACCAAATAGCATGTGAAATGAAAAATGGACTTGAAATTAAAAACCGGATGGGATAAACTGCAGATTTACCAAACCATGGTAGGCAACAGCTGAAAACTATTTAACAGCAGAAAGATTTTTAAATTACCAAAGAGATAGAGAGATGGGGACTAGAAAAGGGTGGGTTAGAGATGTGGAGAAAATACTGACTAGGTCCAAGATTCATTTAAAAAGACTTCCGAGGACAGAATGTGAACTTGCAGATAAATAAAGCACAGACTCCTGCTGAAACAGCTACTAAATGACATCCTTTGGCAAGAGAGACTGAACCCAGATGGAAAGCATGATGTAATAAAAGTAGCGTTGGACCAAGAAATCGGTAAACATGCTAGTACATTTGAACGAATGATGACATAAAATTAATAAAGGGAATAAATTGGTTGGGTTATTAATGAGAATGACAGGTGAAGGGACAGGTAGGGTTAATGAATTTTAAAGTCTCTGTGTTGATAGCGAGAAGGACAGCAATATTAACTTCAGACTTTCTGAAGTTCATCATTGTGCAAACATTTAAATGTAAGCACGACAACAATAAAAAAACATCCGAAGAAACAAAACACAGACTTGACCAATGCCACAGAAGTTAAGAAAGGAGCAAAGAAACAGACTTAGTAAACAGAAAGCATCCAATAAGGTGTTAGAAAACAAGCCCAAATTTATAAGTAAACAAAATAAATGTGAATGGATTAAGCTCAAACATTGCAGATTCTCAGATTGGATCATTTCCTGAGAAAAATAAGTCTCCATCAAAAATAACCTGGATTTTTGGAAAAAAATCCCTAATCCCTTCCAACTTGCTGAATCCACTTCATTTCTAGTATCGTCTACACCAAGGGGTGAAAATACATGTCGCTGCACGCAGGCAGAGGAAAGATCAGTATAGAGAAAAAAATACCATTAGCACATGTCCTGAGGTGCTTGTGATGGAAACCTTGCTTTTCCTGGGTTAACACTGAAAACTTCCTAAAACCGATCCTAAACTCTTTAGCTTCCTACAGAGCAGTGGTAATACAGCTTTTTGGTCAATGGGACACATCCAAATGTTTCCCTGTGTGCTAGGAAATTGGGCTATTCATTCAATGATAATTAATGAAGAAAAACTACATGCCTGGCACCATATCTAATAGTTGCCATTTTATGATTTTTAAGTTGCTCTCTCACAGTTCATTAAAAGCATTTAAAGAGTCCAAAACATATATTCAGGAACTGAAGGAGCTCTGGCTGTGTTCTCTAGGGACAAATGTGACAGCCAGGAAGAGAAAGGACAACAGCCTTCAGTCCAGCATCGGAGACCTATGTCTGGAGACAAGACCATTCCTCATATTCTGCTGGGCTAAAACCATCCACTTAGTGATTCCTAGAGACAGTGTCAGGGCTGTAAAGAACTGTCTGAATTTCCGACCTGGCCAGCGGCTGTAGAGATGAAGAGAACAAATGTTTTCCCCAACCACCCATGGCCCCTACCCGGCTCGGATCAGCAGAATAGCTGGACATCTTGACGTTTTCTGAGTTTGCCTAGATTCCTACTCCTAGATTGCCTACAAAATTCTACTCCAGTGGGCCTGGCTCCAGCTGACCTAAGGTCGAACACAGCATTGGTACCGACTCACAAGCAGACCCTCTGGGTCGTCAGAAGAGCAGCGTCCGCCATCCCCCTGCTGCGGCGGCTAGCGCTCCTGTAATCCTTCCACTCCCCTCGTCGTTTCTTTCAATACCTTTGCCACCCTGAGAAGCTGGCCTGTGATTCTAACTTGCCCCGGGATTCTGGTGGCCCGTTTGAGGGGCTCATCACTGACGGTCCTTTCCAAATGAGATCTGTGCCTCCCTGGAGGAAGTGGGGTCTGGGAAGTTGAGTAGAATTCGTGTCCCCACCCCGCCTCCCATGTGCAGCATACAACATAACAGGTACACGTTCTTTCCCACTTTCAGTGACCCCTGACTCTCTGGGGTCTTGTTTAGGGCCCCTCTGGGTCGGATTCGACTCCTTTACTCAACAAAGTGAGAAAACAACAGCTGCTGACTTAGCTTTTCAGGCTCTGTATCCACTCCTGATACACAATCTCCTTGTAAAAGAAGCTAAGGTCTTGCAGGCAACTCAAGTTAGACAAAAGTCATCTTTTTATGAACTCGCATACTGCCCTGTCACAGTAAATATACTATGGTTTACGGTCTCAGGGCACATCGATTGGCCTCATAAACCCTGACTCCTGGAACTCAGCTGGGTGCCTTGATATTTGAGTCTTCTGATGGAGTTTGGCCCAGTGGAAACATTTGCCAGCGATTTCCATCAATGTAGAAAAACAGGACGTAAAGCCCACAAATTCTCTGCCTGGCAAGGTAGGGTGGGGCTGGGTGTGGGGGGGCCTGGGGAAGCAGTCTAAAGACAGAGGGTGGGATGTGAAGGGACTTCCATCAGGATACTGTTTCTCAGTGTTGGAATCTGTCTTTCACGCTGGACGTTTTTATAGGGCCATTCAATCCCAGGATGTGAGGCAGATCAGAGGGGCGGAGGGGGCTGCAACACCAGGAATCTGATAGGGTTACTGCATCCGGCCAGCTGTTTCTCCGTGTGTGCCCCGGCTACCCTGCAGGTGACGGGATGCTAAGGTTCACAGAATGGCCTGCGGTGTCTATCTGTCCAGGGCAGACCCTTTGCCCCACCTCTCCCGGACTGCTCCAGGCCATGCCTGCGTCTGACTCATCTCCTGGCACGTGGGAGGAGCCCCATAAACTCCTGCACACTGCTGGGCAACCCTCCTCAGAGACAGAGCCAAAGGTACGGCTCACCCACTCCCAGAAAGACAGGGTGGGCATGGCGATAAGACACAAGGGCAAGTAGGGACCAAGGCGGAACCATGATGTTCTCCCACTTTTGAGGCAGCACAAACGCTGGTCTTTGCTTGAGGTTTCCACCGTGTGTAAGGGACGGTTGCCGTGTGACTTTGTGGGTGTAGATTTGTCCTGGGGCTGAGCAGCCTGGCTCTGTGACAATCCCATCCCTGCCAAGAACCTCTCTGAGAAGTTGCCTTCAGCACCACCCACGCCGGCACACTATACCCGCATTCTGCTCTTGGTTCCTGCTCTCCCCACCCCTGCGATCAGGACAGTTGCTCTGCCCAAATGCGTGGCTCTTCTCGATGTGCCTGCCGTTTGCTGCAGTGTCTGTCTCCTGCTGGAATTCCCTAGTGTCCCCGGCCTGGTGGGAGGTCTGTGGCCCGTGTGTTTAGGAATGGTTCTGGCCTGGCACAATGAATGCTTGCGAGAAAATCAGCAGCAGGGAGAGAAAAATGCAGTTTAGCATGACCGCCTAAAACGAGAGACTGAGCGCTTGCTGGAGGTGGATGTGAATACACGGCCACAGCCAGTGTTCACACTTCCACTCCTCCAGGGCCTCGGGTCCCAGGGCTGCCTGGTTATTAGAATCACCTGGGGAGCTTGTAAATATGGATGCCCTGACGCTCTCCCCAGAGATTCCTCTTTAATTGGCCCGAGGTGGTTTCCAAGGCATGTGGGTGTTGTTTAAGAGGTCCCACAGGGGTCCTAATGTGCATGAGGCATGGCAACCCCTGCCCGGATGTGTTAGGAAGAGAGACGAGGGAGACGGGGGCAGTTCATGTCTGGTCTTTTGCTGGCTCTTAACATCCACATCTACAGGCTAAGCGCGTTAAGATTTGTGATTTGCTGGACGATATTGCTGGAGTTTACATCTGAATTTTTGGCAACATCTCATTCTGGAAAGTTGAGGGATGCCACTTTGATTTCCCAAATCTTCTATCTTTCAAAGCAACAAACTTTTAAGAAGGTTTTCTGAAATACTAAGTATTTTAGTTCAAAATCAGGTTCTTTATTCGGCACCTGTATTGCAGTTGTACTTTAAGTAAAATGGAATTAGAGTATTGATCTATGGTATGAAGTAATGGAGCTGTATCATTTTGCCCTGAAAGAGGTCGGCTCACTTTAGCATGGGCATTATCAGTCAGGGTGTTCAGATTGATGGAAACCCTGTGTTCTAACCCC
>JAQQAC010004778.1:14794769-14939354 GCA_029783875.1 Phataginus tricuspis | reverse complement strand
AGAATGTTTCGGTTTTTAGGAGATAACATGCAGACTATTCAAGGCTAAGATTTCACGAAGCCTGCAAGTAAGTCTATTATGGTTCAACAAAAGAAAATAAACATTTTCACACACACAGAGGCAAATGTGGCAAAAAAAAAAACCCCCACAAAAACCCACAATTGGTGATTCTAGGTGAAGAACATATGGACAATTCACTCATACTATTGTGGTAACTCTCCTCTGACTTTGAAATTTTTCACAGTAAATTTCGTCAGAATCAAAGAATTGATTTAAAAATTGGTGGCCCCACTGTAAGTTAACTCTTTGAAAAATGAATATTGTTATCATACAGTCTAAGGAAAAGAAATAAGTACAAATGTATATTTGCATATTGCTTATAAATTTCATTACTTTAAGGACTGCTTGGTTACCTTCTGTGCTCAGAATATGGTGAAGAAAATGCTAGTTGCTGTCAGCTAGTCACGGAAGCTATCTGTTAACGGGGTGTTAATTTCTAGAATTTGGTAAGGGGAAGTGTAGGGAAAATGCAAGTTCCTATGGCCAGGATCCTCACCTGAACCTGAAATACCTGATGATGTAACTGGCCTGCTGCTAGGCGAATGCTCCCACACCCGCAGGCAATGAGCTGTTATTCACTGAGTCACTATATGAAGAGCTCTGCCCAGTGCTCTGGGCGGGCAGAGAGGAGGTGGATGACGGACTTCCAGACTGCTGGATGCAGGCTTGATTCTAGTGCTCAACCTACTGCCGGGAGAATAAACCTGGGTGTGAACCCTTTTACCTAAGAACGTTCTGTTGTCATTTCTCAGTCTCACGGAATCCTTGCGCAGGGCTGAAACCCTCAGGCAAGACAGGAGGGATACCTTAAAGATAATGAACTGTGTAAAACCTTTATATATACACATAGTTTTATATTATAATAAGATATAAGATATTATATATAGCATATGTATTTTAGTCTTATGCTAAGTTCTAAGTATAGTCTAGAGCTAAAGTCGGGCAGACACACATTCTGGGAAGGTACCACCCATTAATATGGAATGACCTGCGGTTGCCTGGGCGATGGCGTCCAGCTGAGGCACTAGGGCCTGAAGCAGGGATGCCCACACCACATGGAGCATCCTGGCATGGGGCTGCGGTGCCCAGGGACGGGGTGCTTTTCATTTGCATCCAGGTGCACATGGGCAAGAAAGAGGTTTTGACTCTTACCTATTTAGTGCATTTGCCCCTAAACTCTGACTTACCTGGTATCACTCTTCTACTTTAATTAGGTTTTCATTACTTTTTGTTTGCTAAGCTTATTATTTTAATTCTATTTCAGAAACCATTTGGTGCCACTTTTTTCTAGGTCTGTCTCTTCAGACTAACGTGTTCCTGCATTTTTAAAAAATACATATACCAGTCTGATAGGTTTTCTTCACTTTCCTCATTGATGTCACCGTAAGTGCTATATTTGGCTAATTATCACATTTCATGGCTTTTGTTGTTATTTTTCACTTTTTTTCCTTCTATTTTTCTATATGGACTAAGATTTTTATTAACTGCCTAAAATAACTTGGGTGGTATTCATCATATTCCTAATTCTGCTAATTTTATCTGTATTTTTTTAAACTGAAAATATATTTATTTTATAATCAGGATACATAAAGAGTACCTATTAACTCCCCCTCTACAAAATGACCTCATATTTCTGCTTTTACTTCCCATAATACTTTCTCCACTTGGTCCCGTTTTTTTGTTTGTTTCTTTGCAATACTAATATAGAGAGCTAATATTAATTGAGAATTTGTATTTCCAGGCTCTGATATAAGTGACGTGTAGTCATTGTTTTACATAATTGTTAGCTACCCTATGAGTTGGCATCATTATTAACCCAATACAAAGGGGGAAACTGCAATTCAGAGAAGCATCACACACTTCCTGAAGTCACACAGCCATTAAGTGCTAGAGTCAGGCTTTGAACACAGGTCAGGATTATTCCAGAGCTCAGGCCTTTAACTCTTTTATAACATCTCGCATTTTATTATTACTTTTCAATAATACTGTAGTGTTTTCAAGAGCTATTTTTAGCATTGGCATTTTGTTAACATTTTTATTATGACGGCTGTTTAGACTTTTGTATTTAGCTTATTTGATGATCAAGCCTTTTATAATCCAACCTCTCTATGAATCAGTTCTTTTAAAGAACACCTACAATATAACAAGTGTACAAATAGTACAGATAATCTCTTATACCAGACTTGACATTTTGCCATATTCATTTCAGACATAGATAGAGGAGGATGGGGTTTTTTTTAATAACCTTTTTTTTAAATAAATAAACTAGTGTAGTGAATTCTGTGTAAGCTTCCTTATGCCCCTCTTAGGTTCTACCTCCTTTCCTCTCTCCCTTGAGGTGGAGAATCTGTTTTTGAAGGATTTACTTGCCTATTTTGATATTTTTATTACTGACATAAACAATAGACACTAACTGCTATTACTTTTTGCTTTTGAAATGTATATAAGATATTTGAAATTTTGAGTATTTTCAGCATTTGTGATTCTTTGCACACCCAGTTTGAAAAAATATCTCATAATAAATGAAATCTTGATGAAGCACAGCTTTCCTGAGTCCTAGATATTTCCTTCCCAAATTCTGCAGAGTATGATTCCTGGTCTTAGGGCTTTTTTTTTTTTTTTTTTTTGGTATCATTAATCTACAATTACATGGCATACACAACTTTGTCTTACACTTTTGGTAAAGTGTAGGATTCTGTCCTTATTCTTAAAATACAAAACATACTAGAACACGTCACATGATTGCCGCTTTTCGGTAATTTTGCCTTGTCAATGGTAAACCTTTTTCTGTCTTCAGATTCAAGATTTTGAGAGCTTTTTCCAGAGCACCCACAATCCTGAAGCTCTGCTCTCTGACCTCTGCATGGCTGCCCCCTCCTTCCTGTTCTCCTCCCTTGAAAGTTTTTCTCTGCAGCCTAAGAAGACATGATCACGTTTGGCCTCTCCGATGATACTTAACTTTGTACTTTCATACTTTGAGCTCCTTTCAATGATCTCAGTCTCTCCTTTTCATTTTGATCTGCTCTCAAGTAGCTCCTCTAGCCTTTATCTTTAGGATTTCGTGTCTATATTTAAATTTCGTGTGCATATTGGCCAAGCATCCCCTTAAAACTTACTTTGGGTTTCGTCTGTTTGTTACCCATCTTTCTTTTTTTGTCTCCAAAACGTACCTTTGTCGTCTCTTTCTATGTAGGGCTTCCTTCCTTTCCTATCATTTTGTGGCTTCCCTTTCTAGAACTGTTGTGATCTGTTGACTCATAGCTCAATGTTCAAGGATTTATTCAGGCCTTTAATTTGCTCAAAAAATAGGGTGTATGATTCACTTCAGATAAAACAGGAGGTCCAGTTAATGACCAATCCATTCCAATTAGGTGATTCAGCTACGGCAGGGAGGGGAAAAGAGACCGTGTCTCAGGGCACCCACTGGGGGAATGACCCCTGTTCCTTTTTGTGAATCTGCTGGGCTAAAAGGCTGCTTTCTATGTGGGCTTTTATTTATTGGGACTTTGTTGTTTCTGTTTGTTTTGATGTGCTTGGCTGAGTCCCTCTTTCCGGGTATTTGATGTGTCTGGCCTGTGCCCTTGACCTACCTACCCTTTCAGGGAAACTTTCTGCTGGACGCAAGCAGCACTGCCTTTGATTTTCTGAGTGGTTCTCCGTTTATGCTGTGGTTTCTCCTGCTTTCTAATCCTCCCCAAATCTAGGGAAATTCAGGGAATTCTAGCCCCTCCTTACTGCTAGTCATGCCACACCACGGTCGTAGAAAAGATGCCTGGGCACCGTAGCCGTTGTGCCTGAACTTGATCCTTCTGTGTCTATCCACAGAAATGCCTCAAAGCTGCATGGGGAGGTTGCCCTTCACTAGCTTTCAGTGCTGAAGGGTTCCCACATTTTTATCTTCCTTGGTCCTTTAGCCTAAGATTGGATGAAGGATGTTAGAGGAAGGGATGTTAATGAAGTCAGAGACATTGTTGACCTTCATGATTTATTTCTTTGCTTTTATACTTAGAACACACTTCTCTGGGAATGGCTGCATATCTCTGTTTTCAAGTTCTTATGTATAATATAAGATATTCATAGACACATTTAATTCTTAACATAGCTGGAATTTACTTCCATCCTCTGGGGGAGGTATAGATGGAACTTTATTTCTTATCCCAAATAGTTAAATGGTTGCCCCAGCACCTTCTGCTGAACATAAGCATCTTTCTAATTTTCATTATTTCATTAAAAAGTGCCACATTTGCTTTGTAGGAGAATCATGTCCTGTGTGGACGTTAGGTCTTCAACTCCACGTGCAAGGCAAGTTCTCAGAGTTGAATCTCTTTAATATGTTTGGAGTCTATGAGGTGAGGTGCTCCCCTTCTGAGGGGCCCTGAGGGAAGTGGCGGGACACACAAAGGGGACGGGGATAGTCTCAGCACCCATTCCTGAGTCTCCAGGGCAGACGCTCACAGCTGAACGTCAAACAGCTGGGCTTTGCTGGGGGCTTTGCACTGGGCGAGTAGAAGCACTGAGCCCAGTCCTGTCTGGAGCACAGGCTAGTCGAGTGAAACAGAGCAAAACAAAACCAGCCAACGAACACCACCCCCCAAAAGGACAAACCTATGATCCAATGGATAAGATGCCTTATTCATGAGGCAGGAAATCCCCAACTCTGGTTGATTCACCAAGAATGTTGCTTGGCCTCTGGAGCTTCTGATTTTCCTTGAAGCCTCCGGCCTCCATACCTGCCAATGCGCCTCTCAGTGGTGCAGCTCCCTTCTCTTGGTGTCTCATTTTCCTGGCAGATTCCTGCCTAAAGTTTTTGTAAGAAAATGGTTAGATCGTTGCTCGAAAGCCCTTATCTAGATGCAAGGGGTATTAAAGGCGTAAAATTCCTCTGGATACCATTTTAAGGGAAGTTTGGTAAAGATGTGGCTTGTTAGGCCAAGAACCACCTTACAGTTTCAAAAGGAAGTGCCTGAAGAGTAGGGAAAAGGGTTAGGGAAAATGAGCTTAAAAAATATCTTTTGAGAAATCATGACTAGTTCACCTGCCTAGGAGGAACTCTGAGCGCTCAGCAAGTGGTAAGTGAGCTGGCCAGGGAACCTCAGGAGAAAAGTCTTTAAAGCCAGTGTTGCTGTGGATGGGAACTTGAGGGGCTCAGCGGCAGCATGTCTGGTATTTAGGGAGACTGGGGCTGCTATTTAGAATTTTGGTGTATGGATAGCTTCTTTAGAAGGTTATGTGATCTGGACAAGTCTTTAGGGCTGTAAAGGAACCACGGGTAGAGAAGATCTTAGGTTTTTCAGCTAAGAGAGAAAGCATGGTATTGTCCTCAAGGAAATCCCATGGGCGCGGCGATGGCTTGCAGTATCCAGGTGCGGTATCCAGTATTAGAGGTGCCGCGGTGGCGAGCCGTTCCCTTCTGCCAGCGGCTGCTCCCCTTGGAGTCTGTGTCGGCGCTCTCCTTGGTCCACTCACACAGCACCTGTCCGGGGCAGCGTGTTTCCTGGCCGGCGAACTTGGCGCACCCACTCGCTCACCAAGCCGCAGCCCTGTACCCTCTGTGCCGACAAGACCCTGAAGAGAGGAGCTGGCGCCAGCTCTGTGACAGCCTTAAGCACAGAGTCCGGTCACTTGTTAGTAGGGCTCTGGGTTTCTGTGTACCTTTGGGCCACATCCATTCTTGCTTACTGTATAGATTTGCATCAAGGGGAAAAAAGGAATGTAAGTTACCTTGCTCGTGGCAAGACCAGAAAGGCTATACCCAGGGAACCAGAAGTCCAAATGGCACTGGGGCCACTTTTCTAGGCAACTGATTGCAATTTGCCTTCCCGAGGAAGGTGGAGGATGGTAAACCTTCGGGAACTGAAGAGGGAAGACAATTTGGCTGGGTTTATTCTAGGTTCGTATTATTTGTTTGCTGTGGATATGGTGAAGCCCTTCACCCTAATTGACTTCCATTCCCCTCTCAGTACAGTGGCTGCAGATGAGGCAGGCTCTCTTTGTCTTAATTTGCAATTGCAAAAGTCCCCCAGGACCCCGAAACATTGACACAAATGCAGGACTCTATAGTAAAGCTGGATTTCAGAGGCACAGTCTGTTGAACGAGTACACGGTTTTGGAGAAAAACACATTTCAGTACAGATGGAAACTCTTTTATAAATAAATTTACAAATGACGTGACGGAGCCAGAGCCAGCCACCTAAGAAAAGGCAGAAAGGGCTCCCTCCCACCACCCACATACCCGCAGGTAACACTGCCCTCCAGAACGCTTTCATGGAGAAGCTGTACCAATCAGCGCGGCAATCGTATTTTGCCATGACATACCAGGCACTTAGATTGTGAGTACTCTGCTCAGCTGAGGAAAAATTAAAGTGTTCGAGACCCAGATATAGCAGTTGCCAGACAGACAGCCATCAACTCAGGTCCACATCAAATCAGTGAGTGCCTGTCAATTGGCAGCCCTGCGTGGGGATAAACAGAGGATCGAGACCGGAGTCTTATTTCACAGAGCATGCAGCTTAGCGAGCTAAAGTAAAACTCAGACCTAAAATGTTAAATAGTAATTCTCGAGCTAAATAATACATAAAAAACATAAGGGAAAAAGTAAATGCGACAAGGCAAATAGGTCATGATGAGAACATTACATGAGGTAGATGGTTGGTCCTTTACTGAGGAGAGTTTGTTTTGATGAGGAAGGGAAAGAAATAGAAGCTAAGGATGGGAAACAGTTTATTTAAGCTCAGCTTATAAAGAAAGAAGCAAATACAGTGTATTCCCAAAAAAAGTTTTAAAAATTACTTTTTTTTTTTTTCAGAGAATGAAATTCATTTAAGCAGGGAAAAACAGCTTGGAAACTGAGAGCAGCGGGCTTTGGGGAGCAGTTTAGAGTCATCCAGTAGCCTTTGAACAGGGCAGAGACAGGCTCAAAGTGGTGCTGCAGGACAGTCAGCCTGTTGCTGTGTGTGTGGTGGAAAACATTATCTGTTAGGGAAACGTGGCTGCTGGGAGAAAATAAATGATGATCTTGTCTTTTTAAAAAAATTTTGATGGTGATGGATATTTCTTGCATCAATTTTGATTTAAAAATGCATTAAAATCTTATTAATATTGACGGCTGAAATTTTTTGGTTACCCCTTAATTTTTTGCACCTGAGAAAATACCTGTCTCAACTCATCTGCCATCCTGTCTCTGAATACATGTGAATGTCTGCATGAAACAGAAGTTTATCTTTCACTCAGATAACCAGCAGTGCAAGTGTTTGGGGGCATGTGACTCTGCTCCAAGTGATTCAGGGACCCAGGTTTCTAACATGACACATGCCTCCAAGCTTGTGCTGGGGCTCATGTCCGTTCCAGCAGCCAGCTGTGGGAAAGGACATGGAGCATTGTGGAGGGGGGATTCTCACAGCCCAGGCTTGGAAGCGAGGCACGTCATCTCTGTTCTCATACTGTTGTCTGGATACTGTTGCTCATACCTGAGCAGGCATATGACATACCATACTAGGTGGGTGCTCAGCAAATCATATGTAGAACATACCATACTAGGTGGGTGCTCGGCAAATCATATGTAATTCTATTCTCAGGAAGAAAAGTAAGTTATGTGGGTGGACAGTTAGATGACGACTCTGTTACAAGCCCTGGCAAGGAAATTAAATGGAAAAAAAAGATACTAAATTTTAATAGCAAAAGAGAAAACAAGAAAATGTAAACACACTATTCAAAGTTTTATCTATGTACTCAAAAATTTTTAAAAATTACTAACATAAATAAGTTCAGTTATTGAATAAACTTGTAAATGTTTCATGTTGTTGCACCCTCCAGCAGAAAAAACTTACATTAACATTTAAGACTTACAATAAATGAAACATGCTTATTTTAATTTAACCTTACATTCTGGGACCTTCTTTTTAGAGAATGTCTATCAATACCCTGTGAGCGTTTGGGGAAATGGTGTTTCTAGAGGAAAGGAAAGTTTTGAGATAATCGATAAAAAAATGAATGAAAGGTCCTTTGAGTACCATTAACCATTGGCAGTTCATTTATTTCATCTGGCAAGCATTTATAGTGAACTAAGATAGGCTAGTTTGTGACTTTTCTCAGTAACTTCCCTAGAGGCTAGAATGGAAAGCTTCCTGGCTGGGGAGTTCCATGTGTGACAATTGGTACAGGAAACTGGTCTGCGTGATGGTTAGGGGATTGCTTAAGGTGCTATTGATGAGTCCAACTGTGGAGCCCGACAAGGGAAGAACAAATACTGTCAGAAAAGGTCCAGTAGATTCGGTTCATGGAGAGGGGTCAGTGTCAGGGAGATTTCCCTGAGGTCGGAGGATTGCTGAGTAGTGGTGAACAAAATGAATGCAGCACAAGAAAATACCCATGGAAGAGGCATGGTTGGAGCCTCAGAGACGGGGTGGTGCTGTGCAGTGACTGTGCTATGCCTTTCTTGGTAGGTGACAGATGGGTGGAGACTGTCAGCAGAGTCTTGGGTGATGATAGACTGAAGGTCAAGGTCATAGAGGGTTTGTTGACCTGAATGTCATCTAAAATGTTAAGAAACATGCTGCATGTGTGCTATGGACAGAATGTCTTTGTCCTCCCCCAAATGTATATGTGATGGTATTTGGGAGGGGGATAGGTTTAGGTGAGGCCATGGGGTAGAGCCCCCATACTGGGATTAGTGCCCTTTTAAGAAGAGGAAGAGACCAGAGTCCTCTCTGCATGCCATGTGAGGCTGCAGTACAAAGGTAGGTGTCCAAACCAGGACGAGAGCTCTCCCCAGAAACTAGATCTGCCAGCACCTTGATTTCAGACCTCCCAGCCTCCAGAAATGCGAGAGATTCATGTTTGTTGTTTGGCCACCCAGTCTGATATTTTGGTATAGCAACCTGAACTGATTAAGACAATATATAAATGCAGAGCAGCTATGAAGGCATTGAAGACTGGAAATACATGAAACTTGGACTTGTTAGTATAATTAAATAACAGGACTTTAAAGGGAGAGTTATCACATTAGAGGCTAAGGGGAGGGATTGAGTTGAAGACTCCTTTCTGTCCCCTGAGATGGATGGGAGTGGAAGATGTATCTCTGTGTAAGAGACCTGGTCACAGAATGTAATAGGTCATAGAATAGGAAATTTGGTAATCATTAAGTCTAATGTGTGTTGTGTGAGAGTTTCCTAGGCAACCTGTAAAGCATGAACTCCACAGTTTAGGATGTTGGCTAAATGTTGCATATCATATGATTCTGGAGTTCCAGACTGCTTATTAGCCCATTACAGGGTCTGAAAAGCCCCTGAGTAAAGATTACACACATGTATCTCAACTCTCACAAAGTTATTTGTCTATGAAATCCATTTTTTTGTGGTACATACATTCTCATTCATTCTGCACATTTGTTGAACATCTACTACTTGGCACTGTGCTACGGAAGGTTGGTGGTCTAGAGAACACAGTTGCAGAAATGATGATTTTGTCCAATGTCTTCATTTCTTGGATGAGGAAATTGAGCCTCTGAATAGTCAGCAAAGGGCGGGGGTAAAGGGGGAGGCTGAAAGTGGTAGGGGTTCCTCTGGCAGTCAATGGGGAAAATCAGTGCAGGATGATGAAATTGAGAAGAGTGATTCGAGGCTGGGAGGAGTAAGTTTGGAACCAGATAATTTTTTCCTTCCACTTTTTTCCTGGGGGTGGCATAGGAAGTTAAAGGAATAAGACAAGGCGGAAACATACATATCATAGTGGGAGGAGAAGGTTTAACCTGGTCGACAGTCAATTTCACGACATTAGAGTAGAAGGACTGGTGAACATTAAGCGGAGAAAGACACACACGTAATCCTGTACTCAAGCAACCCCACAAACTGTCAATAGGCTGGAGATACACATTCAACTGGTACTTTCTGAGTTATTGTGCCAGATGCTCCAGGTGACACCGACACAGGAAAGAGAGTACCTTCCATGGAAGAATGGTCTCTTCTGTGACCTCAAGGAAGATGCAGGCAGCCTCAGAGCCAAGATCAGCCATCATGTGGGGCCCAACAACAGCTGGGCTATTTCAGAGACCACATGACCGTGAGCTTTAAGGCCCTGCAGAGTGTGACAGAAAATGTAAAACCTCTTCCATGCAGGAAGATGCTTAGCTCCCAGGTATAGTTTGGGAGGAAGGAGAAAAGGGGTTTCAAATGGTGAAGGCAAACCGACAGAACAGAAAAATGGAGACATGAAAGCTCGCGCCATGATGGTAAGCACCTGGGTCGAGCTCCCAGGGAGGGGCTCCCCACGGAGCGGGCAGAGCCCTGATGTCTCCATGGATGGCGCCCATCCCTCTCACCGGGCTTTCACTCTTTGAACACTATCTGATGTCATTAAGATATCAATGTTATTTAGGTATTTCTGCTTTGGCAGTTTAATCATGTCTGGGTGAGACTCGGTATTTATTCATGGGTGATCTTGGGGATAGCCAGACACCAGCCTGGAGATACAGACGAGGTGTCTGAGGAATGCTAACGCTGCTCAGCTTGCAGCTGACAAACACACATGCCAGTTATTACCAAACTGATTATTTCAATCATTAACAACACATACATCAGCCTCCTTCACCCAAGATCGCCACATGCATTCATCTTCTCATAAACAGCAAACTGACAAGGGTGCAGAGAATTGATGCTCTGGGGGGAATTGCCCAACCCTGGTCTGCCATGAGATGCAGCATGCTGGACACACCATTAGCCTCACCATTTCATTAATCATATTAGGACAATAACCCGCAGAGGGAGCACCGTGTTCGTAAACAATTGCCAATCAGGGTGCCTTTGTGTTGCCCGGGGCAGTGGCTGCATTTCTTTTTAGAGGAAGCTGCCTTGCAGATCACGTGGAGAGCCTGCATCTTGGCTAACCCTCTCACCCACCCATTTATAATCATTACTTTTGTTCCTAGGAGCAGGGCGGAAGGAGGACTCCCGAGCGTGGGGGGCGCCACCTGCTCCTCGTTGCTCACCTGAGTCAGAGCCTCCTGACATCACTGCTCCGCAGCAGCGTGAGCCAAACTGGGCAAATGATGGGGACACCGCGGGCCCTGAGAAGTGGGGAGCAGAAGCCACGGGAAGCAGCAGAACCGCCCCCAGGCAGAAAGCCCTTCAAAGGGTGACGCACAGGAGAAACAGTTTTGCCTGAGTTGGCAAGGTCATCCCAGCCCCTGGTAACGAAGGACAAACACTCGTTTCTGTGCATCCACCACTTCTTGGGTCCCTTCCCACCCGTTCTGGAAAGGAGAGCCCTTTGTCTCTGTCCAGGTTCTCTTAGGCTCTCGCTGGTGGTTCCTCTTCTGAAGTCATGCAGAGTTCCTGGGTTTGGTTTTTTTAATGGGTCTAGAGGATGCCTTTCCAATAAACACATACATGTAAAGTTAAAATAAATGCATATTTTACATTTAGTTATTCTTTAAGAAAACCTAAAGGGAGCATGTATATTTGTGTATCTGTGTTTGCACATATATGTGTATGTGTTTGTCCTTGGAATGGTTTCATTGGGTGGCATGTACAACATGGTGATGACAACTCCCCATTCACACGATGCTTCCCTAATGCAGCCTTTCTGGATTTTCACAAAAATTGGACTTGCTTTAAAAAAATACAAAGATTTTGGAAACTGGGATAGTTAAGAGACATTATGCAACTTGCCCAGCGTGAGCGATTTTGGGTAACCTTTCGTGAGAGCCCCCCCTTAGTCATACCTTTACCTCCCTAACATCGTCATAGGGTCATAGTGGCCCAACATCACGTGGGATACTCCAGAAGCCTAACAGAGCTGTGTGAGAACCTCACTCCCTTTTAGTGTATAGTCCATTCTTCTTTTGAATAGCTGTAACAGTTAAAAATTACTTTCTATAAGTGAACCAAATCTTTATCTTTGTAATTTCCTGATGAATCTGTATTTCCTCCTAGGTACACATAGTAAAAACTCTGATTCTCCATAACGTAGCCCCTCAGATATTTAAAGAGTGCCAAAATGTCTCTGGAAATGTCTCTTCTTTAGAGTAATTCTACATATCAAGGCTATGTGGTACTGTATGAGTGTTCTAGGACTGACCTAAAAAATACTATGGTCTAGGTGGCTTCAACAACAGAAATTAATTTTTTCACAGACCTGGAGGCTGAAAGTATCATATCAAGGTGTAGGCAGAGTTGGGGCCTCCTGAAGCCTCTCTCCTTGGCCTTATCGCTGTGTCTTCACCAGGCCTGTCCTCTGTCCGTGTACATCCTTGGGGACTGTCTCTCTATCTTCTTATAAAGACACCAGTCCTATTAGATGAAGACTCACTCGTATGGCCTCATTTAACCCTAATTACTCCCTTAAAGGCCCCCATCTCCAAGTATAGTCACATTGGGGGTCAAGGCTTCAACACACAATTTGGGGGGGATACAATTAAGTCCATAGCAGGTACAATTAAGGGAGAGCCTTCATTTCTTCAGCATACTTCATAGCATGTTCAGGAAACAGAGAAAGCCAGTGCTGTTCACAGGTGGAAGGGCCTGACCTGCATCTCCTTTATTCAAATAGCCTTCAGAATTTGTGTCCACTGAGAAAGTGCTATGTAAACAGCCAACAGGTGGCCATCTGGCCATGCTCAAAGATGCAAACCTATGTCCACAGTGAAAATGATCAAGCCTGAAGCCAGGGATCTGATTCCACTGAAGAGAGTTCTCAAGGAGCTTGAGTCTCTTCGAACTGGCTATTCTGCAGCCTAGGATGTAAAACTGGAAGACTCACCATCTCAAGTCTTAATGGACTCAGGT
The DNA here is from genome assembly GCA_029783875.1 of Phataginus tricuspis. Classification (NCBI taxonomy): domain Eukaryota; kingdom Metazoa; phylum Chordata; class Mammalia; order Pholidota; family Manidae; genus Phataginus; species Phataginus tricuspis. The sequence continues at coordinate 14,926,515 of JAQQAC010004778.1, read as the reverse complement.
CTTGTTTCTTTATAATACATTTGGGAAGGTGGAGAGGGTAATTATATAACCTGGCCTTTCCATTCCCAACATGTACACCAAAAGTGAGTGAGACAGTGATGAATTACCCAGGATGAGGTTAGAATAATTTAATAAAAAGAGGTGGAAATGGGGTCTTTAATTCCTAACCTTTTGAGCTATAGCTAAAACCCACTAATAGAACATGGATTAAGAAGTCCAAAGTAAGGTCGCTCAGCATCACCCGCCGGTGAATTACTCTGGCACTGGGGTCAGAATTAACATCTGAGAATCCTTTAAAACTTTATGGCTAGGAAGGGTTTTTCTGTTGTGTTTTCTTCCTGGCTTGATTTCTTTTGTAATCTTAGCCTCTTTTGTAGAGAGATAGGAACTGTTGGGCATCCCTTCAAAACTCATTCAAACCACAAAGCAGACCTATAATAGTGTCCTTTGGGGATATGCGGGGTCAGTCTGAACAGTTTATATCATAGCTTTCAGTAAAATATATATATATTTTAGAGCACTAGTAGGAAGACTTGTGTCACAAGATGCAAGTAGATTTAGCAAGATTTACAAATCCACATGTCTTCCCTCAAGCGGTAGCTTACAAATATTTGATGACCTTAAAACTCTTGGTTCGAATGAAATTTTACCCTGACATAAAATGGAACAAAATGATAAAAGGACAGTTGCTCTGCTTAAAGAAGGATGGGAGGTCTCAGAGGCCCCCACCTTTCCAGTCGGCTCTTTGGGTTCAGCCCTTTATAGAAACGAATGCCAAGATCTTCCAAAAAGATGGATGGAATGCTTTTTCTCTGGGAGATTCTTACTCTACAGCGAATTTCTCCCAGTGAACGATAAAACGTGTAAGTGAAAGCTGATCGCTCAACAGTAGGTCACATCTCTCCTTTGGTTTGGAAAGATATTTTGAAAATGATAGTGTTACCTTCCAACATAAAGGCAGAGATTGAAGGAAGATTTTCCCCACAATAGGAACATTTAAAACCGATTTAAAAAAAGGTATATTTTACCAATGGAGCCTGCATTTTTTAATCCTTCAAATCATACACAGTTGAAGATGGAAGGGACCTTAGCAACTGAAGTCAAATAATTACATAAAAGTGCCTTGTAACCTGTAACACATTTTGCAAGAGTAAATGTTGAGGATAATGATGTTCACCCTCTTCCTGTATCTGAAGCTTTATTATTCCTCTGATCCCTTAACTGGGGCTCAGACACGGGAAAATATATCCTTCCCAGTGTCAAGCAGATAATACCGGGACATTACAGATTGTCGCTTGAGGACGTTTCAACAAGTCGTAAAAGCCTAGGAATCAGAGGTCAGTCAAAAATTAAAACAAAAGCATTTGCTTCCTTTTGTACAAAAATGCTTTTCATCTGTACCAGAGGTGGATCCCAGGGAGCTACTCCTGGTGGAGGACTAAAGATAAGTCAGTCAGTCTGAATCTGCAAGTCTAAAATATGCTCATGGAGGGGATTGAGGCTTATGCACTCAGCCCAAACTTGGCCCAAACTGAGGAGCAGAGGGTCACCCTCTCTTTAAAGCTCTTCAGTGATAGCATGTGGAACACACAGAGTAGACTCTCATCTCACATGGCTGATGGTGAACTTCTAAAATCTTTGCAAAGTCAAAGATCCTACAAAATTAAAATTGCCTCTGAAAATCCTTCATATTTGCAAAAGCTCTAAGACAGATCATACATTATCTTTGTCTCTGGCAATCTGGATGCGATATCCCTTTTCTTAAGATGTTGGAAGTCAAGATCTCTCTTGAACCGACCAACGCAGCATAAATACATTACATATTGTGTTCCCTCTGAGCTCAATCGGTTGGTAGGTTGAGGAATCGCCTGTGATCTGATTCTGCTATAGTGCCCAAGTTACATTGGCCACAGATTGACTCACGGTGATAGGACTGGCTTGTAACTAAGTGAATTTGAAATGAGGTTATAATAACAAATATGTAGTGGTGTTTAAAAACAATGATGTTCTTCGGCAATGTGTCTAACCTGTGAAGTGACCTTGTGGAGAATGGCCACAAAATCACCCAGCCCACCTTCAGGACTTTCCTCTGAGCCAGGATCTAGGGTTAGAAAAACACTGGGGGTTGGTGTGGGGTTTTATCAAGAGACGGCCACCAACAATTCCTCCCATCTGTATTTGTGCATTCTACTTCTCCTGTCCAGAGGTAGAATCTATTTCCTCTCCCCTTGGATCTGAGCTGCCCTTAAGACTTAAAGAGGCCAGCAGAATAAGGCAGAGGTGGTTTGTGCCACATCCAGGCTCAGCCACGTACAGCCGGACGGCTTCTTCTTTAGCTCCCTAGAGCCCTGAGCCATACAGGGAGACCAGTTATGCCACTGGGGAGAGAGGTCAGCCAGCCCCGGTTCTGCAGCCTCCTCAGCAGGGGACCCCGTTGTGTTAGGGAAGCTGTCTTGGTCATTCCAGTCCCCAGCCGAGCTCGAGGATGAATAGAGTGGAATGAATCCCCCTGATTCCAGATGGAGCAGAAGATCCGTTTAGTCAAGCCCTTCCTAAAATACAGAATCATAAGCAAATAAATACTTTGCAGTGTTTTAAGCATTAAGTTCTGAGTGCTCTGATAAACAGCAGGAGAAAGCTGAGACAGTGGGCCAGGAGATTTCTTCCAATAGATTCGTTTCAGGGGCTGTGCCCTGATCCTTTTCCTTCCAGCACACAGACTCTTCTGCTTTTATATCTTCTGATGCCATCCAGACTCTTGGTGAAAAACAGCCAAATAAACAAAACGTCACAGACTTCCTCAGGGGGAGACCCTGCCTAAACTTCCCTTGCACCCAAGCAGGGCATGGGCTGGAGCTGCTGCGTCCAGTACCTGATGTGCCTCTCCGTTCTGTGGGGTTGGACAGCAGTGGGACTCAAATAAAAGTCATCTGTCTGGAAAAAAAAAAGTGAAATGGCCATCTGTAAGCAGGAAGACTGACTTATCCACAGTAAGCTTAATTCCATGAAACACAGTTGCTGGATGTCTGACGATTATGTAGTAAGACGTCTCACTTCAGTTGGATAGAAAAACACAAAACGCTATAAAATCGGTGTGTCACTTAAAACACACAAATGTAGCACTTACAGACCAACTAGATATTTCTTGATAGAAAACACCTTTTCAAACGTTGGCAGGGCAAAACAATGTGCTAAAGAATGTTTATTGTATTGGTTGAAAACTCAGTCAAATTCAGTAATGTTGTCACCTAAGAAACACCAAAGCCCGGATTTTAACCTCACTGAAATACTGATACCATAAAGTGAAGGCAGATGAAATAAAAGATTCTTATTACTTTCAGTACCTTGGAATAACCTTCACCTGTGAACTACAGAAAAATGTTTTCCTACTGTCATTTCCTCCCCTCCCCATCCCTGTCTTGTACAAGAGGTAGCCCTACCCTTCGTTGACAAGGGTCTGGTGGAAAATTTTTTTTAATTCATTAATTTGTTTTTTCACTTTTTTTTTAAATAAGGTATCATCGATACACAATCTTATGCTCAGGTTTCACATGAGCAACATTGTGCTTACTACATTCCCCCCTATTATCAAGTCCCCACCACATACCCCATTATAGTCACTGTCCATCAGCAGGTCTGGTGGAAATTTTATAAGATTTTTCAGCGAGGCATCAGTTGTCTTTAATACTTGAAAAAAATCGAAGGGAAGGATTCAATTACTCATGTGAAAAATGAACCTCTACCCAAGGTTTGGCCACTGCTGGTATGCTTGTTTTAAAACTGAATTATAGGTGCAATACATTTGGCAGAGACAGGGGCATTAATTTTTCTCAAACCATTCAAGACTGGGAGGACAGAACAGGAGGGAGCAGAGAGAAAATAAGATAATAAGAGTTTCACGTTGATTTATTCACCTTTGTGCAAAGTAATGAGGACAGGCGGGGGACTGTTCCAGGAGCCTGAAGGAGAGATAGGGAGCCTCGTGGAGGGAAGGGTCACAGGCAGCCTGCCAAACAGAAAGTCAGATTGTTGTTCTTAGATGATATAAGATTGCTTTATTTCTCTAGCTGCTTTGTAAAAATACATATGCATAAAATATGCCACACGGTGCAGCTGGAGTGAGCAGAGGCCACACTGTTTATCCAGGAAAAGGTTGTGTTCCCAGCCTGCCTGTCTGCTAGCTCATTCCTTTAATAAAGATAAATGAGCTCTGTGCATGGCAGAGCCCAGGCTCTGGTTCCGGTGCATCTGAGTCTGGTAGCGCCAGAGGGATTGGCTCACAGCCTCCCTGGGACAGGTGGATGGGTTCCTGAGGCACAAAGTGATGCACCCAGAGGTCTGTGGTTGTGACTTATCTCACTAACCTGAGGTCGGATCACTTAATGTAGATGGGAGGAGGTCTGGGCCAGGAATCTGTGGAGTCCTCCCTTAGCCAGTAGTCAGCTCCATGCAGGATCAGATTCATAATTTGTGGGGCTCAGTGCAAAATAAAAATGTAGGGCTTTTTGTTAAAAAAAATGGAGAATGTTTGGACTGCAACAGCAGAGCATGAAAACAAAGGGCACAGCCCTTCTAAGCATGTGCCCTGTGAGGCTGCACAGGCTTCATGCCCAAAACCCCATTCTGGCTCCGGGACTTGGTGACAAGAAGCCTCTCCTTGGAGTCCTCAGCTTCCATGTGTTGAAATCAACTGAACTGGACATAACCAGCAGCTTTTGTGTTGGGTAGTGGGGAGAAACATGGTGGAATCAGCAACACCTCTCTATTAGAAAAATCAAGTCTTAAGTCCAAAGAACCTCTCTCCATCCTGTTCTTCAAACCACGTATCTTTGAAGAGAGGTTCATGGACCCTCTTGGGCACCCAGGAACTGGGGAGCAGAAGCTTGTGGCCGCTGTCTCATAGAGCAAAAAAGAACTTATGCTAAAAAAGAGAATGTATTTTCTCGTACTTAGGAAATAAAATCAAGTCCCTACAGTTGCATTAAAAGTTAAGTCTTTGCCTTTCTTCTACAACTTAAGGCTCTTTTTGTCAGCAAACAGAAATTTTGAAAAGTAGCATAAGCTCATTTCTCTTGGATCTGACTTTGCAGGCAACGTGGGCAGGTTTATCTCTTTCAAAAGAGACCTTGAGACCCAAATACTTTCTTTAAAGCTTGGTCTCTGAAGTTGAACTTCTGGGAGATGACAAATGAGAATGGGATGAAATATGACTTTTCTTGCCTTAACCATAACGGGATCACTCAACCTGAGCACATAGATTTGGCTGGTGAGCACCAAGAAACATGACTCTGGGTCTAGCAGCCGCAAAATGAGTAACACTCTGGTTCTCTGGGGCAGTTAGGGAAGGTTCTAGAGATGCCAGAAAAACATGCTGATACTTCAGTTTCTGGTCTTGGTGAGAGACTCTAATATGATTCTGCAGACCTGCTGTTTTTCCACTTTTCATGCCTCAGAGGGTGAACGGTGAGTCCTCAAAGCCAATCATTAGCAGACAGAGAACAATTTCTTGGCAACTTGCCATTTTGTATGAATGGTATGTTTCTGACCTATCGACGTTTTACTTTATTTTGTAAGAGGGGAAAACCTAAGGGGAAGAGCAGACGTCCTGCAAGGTATTTGGCCTCCCTTTCCAGGCTCGTAACTTCTCTTTTCTAGTCATCCATTTCATAAATACAGTTGTCTTGTGTTAATTACATATTTGTATTCATGAATTCGCCTGCTTGCTAAAATTTATTTGCAACCCCAAAATTAATACTTGCACCACTTTCAAGGTCGTTTTCGGATGTGCACAGAGCTACACAAAATTTGAGTCATGTGCACATGTGTGTTCCCAGGTGAGGTCAAACAGAGCAGCTCTCTCTGCCTTCCTGTTTGAGCTCTCATACAGCAAATAAGGTCCTTTTTGCAGCCTATTCGGTGCCATGTTTTTCTTGTTTCTGTGCTTTCTATGGGTGACATTACTGTTTAAAGTGGCCCCCATGCGAAACGCTGAAGTGCTGTCTAGAACCCCTCAGTACAGGAAAGCTGTGACGTGCCCTATGGAGAAAACATGTGTTGAATAAGGTTTGTTCAGGCATGAGTTATTGTGAGGTTGGCTATGAGCTCAGTGTTAACGAATCAACAATATGTAGCAATGAAGGGGTCTTTAGACAGAAACATATGAAACAAAATCATGGATTGATTGATTGATACAAATGTTTTGACCAGAGGCTCATGGGGAACTAACTTTGTAGAAATAAGTACCTCAAATAAAGAGAATGGACTTACATATGTTGAGATCCCACCCTGTTCAAGTGCCTGGAAGGAAACAAAGCGCAGTAGACTGTAGGCCATCCTCAAGGAGTGTGTTTAATGACCAGCCTTGAATACTACTTATTCCAAGCGCCTTAAACGCAGTACCTTTAAATCACCTTGGCATAAGTTGGGCACTGACTCAAGTTGGCAAGACTGCCAGTGGCACCGCCAGGATTTGGCCCATGGGTGCTCTGACTCCCCAGATCATGCCTTCACCCTTCCAAACGCTTCTGCCTAGTCAAGATGAAGGCAACTTGCGCTTTGCCCCTATTGGATTGAGAAGAAGAAGGTGCCAAAATAGATTATTGCTGCTTGGTTTTCTCAAAAATACCATGTCCATCCTGATTTCTCCCTCTAGCTTGCTTTGAGATATCTGTAAAAATGTTCATAGGGAAGCTCTTCTAGAATGTACAACCCTTAATATAAGTCTTCTTTCTTCTGCTGTGCTGCATTAAATATAAGACAGGAATTTTAGACAAACAAGAACTTTATATTCTGGACTCTGATCATTCATCACAAGAAATGCTATTTAATGTTTTTCTGGTTATTGTTGTCTTGTTTGATCCATTTATAGATCATATCTAAAGCTTTAGGAACTTGTTTCCATGAAAATAACATCTTTTTAACCCCATCCCATCAGATTCTTACTCTTACTATTTATTATTTTGACTTAACCCTTTGCAATGCATGTAACCACCCTCAGATGACAGATTCAGAGGGGTTTCCTCTTACCTTTAAAAAACTAAGTTTAATAAATTTTCAAATTATGAGATTTCTTGTATTTTATTTTCTTCTTGTCTTTCCTTTAAAGATCTGGCAACTCTTTTAAATTGGGGTCTGTGCTGCAGAACTGTCCCTTCCAAACGGGACTTAGGACAGTGACATTTGTTCTTTGTTCCTTCAAGGCTGGTGTAAGGAGAAAATGAAATAACTATAAAAATCATGTTAGACAGTACCTAGATTGTAGTTGGACTTATTAAATATTACTTCCTTTCCTTCTCCCCATATTAGGCAGTTTACTTCCGTTTAGCAGCTTAGGTCATTTATAAGGCTAGTGAGTAAACTCGAAAGCTCATGTGGGCAGATTTTACTATGTATCATAGCTTTATGTGGGTAGAATTGTCTACAGTTTGTGGAGCACCCTCCCTGCCCCTGAACATATTTCATTCAATTTAATCCTTACGGCATCCCTGGAAGCAACCTGTTAGACTTCCTCCGTGTTCGTCATGAGTCAAAGTATGCGTTACGCCATATTGCTTACTAACAGCAGACATTTCTTGAAAATACTCAAAACCACCCAGATTATAAAACCACCAGAACCTGACTCCAGCATGCTGCTTTTTGATGCCTTTCTTCTGCTCAGACATCCCTCATTTCACACTTTTGTCTGAGGATGACAGAGAAAGCTTGGCTTTCCCCACGCTGGGTTATCCTGTCAACAGACACTGAAGAAAGGCTCCTGGTCTTCCCCTTGTCATGCCACTAACTAGGAGACTCTATCCGTGGTCTTCTGTGATATATGACAACCAAGGCCTTTTGCAAATACAATTGTAGATGAATTCGTGTGCAGCGGGCACTGGTGAGGGCGTGGGAGATATCTCTGTGTGCAGGAGACCACGTGAAGTCTGGGTCCAGTGGCCCCAGTTCCAGGAGTGACGGCAATTGCTGGAGAAGTCACTCACTGGGGAACTGCATCTGTGGCACCCCCGCCTCCGAATCGGTGGTTTCAACTCATCTGGCTGCTGGTGCTTGCAAAGACGCTTGATTTTCGACTCTAATTACAGCCGCTAATTCAGGCCTGGCCTTCTGATCATTCATCTTTTAAGAGTTCAGCTTCTGAATCCCATTTGGTTCTCTCTCTCGTTGCTTTCCGACCACCTCCCCTTGATGTGGCCAGAATAGTTAACTCAAACAATTAGTAAATGCTGAATCATTGAGTCAGTGAATGAAGCAAGTGTCTGTGTGAGGTATACAGCTTCCTGAGTGGGTTTAATGGAAGCCTAAAGAGATTTTTCACAGATTCATGGGTTTTCAAAGGAGAAATTTGCATATTAATAAGAAGCTGTTCAGACTGATTCGCTTAATGTGTTTGGAGTAAGTATAATTAAATGTCAAGGGAGATATATCATGAAGTAATGAAGCTGAAGCCAATTTATCAAAAATAAGGCCCAGGGAGAGACATTTCAAATAATAAACAGTTCTCTAACCTTCCTTTTCTAAGGTGATTTGCTTAGTCTGGGCCAAGATTTACATGTTTTTTGAGGCTCATTCAAACAAAGATTCTGAAACGGAGTGGGGGGTGGGGAAGGAGAATGGACATTTTTCCCATTCAAGTTTATAACATTCAAGGATGTCTTTCCTGTCTGAAACACTTTTTAAAGGGACAAGACCGATGTGGTTTTTCTCTCCCAACTATTAGGATGCAGTTAGGGTCAGCAGCCTTCTCCACCCCCACTTGCACGGCTGCCATTTGCCATCTCCTCTTCTCATGGGAGGACATGCCCTATGAGAGGGTGCCTAGTTACTTGGGAATTGCACCTATAAGAAAAATTGATTGGCAATTGAAAATTCCAGCCCTGGGTTCTGGATTTTGAAGTGTTTACAGTGAGCATGTCTAGGGAGTGGGCCATTCTTTGAACAAACTCAGTCCATGGTTTCTTTCGAATTCACTTAGGAAAGAAATGATAAAATTACACAGCCATTTTTTTAGGCTTTATTCCCTAAGTATGTGATTGAATCAACCAAGAAATTCAGGCTCATCCAGATGATGGCTTCATTAGGACATGGGTCAAATGACAGAAATGACAATAACAGTAATAACAAGATAGTTCACATGCACCATCTCTGCTCCTGAAGGCAGACATTATCACCTCCACTTTTCCAGATGACTCACTCATGGGCAGGGAGGGTAAGCAGCTTGTCCAAAGTTACTCAAGGGTTAAGGCATTAAGGAGGAGTGGATGGATTCTCCTGAATTCCGGATGACACTGAAGAGACCTCAACTAGACTTGCTTCAGTGGATCAAAAGGAAACATTCAACAGGGTTTGATTCTGCTCATCAGAATGTGAAAGCTGATGGATTCCTTCCTGGGCAGACTGGAGAGGGCAGGACCCTTGCTGAAGGGGAGGTCTGCCTCAAGGAGGTCTTAGGGGAAGAGACAAGGACTTGGTCAATGAGGTAAAACTAACAAAATGAAAAATCACATGTATGTAACTGACAGATTAAAACGTGTTTCTACTTGGAATGACTGTGCATTGTGCTAACTGTGGCCACTGGGAGAATTAAACAGAGAAAACCACAATTTAGGGATATAAGCTTTTTGAAACATCACCTAAATTTTGGGTGGCGGCTGGGTTCCCCAAATTCCGCAAAGCAACCTAATCTTGAGAAGCATTAAGAATAATGTACCTTGTCCTATATCTGAAACAGACTGTGTTACATGGGGATTTTACAAGTTATTAATGTGACCCCTGCCTTTGTAAGAACATTGCGTCTAAAATCTGCCTGTCTTGGATTCAATTCCCAGCACTCCTCTTTAACTCCTTAACCCCTGAGTAACTTTGGGCAAGTGGCTTAACCTCCCTGCCCTTGAGTGAGTCATCTGGAAAAGCGGAGGCAATAATGCCTGCCTTCAGGAGCAGAGATGGTGCATGTGAACTATCTTGTTATCATTATCATTGTCATTTTTGTCATTTGACCCGTGACCTCATGAAGCCATCCTTTGGACCCACCTGTGTGGATGTCCTTTACACTCAGAGTGATGGGAGACACTGGACCTGCCATTTCTCTTACTTTCAAAACTAAAAATAAGAACTGTATTTTAGGTGGGACTGTATGTATCTGACCAGGAGAATTCCTTGGGAACTTTGTGTTGTATCTGTTCAGAGCAGTGAAAAGGAGGGCATTTCTGTCCCTGTGATCAAACCCCTGGTCATGTCCCCTCTGCTAATGACAGACTTACCTTCCACTGTGTGTATGTGTGTGTGCGTGTGTGTGTGTGCATGTGTGTATGTAGATAGATGGATTCACAGTTACGGTTTCAGATGAAGGCACCACTAACATTCAGTCTTAATGAAAAGTAGAGCCCTTTTGCCAACACTTACCATATAATAGAATCTGTGCTGCTAGAATGAGGGTGGGTGGGTGTCTAGAACCCAGCTGCTTAGCCCACCCTCTCATTTTGTAGGGTGTCCCTAAACATTTCCAAGGAGGCTCTAGGACTGCATTCAGCCTGGTAGCTCTTTGGCTTGCATTTTTTCTAGCTGTGTTGGATAGGTTTGCATCATTGTTTTAGCCATGTACAATTTTTATCACATACCTGGAACTTCAAATGAATATAAAAAGATTGCACTGTGGTCACAAGTGTCCCTTAATTTTGCACAATAGGAAATTCTTTCAACATATATGGGATTCAGTGATTGTTCAGCAACTCAGCAAACCATAGACCTGGAACTTCTTCAAAGTGTGCTTCCAGCTGGGGGCTTCTCTCCTGTCACAGAAACAGTCAATTGAATATCCCCGGCCCCACCATTCGCTGGACTCTTCAGAGCGTGACTGGTTGGAAGGACCATTGCATACCTAGCTGGGGATAAAACCCACTTAACTTTATCCTTGATTCCAGAGGCAGCAAGTTAAAAAATAGGAGATGAATTTTGTGAAAGCAGTTCTTTTGTTTTCCACTGTCACACTTGCATAAGAAATGCTTCTGAAGTCCCCAAAGCCAATCCTCAAACTGTCTTCCCTCTCATGTTTCTTCTGCAGTGTTTCTGGGTGTTAGGAAAGTAGGCATATTTTGTGCTCAGATATGACTGGGAAATGAATTAAACAAACTCACATGGATTTTTTTTTTTTACAGTGGACTTTTAAGAGTTGTGTTTCTAAAGTTCACTGTGACAGGTCAAATGGGATCTGTCAGGCAGTGGTTCTGAAAAGTATTTGTCACAAAACCCTATAGGGCTCTGTGCCCCTTGGAACACGGTTTGGGAAATGCTGTTTTTTAAAAAATTAAAGCAAATCTTGATTTACAAAGCAAAAACTTTGTTAGAATAAATGACCTTAGTTGTTAGAATTTGATAATGGTCTTAAGGAAGTTATGTTAGGATCCCACGCTCAGGTCCTCTTCTTAAATAAGTAGACAGTGGTAGGAATACTGCCTATTTCTTTCCTGAAAACATGGGCCTAGACACTGAATTTTACGTGATAGATTGGTGTTATGATATGATTAATTGTGTTGCTCCATGAGACAAGCAATGTGTTTTCTCCCTAACAAACAGCAGGTGTTACTTGTTCAAGGAAACCACCTACATCAAAGTAAAATATCTCTTATTTTTAGGGCTGTCAAAGCTACTATGCTATGGAGTTTTCCATGTTTTATTACTTTGGGTAACTCGTTATTCTTTCAGGGTTACCATTTCCCCCTATCAGAGTCTGCAAACCAGTAGGACTGTCTACGTAGGGCACCGTGGCAGGTCCCGTACTTTGCAGCTCTGTCTCCCCGGCCCACCCTCCTACCACCCACCGCATACACCCACCCTCCATTTCCATGCACCACCAAGGTCCTGCCTCCTGCACCTTTGTATTAACTGTGCCTTTCCACACGTGTCCATCCCTCTGCTTCAAATGCCTATTTTCTTATTGTCTACCCATTAACCCCCGCTCATTCTTCAAAGGTAAACTCAAATGCCACTTTGGTCATGACCTTGTTCTCCCCTGAGGCTCCAGTGGTTGGATTCCCACCTGGATCCCACTTGGTTCACAACTCCTTTTCGGTCATCTTCGTCCTCCAGGAGGCCGATCCTGAGGAGCTGGGCATGCAAATGATGCCGTGAGGGCGGTGCAGGCCTGACCATCTCTGCCAGAGCCCCGGGAGACCTGGAGCAGGTTGCTCATGGGGGGAGCCCAGCTTGAGCAGACAGGGCCGCACGCCCACACTGCCACCTTGTTCAGTCATTGACCAAGCGCCTCCCAGAGCCAACCGTTCACCTGATGGCTCACGTGGGCCTCCAGCAGCGGGAGCCCGTCAGCGACCACACTTCACATCGCCAGGTTCCAAGTCCTGCCAAAGGGATCAGAGCGGCTCTTCTCTGTGTCCTTCATCTTTATGCTGCCCGTCAGAGATTTTATTCCCTGACCCGCATCCCCAGAATGTAGACCCCGAAGCGGCTTTAGAGATCATTTTTCAGACAAGGAAATGGAGGTATTGCTGCTTACGCTGGACTGAATCCCTTCATTGCAGATCCACGTTGCGTTAAATCCCAAGCCAGAATCTAACAGATCGAACCAACCGTTCCCATTTCTACTCCTTCTCCCAATGACATCCAGGAGTCCATTTGTCCAGCCACCCCCAGAGGCTCTGCCTTTTCCTGGGGACCAAGAAGAATGAGTGTTGAGGGAGGTCAGGTCGGAAAATGGGGAAATTATTAGGGTTATCTTCACTAGCCAGAGCCATTCCATTTCATGTTTAAAAAATAAAGCATCGTTGACACTTTAAATGTCAAGCTTTTGCGGCTGGAAGTCCCCAACTACAGGTAATGAAGAGGAACTAACCCCACAAAGCCAAGTCTGCACAGCGGTAGCTGGGAGTCCACCGACAGATTTTTGTTAGTAGAAGGGGGAACATCAATGAGCAGAATGGGAGTCTGTCTCCGCAGTGTTTCCCTTTCTCAGTCACCCTCTCTGGAAGCTGCTCGGCCCCAAGGCTGTCTTAGGTGTACTCCCCAAGGTTGTGTTTGCAGCCCTGGGCGCCTTGTGAGGGATCTCTGGGCTGGGGGGCGCTCCAGTCTCCCCCAGGGTCTGACCCACTCAATCTGCGACTGATAATGCCTAAATTACCAAACCTAGAGCAGATGACGTCTGTCTTCTTGGTCCTGAGGGCTCTTGATTACTGAACTCCCTAAAAGGAAACACTTTCCACATCAATAATTAAACAGAGCAATTAGAGGGAATTTAAAAAGTGTAATTAGACAGAATCAACTCTGTGTCCCTTGAGCATTCTCTCTCTTTTTTCTTTTTCATGCTCCATTCCCTCCCTCCTCTTCCCCCAAAGCATCATTTTGTGGACACAGGAGGCCTCTATACTGTGTTTTCAAAGCCCAGGCAGAGAAGGAAAAAAATCTATTGGCAGGGATGAACTTGAGAAGTAGAAGGTAAGGGCAGACCCAAGCTGCCTGGTTTCTGTTCTTAGGACTTGCCAATTTGCTCCTGGTAGCAGGCCTCAGCGTTCTGGGCTTTAGGAGTGGAGATGGGCCGGCTGTTTGGGGCTGGCACATGCGGTGTGCAGGGAGCTTCTGGCAATGAGGCCCGACCTGGAAGACTGAAGTGTCCATCAGAAGTCCAGAGGGTGGCAGCCCAGAGGGGCACCTCTAGGAGATAACCTGTGCTGGTCAACTTTCCCTTCACTCTGATCTGCCCAGTGTCCTCAGGTGAAGAGAATCTGTTTCCTCAACTTGAGGAAGTGAAAGTCCATCACAAGCCAACCAGATAATATGAAAAGTATGAAAATTAAAGCAACAAGGAGAAAGCAGTATCAGTGTAGGAGCAAGTCACCATCCACAGCCCAGAAAACCTATAGAGCTCTCTGGGACACAATGCGGGGGGATTTAGATGGAGCCAAAGGCGGCAGGGAGGGACAGACAGGCCTGGGAAGGAAGCAGAAGGAGCCCCCGGAAACGCCTCTTCTGAGGCAGCAGGCCCTGCAGGAGGCTGTGCTGCAGGGCAGTGACCCAGGGCCCATCCTGAGTCTCCCCGGGGCAGACGCAAGTGCCAGGACTGAACAAGCAGCCTGCACACCGGCAGCTGGCAAGTTGGGGCCTGGGGCCCTGACGCCACCCTTTCAGGGCAGGTGGGGACCCAACACAGCTAATTTCAGGTCTCTGCCATGGCCTCTGCCTGTGTGTGCACGCCCTACCTCCTCCTCGTAGACTGTTTGTTTGACTTTTAATTTGACAAAGTAAATCCCAGCCATTAGGTAACTTTGCTTTTCCCTTCTGGCCCTGACTGATTTTAACAGGAACTCAGAAACAAAAAAGCCATTTCATCCCTAAGTATGGACAAACATAGATTCACCTCTGGAGCCCTGTAAGGTCAGCAAGGCAGAAACATGATCAAACGTGTCTCAGTCACTTAAAAGAATACAAGCAGTTGGAAGAATCGGAGCAAATACCCTCTCTTCCTGTCCATGCTATAGAGTTTCTGTATGGAAAGGAGAAAACTTGAGAAAAATCTCTCATGATTTTAGTATTGAATTGAAAAGGTTAAGCGAATGCCATGCAAAAATAATGAAAAAGGCCTAAATGTATCCTGACTCCAAGGAGAAAGTGTAGTCAAAGAATGAAGGGGGGAAAACAAAGCAATTGTCAGATGATGAAAACAGGTTCCTCAAAAGAAAATGAACTTCACATTAGTTGTGTTCCTCAAAATGTTATATTTCAGAAAGCAGAAGCCAAATGTGACAGCCTTGAGGGAGAAAAGGTTTGTGATATAAGAATTTTTAACCATCCCTATGATCTCAAATGGCTTAAGCAAGTTAAGGCATCCCAGTAAAAATGAATGAAGGGAAATTACATTGTAAAAAAGGGTATTAATAGTCTGTGATGGTTATTCTTTGTGTACAAGAGGCATGCTAAAACCATACGAAATAATGTTTACAAATATGAGAATGGTCAAAACTGAATAACCAGGTGCACACTTACACACACATGCACACACACACACAGAAAAATAGATGAAAGTAAGCAAGCTGGAGTGACAAAATTCCAACCGATGTAAAATTCAAGATTAAGCTTTGAATGAAACAAAAAGATCTATCTTTAATAATCAGGAGTATACCCTACAGCTTAATTTTCATGAACTTTTATGTGCCAAGTGATAAGTGAAAGCTGTTAGAAATGCAGAAATTTTTTGATGTCTTTGTTTTTGTCTTCACTTTTTATTTTGAAATAATTACAGATTTACAGGATTGCAAATAAATGGACAAAAAGTTCCCATGTACCCTTCACCCAGTTTTCTTCAATAATAACTATAGTACAATATAAAACCAGGAAATTGACATTGATATAATTTATAGAGCAAGCAGAGATTAAGAGATATCACAATTCTACCACAATATTCTAATACATCCATTTGATGCTCTGCCAGAGCAACTGGGAAAATATGAATAAACATATGGAACTCTCAAAAATATATTTAATTTTTATTTAATAAGTAGATATCAGAAGGCTACCTAGCAGACACACATAAATTGGGCAGTCTTTTCAAAAGTCTGTGGCACATTTATAAAAATGTTTATATACTTTTTTTTTGGCCACTGAAAAAGTATAAGTTTCCTGAGAGTTTAAATCCTATTAAACTCACACTGACTATAGATTAAAATTAATAATGAAAGGAAAAATACAATGGATAAAACTACTATAAGGTTAAGAACTATTTTCTTGAAAATCCTTGAATTAAAGATGAAATCAAAAGTGCAGTTAAAGATCATTTAGGTAAGAGCCAAATGACGAACTAAATCCTTGTCACGCTTACTTTTAATGTCAAGCTAGAAAGGAGTGAAAACGAGTAAAGTCAAGTGAGAACTTTCAAATCCAAAAACTAGAAAAGGAGCAAAATATAATATTATAACAAAAAGATAATAAAATGAGAATAGATGTGGCCAAAAAAAATCAAAGAAATTAGAAAACATACACTGTCTAACTCTATAATAGTGAATTAAAAATATTTCCATACACCACTCTCCTCTGCTGGCTTGTCTTCCTAATCTATTCCAGGCAGACCCCAAAGGTCCAAACTTTGTCCTACCAGTTGTTACGTCCTTTGTCTCAACTGATTGTTTCTTCTCAAAATAACTGGGCTGACCACATTCTTTATCTTTTCCTTATTATTTCACCCACTTTCTGCAAAACTACATGGCCAGATCTTCAAATCATTTTTCTTCTAGAAAATAACTGTGTGAGAAGTAAGGGACAAAACTTCGCTTGCTTTTTGACTTGATTCTTGAGTCATGGGTGCTGGACCCTTGATCCGGTTCCTCCTCTCTCCTTTATGAACCCTCCTGGCTCGTATACTTCTCACTTTTGACCATATCTCCTGCCTCTGGTTCCTATCTTGACCCATTCTATTTCATTTCCAGCCATTCAGCATTTCTTAACTTGGTTTCGATGTCTATTGCAGCGTGAAAACGTGCTCTACCACTCCCTAGTAAGCTCCACTTTTATGTTCTATGGTAATATGGCCAGAACTAAGAATAGCATCTTTACGCTCACCTTTTTTTGTGATCTGTGAAGCTTGACCTGAAACAGCTTTAGTATTGTTAACATCATTTTACCTCCATCATGGATTTCCTCCTGAGATAGATGATAAACCCTAGATGGCAGAGTCTGGCTTCTCATGTTTTACTTAAGGACATAGTCAAGACTCATCTGGTCTCTAATCTGTTGGATGACACATGATGTTCTGTTTTGATACTTTTGTATATCAAAGGTAAAGATAAATCAACGCAGTTGTCTTAATAAGATAGAAGACAAAGTGCCATTAATTTTGGAAAGAAAACCATATTACATTAAAAAGCAGTCCAAAAAATGCATGCAAAAAATGATTGAGAAAAAAATTAGATATTTCCAGGTGGGAAATGAATACAAATATCTTAGCCATACACAGATAAATCATTGGGTTTTTTAGAGCCAAATACTCTTATCAGTATTTTTCAAACTTTTTGCACTGTGATCCACATTGTTAATATGTATACATACCTACTAGACATACAAAGAAACAAGCATGAAATGCATATTCTTGAAATCATGAAAGAACACTATCTCTCATCTCAGGTGGCACTGATAGTTTCCATCCTATCGTATTTATTTCTTTCTATCCTTTTTAAATGCAAGTGGCAATCTTTTAAAGCAGTGATTGTCAACAGGGGGTGATTTTGTCCCTAGAGGGCATTTGTCAATGTCTGGAAACATTTTTGGTTGAGGCTTGGGGAGAATGCTACTGGCTTCTAGTAGGCGGAGGCCAGGGGTGCTGCTCAGTATTACAATACACGGGGCAGCCCCACAACAAAGACTTCTTCAGCCTGAAATGTCAGCTTGTGTTGAGCTTGAAAAACCCTGAAGGGTTTCTCTAAAGGGTTGCAACCACACACCTAAAACACTTCTGTTCTAGGGTTATCAAGAAGGGACAAACATTGCCTATAATAACATGCCAAGGTTCTTTCAAAAGGAATGCTAAGAACAATTTTTGTCTTTATGGGGACTGCACAAAGTAGATGCATTTCTCCTTATTATAGGGCTTGGTGCATTCTCTCTTCTAGTTTATGTCAACTTGTGAGACTTAGGTCTTCAGGGCCATTCAGGGCACTTTGAGGTTAAAGAGGTGATGAATGCTTCTCTCAGTGTCTATGAAAGCTGATTCAGCACCCAGGGCGATTAGCAGCGTCGGGTCAGAACTAATGAGCTTCGGGTGCCAGTAGCTGGCCCTGGAACTTAGTGGGGCAGTCAGACCCCTCAGCACTCAGCTTCTTTCTGACCTGCTTGGGCCTCTATTACTTCAACACCCAATAGGGAGAAAAGTGCTGAAATGGCATGCCAGTCCCCATCAGGCTAATTACTTCTTTTCCCAAGATCAAGGCTGTATTTTGGAAGGGCTGAGACATCTGAAAGCAGAGAACATCCTGCCTTCTGGGGCAGGGAAGCTAAGGCCATTTCTGTGCTCCTCAAAAGAAATAGGCGATTAGTAAAGACTCTGGAGACAGAACACTAAGTGGAGGGACTTCTAATGTGGTCTGTAGACCAACCCCGCCAAGCGGCAGAAAGCTCGGAAGCCTGGATTTGGGAGAGGTGCCACCGCAGCCCGCTGCAGCTGTGTAGACAGAGCGTGGCAGGGGACTAGGAATGCATTACAGAATACATGTAAATGATAGAGAATATGAAAAAAAGCATAGGAAGTTGTTTTTGGTGGGAAGATTTGAGGTTTCCTAAACAGGATCTCATCAAACTCAACATAAAGCGATGTGCTAGTTTTTCTGTGAATAAACTACATATTTTATTTCTCCAAGTGGAAATATTTTGCATATTCTTCAGCATTCTCCACTGTAATCACTACGGATTAGTTCTACAGACATACGCTGGTTGGGAAATATTTTAAAGGTTACTCTGGCCTGAGTAGGGTCCTAGAATTTTGTTCTTAGTTGACTTGTGTAATGTTGGGCAAATTATTTTACATCCGCCACCAGCCTTTTGTTCTATTTCAACATGTGGTTGGACTGGTGTGACCTCTAAAGGTGTATTTCCCATTGAACATACTATGCTTTAGGACAATTGGACAATAATGGAACTGTCCGAAGTACAGCACATTCTCTATATCTCTACTCAAGTGGGCATAAGGAAATAAAAACATACCGGGGAAAGGGAGGTTAACAATAAGTCAAAACATTTTTGGTTCGGTGTTGGATATGAGATACTGAGAGTGCCAATAGCAATAGCATATTACTCTTTGCTGATCCCTTGGTGGGTTTCTTCTTATTTTGAAGGTAGAAGTAAAGGGATGGTGGCAAAAGACTAAATTATATTTTTTATAACAAGGGAACTTTGATTATTTCTATCAAATGGATGAAGAAACAGACACAGAGAAGTTAAGACCCTTATGAGTCAAGGAGTTATTAGGAAATGGAACCAGATACTTGTAGTCCCCAAATGTGACCCATTGTCACGCTGTTTTCCCATATTACTACCTCTAAGTTCTCTGCTTCACCCTCCGGGGGATGATCCTCTGATATTTTGGATTTCTGTAGCTATTTTAACCGCCTTGCAAGCAGTTAATAGTATTTACTGAAGCTAATGTGGGGAGAAGAATCCAACCAAATCACTAATAGTTTATAATTTCTTTCTCTTTTCTAGACTTGATAAAGGTTAAACCATAACCTTAACTTCTATTGTACAGTTGGCATGAAAGAATGAAAATAACTGTGCCCATCAATACCCAGTTTTTATGGAACATCTTGTTTATTTTAATCATCTGAGAGCCCAAACTAGCTGAACCTCAAGGCATTTGAGAGTTGATAAGGGACTTGGCTAAAAATAAATGCACCACTGCCATCATCATCAGAGCCACGGTAAACACTTACAGAGCATTTGCTCACTGGTGCAGCACTTTGCACAGCTTTAAGAGTTTTTCGTCATGGCTTCTCCCATTTGTAGTAGACTTAATCATTATCTCAATCACTTAATTAAAGAGCCACTGCATCTTTACAAAAGAAAAATGGGCTGAAATAGAGGGTAAGTGGCTCATTCACTGATGTCCCAATTATCAGTGTTGCAGACAAGAACAAAGGTTGACCATTCTAAGACTTTTTCAAACACAGTCAATGGAGACTTCAGCTTAAGGCCACCAGCAGCTGCCAGGGTGAGGACCTATTTTCTTACCTGCCCTACTTTGGCATTTTAAGAACAACTTAAGGGAAGAAAATGAGTCAGATCAGGAGTAGCAGTTCTATTTCTTAGAGAGTACAGACATACAGTGTCTGTAAACACAAGTTGACCAACAGTTCCATTCCGTAGAGGTAACCACTTTAAGTAGCTTGGTGTGCATCTGTCTAGATATTTGGTGAGTCTCTATTATATACAAATAGAGCATGTCAGTTACCTCTGGCTGAAACAATGTTTCAAAATATAACCACAAACCTCAGAGGCATACAGTTACTTGTTTGACAAGGCTGTAGGGTTCTGCTGATCCAGGCCTGTTTGAGATTTCGGCCAGTCTTGTTCATGTGTCTGTGGTCATCTATGGATCCACCTGATGGCTCTCCTGATCTTGTCTGGGTCTGCTCACATGTCTGGGGAAGTCAGCTGGCTGAAGGCCGACCTAGGGTAGTCTTTGCTGGGATAACCTGAGTAACTCAACTTTATTCCGTTTGTCTTCAATCCTCTGTAAGGCTCATGCAGACATGCCCCACAGCGATGGCCAGGAATAAGAGCATGAGTGGAATATGCAAGAGGTTTTCAAGCTGCCGCTTGAAATAACTAACGGCCATTGGCCAAAGCAAGTCACGTGGCTGAAGTCAATGTCCAGGAATGGGAAAGTAGGTTCCATTCACGATGAAAACCTGCAAAATCCATGGCAAAAGGCAAGGATAGGGAGAGGGATTAAGAATTGGAGACATGAACACACTAAAGCCTACCGAGAACTGACATATTCTAAAACATAAGCACTGAGTTTTTTTTTATTGCCTGTTTTTAACGCATGAGATAATATCCTATCATTTTGTGGTTTATACTGTATTGAAGACCTGAATTTGAAAGGGATGCAGTTCAATCTTTATAATATTGCAATACATTCCATTGTACAGATATAACCAAAGTTTTTATCCAGAACCCTACTGATAGACATTTAAGTTGTTTCCTGTTTTGGAGGCTTTTTAAAGGAGTGCTGCAGTGGACACCTGCTTGCATGCATGTTTGTGTATTCATACTGGTGTTTCTATAAACTGAACCTGTGGAAGTAGGACTGTGGGATCCCTCCTACTTTATCCTCCAGCAAGACTGGACCACTGGTAGTTCCCTAGACATGCCACAATCTCCTCAGCTCCTCAAACTCCATTTTTCCTAGACTCCTCCTTCCTATCCCACTTGATTCTGAATTAACGACAGTGAAAACCATGATAAAGTGTATCTACATTACCATAATTGGTTATCGGCTCCCAGCTTCTGTGTAAGCTTCACGCTGCAACATCTCAACTTTACACTGCATATAACTGACCTGTTTTGGGGCCACTATGGCCCTACCCTCATCATCGCTCGGGCCTGCACCCAAGCACCACCATATTTGCAAAGTTCTCTCTAAAGTACTTAGGCAGGTCAGGTACTCCTTCTCCATAATAACCCACTCCCACTATCGTAATTCTGCTACTGAAATACATTGGCTATTACATTCTTCTGCTAAGATGTTAAGCTCTTTGAGAGTAGAGACATTGTCTTTTCATCCTCATAGTTCCATTTTCTAATAGGGTGCTTGGTCATAATAGACACTCAGTAAATGTTTGCTAAATAAAAATCTCACACCTGGGTTCAAGATTAAAGGTAGCCATATAATAATTCAATAAATATTTGTTAATTCATTAATAAATTTTTATTGAATATGTGCAGTGAATCAGATATGTTTGAGGTGAGAGGATGGGGAGAATGGGCATGTGCCTTATTGAAATGGAATGGTGTTTTTAGACAGTCTGGTGAAATTTCAGACATTTCCCTCAAAAAAAATGCATAAATGCTCATGGACCCATTTTCATCTCTACTTACAGTGGGTTCACTACTTCTTGATACTCAGAATTGAAACTTAGGTTAAGAACCTATGCCTTCAATCAATAAAAACATGGTCTTGTGTCAGACTTAGCTATACAGAGGAAAGATTTTGGGGACTTGAGGTTAGACTGTCCATTGTGACCCACCCATCATAGTCCTTCATTCTTATCTCATGGACAAGTGACCAGAACATGGATTTTGTCATAGTTTTGTCTTTATCTATATTTTAGTTATCTTGCTTTTCCCTAAAATATTTTAATTTTTGAGACTCACATTATTTTAGGCTGCTGATAATAAGATATGTGTAAATGAAAAATCTACCCTAAATATGTCTCATGACATTACTTAGCCATAATTCTATGTAAGCACACAGGTCTGTTTGATTTATTGGAAGAAAGAAAGTTTCAAAATAAGCAAAAAAATCACTGGGTAGGAAATATGATTTCTGCATCTTAAAAACTATTTTAAGGTGTATTTAGATTAAATGAAGCATTAATATTCCCTTCAAAGTAGTAGCAAAAATAAAAACTGTTTGGGAGTCATATCAACAAGAAGTACGCACAACTTGCCTGGTAAACACTTTCTGAGGATTTGCTCTAAGGCAAAGAGTTCTTAGATATGGTGCAACAGCATAATCCATGGAAAAATACTCCAAATCCTGCATCCAACAGAGGACTTCAAGTTAGACTACATAAATAACTTTGAACTCAACAGTAAGAAAATAAACAACCTAATCAAAAAAGGGCCAAATCCCTTTAACAGGCATTTCAACAAAGAGGCAATTAAGCAAATGAAAAGAGCTTCAAAATCATTAGCCATTAGAAAAATATAAATTAAAACCACTATGAGATACCACTACATATCCAATAGAAAGGCTAAAAAAAAAAAAAAATCCTGACAATAGCAACTGCCGATAGAGATTGGAGCAAATGGAACACTCATACATCGCTGCAGGAATGGAAATGGTACTGCCACTCTTGAAAATTGTTCAGCAGCTTTTCCTACAAAGTTGAATATGTATTTATCAAATGACTCCTACATCCTACTCCCTGTTATTTAACCAAGAGAAAATCGTAACTCTTGCACACAAATCTGTACCATGTATTTATATGAGTTCCATTCCTTGTTGAAAACTGGAATCAACCTGTGATATAATGAGTTATAAGAAATACATATTTGGAAGAAACTTGCAGGGATTAAAGATGGCAGCATGAGAGGTAAGACACAGGCTTCCTCCTAAAACCGCATATAATACAAAAATAAAATTAAAACAACTAATCCTGAAAGAGCAACAGGAAAGAGGACTGTGCCAGACTGCATACACCTGGAGAAAAGAGCAGACCTCACAGAACAGGGTAACGTATCAAAGCTGTGGCCTGGTGGGACCCAAGCCCTTCCCCCACCCCAGCTCACTGGCAGGAGGAAGAGAAATGGAGCAGGGAGGGAGTGGAGGCCTGGGACTGCTGAATACCTAACTCCGGAGATCTGCTCTGGGAGCACAAACCTACATTTCATGGTGTTTTCATGGTACTCTCGTGATTAGGGGTTTGGAAAGCTAAGACAGGCAGAATTCATGGAGAGACTGAGATTCCAGCCACTTGTGGAAAGCAGGGATCCATATCTGGCTGCTCTTGGACAAAAGAAAGGTGGGCAGTCTGAGAGACTTCCTAACAAGGAAGCCCTTAGCAAGAGGGCTGCTAAAGGGGCAAGGATTGCAGAGCTTACTGCTCAGGAGAGAGGACAGGTAGACAAAATTGTCCAGGTGCACTCTGCCCAGCAGATTAAAAGCTTTGCCATATAGACTCTCAAATTTAAGGAGGAAAAATAAATCATCCTCCTTAGACGATCTTCAGGAACTCCAGCTCCCTAGCTGGCTACACAGCTCCAAGGACCCACTCCGCGATATGAAGCTTCCTGTGCCGTTTTCCCAGCCAGCGCTACCTGGCTTGCAAACCGGCAAACCCTACTCTGGTGTTAGCCCAGCCAGAGGGAAGATCTGTCTACAGAAACTACAAACACAAAGCATAGATGCTTATACCTGTGTGCTCGGACAACTTGTTCAGGCAGTGGAGACAGGCGTAGCAGCCCTGAAGCAGGAAACAGCTCTTTCCTCCCCACAAGCACCAATACAACTCCCCTGCAACCCCTGACATTGCTTCAGTGGCTGAGGACATGCAGGGAGTAGAGCTTCTGGGCACTAGAAGGCGCCGTATACAAATATGAACCGCCAAAGGAATCTGGTTCAGAGTAAAATTATTAATACAGCTCCTGAGAAAGATTTAAATGATATTGACCTCATGACTCTTCCTGAAAGGGAGTTCAAAATAAAAATAATTAACATGCTCATGGACGTACAGAAAGATATTCAAGAATTCAGGAACGAGTTCCGGTTGGAGATCCAATTATTGAAGAGCTAAATGGACTGTATTAAAAGCAGATTGGATACAGTGGAGGAGATGATAAATGAAATAGAAACTAGAGAAGAGGAATACAAAGAAGCTGTGGCACAGAGAGAAAAAAGGATCTTTAAGAATGAAAGAATATTGACAGAACTGTGTGACCAATCCAAATGGAACAATATTCATATTATTGCAGTACCAGAAGGAGAAGAGAGAGAAAAAGGGATAGAAAGTGTCTTTGAGGAGGTAATTGCTGAAAACTTCCCCAATCTGGGGAAGGAGATAGTCTCTCAGACCATGGAGATGCACAGATCTCCCAACACAAGGGACCCAAGGAAGACATATAGTAATTAAAATGGCAAAGATCAAGGATAAGGACAGACTATTAAAAGCAGCCAGAGAGAGAAATAAGATCACATACAAAGGAAAGCCCATCAGGCTTCTCAACTGAAGCCTTACAGCCAGAAGGGAGTGGCATGATGTATTTAATTCAATGAAACAGAAGGGCCTGAAGCAAGAATACTTTATCCGGTAAGATTATCATTTAAATTTGAATGAGTGATTAAACAATTTCCAGATAAGCAAAAGCTGAGAGAATTTGCCTCCCACAAACCATCTCTACAGTGTATTTTAGAGGGACTGCTATAGATGGAAGTATTTCTAAGGTTTTATAGCTGTCACAAGAGGTAATAAAACCACAATAAAGAAAGTAGAACAGCTAATTACTAAGCAAATGCAAAAATTTAAAAACTATCTCCAAAGTCAATCAAGGGATAGACAAACATTACAGAATATAATACCTAATACATAAAGAATGGAGGAGGAAGAAAAAGGAGGAAGAAAAAAAAGAACCTTTAGATTGTGTTTGTAATAGCATATTAAGTGAGTTAAGTTAGACTCTTAGATAGTAAGGAAGTTAACCTTGAACCTTTGGTAACCATGACTCTAAAGGCTGCAATGCCAGTAAGTACATACCTTTAGATAATCACCCTAAATGTAAATGGACTGAATGCACCAATCAAAAGACATAGAGTCACTGAATGGATAAAAAAACAAGACCCATCTATATGCTGCCTTCAAGAGACTCACTTTAAATCCAAAGACATACACAGACTAAAAATGAAGGGATGGAAAAAGATATTTAATGCAACTAATAGGGAGAAAAAAGCATGAGTTGCAGTACTTGTATCAGACAAAATAGACTTCAAAACAAAGAAAATCAATGATACAGGGGTTGATCCAACAAGAAGATATAACCATTATAAATATCTATGCACCCAACACAGGAGCACCTGCATATGTGTAACAAATACTAACAGAATTAAAAGGAGAAATAGAATGCAATGCATCCATTCAAGGAGACATCAACACTCCAGTCACTCTGAAGGACAGGTCCCCAGACAGAAAATAACTAAGAAGACAGAGGCACTGAAAACAACACAATAGAACAGATGGACCTAACAGACATCTACAGAACTCTACACCCAAAAGCAGCAGAATACACATTATTCTCAAGTGCACATGGAACATTTTCAAGAATACATCATATACTAGGCCACAAAAAGAGCCTTGGTAAATTAAAAAAGATTGAAATTTTACCAACCAGTTTCTCACACCACAAAGTTATGAAACAAGAAATAAATTATGCAAAGAAGACTAAAAATCCCACAAACACATGGAGGCTTCACAACATGCTCCTAAATAACCAATGGATCAATGACCAAATAAAAACAGAGATCAAGCAATATATGGAGACAAATGACAACAATAATTCAACACCACAAAATCTGTGGGACACAGCAAAGGCTGTGCTAAGAGGGAAGTATATTGAAATACAGGCCTACCTCAGGAAAGAAGAAGAATCCCATATGATCAGTCTAAACTCACAGTTAAGGAAAGTAGAAAAAGGTGAACAAATGAGGCCCCAAGTCAGTAGAAGGAGGGATATAATAAAGATTAGAGTAGAAATAAATAAAACAATAGAAAGAATCAATGAAAGCAAAAGCTGCTTCTTTGAGAAAGTAAACAAAATATATAAACCCCTAGACAGACTTATCAAGAAAAAAAGAGAATCTACTCACATAAACAGAATCAGAAATGAGAAAGAAAAAATCCCTATGGATACCACAGAAATACGAAGAATTATTAGAGAATACTATGAAAAATTATGTGCTAACAAACTCGACAACCTAGAAGAAATGGACAACACTCTAGAAAAATACAACCTTGCAAGGCTGAACCAGAAAGAAACACAAAATCTGAACAGACCAATTACCAGCAATGAAATTGAAAACTGGTAATGAAAAACCTACCTGAGAACAAAACTCCTGGACCAGATGGCTTTACTGCTGAATTTTATTAAACATTTAGTGAAGACTTAATACCCATCCTCCTTAAATCTTTCCACAGAGTAGAAGAAGAGGGAATATTTCCAAACTCATTCCAAACAGCATCTCTCTAATACCAAAACCGGGCAAAGACACCACAAAAAAAGAAAATTACAGACCAGTATCACTGATGAAACACAGATGCAAAAATACTCAACAAAATATTAGCAAACTGAATTCAAAAATACATCAAAAGGATCATCCATCATGATAAAGTAGGGCTTATATCAGGGATGCAAGGATGGAACAACATTCGAAAATTCATCATCATCATCCACCACATCAACAAAAAGAAGAACAAAAACCCCATGATCATCTCCATAGATGCTGAAAAAGCATTTGACAAAATCCATTCATGATAAAAACTCTCAACAAAATGGGTATAGAGGGCAAGTACCTCAACATAATAAAGGCCATATATGACAAACCCACAGCCAATATTATTGAAAGCTTTTCCTTTATGATCGGGAACAAGACAAGGATGCCCACTCTCAGATTCAAAAAGACATATGCACTCCTATGTTTATTTCACCACTTTTTACAATAGCCAAGATATGGAAGCAACCTAAGTGTCCATCAATAGATGAATGAATAAAGAAGATGTGGTACATATACACAATGGAATACTATTCAGCCATAAGAAGGAAACAAATCCTGCCATTTGCAACAACGTGGATGGAGCTGGAGGATATTATGCTCAGTGAAATAAGCCAGACCAAGAAAGACAAGTGCCAAATTATTTCCCTCATTTGTGGAGTATAACAATGAAGCAAAACTGAAGGAACAAAATAGCAGCAGACTCAGAGACTCCAAGAAGGAACTAGTAGTTAACAAAGGGGAGGGGTGTGGGAAGGTGTGTGGGAGAAGGGGATTGAGGGGTATTATGTTTAGTACACATGGTGTGGGGGATCAAGTAGAAAACAGTGTAGCACAGAGAAGGCAAATAGTGCATCTGTTGCATCTTACTACACTGATGGACAGTGACTGCATTGGGGTATGGGTGCGGACTTGATAATATGGGTAAATGTAGTAACCACATTGTTTTTCATTGTGAAACCTTCATAAGATTGTGTATCAATAATACCTTAATAAAAAAAAAGAAATACATATTTGTTCATTCATATGACCAAAAATATATTTCCCAGGTATATTTGGTCCTTATCCACAGTTCCTGAAGACACTGCAGAGTCTTAAAGGTGAAATGGGTGTCTTGTCATGTTAACCGAGACTTTTGGACCCCACCCAAGGGCAGGGGCTGGAGGCTGAATCAGCCAATGGCCAATAATTTAGTCCGTCATGACTATGCAATGAAGCCCTCACAAAACCCATGAGAAGAGCTCGCTGGCACTCTCTCTGCTCTCCTCTGCCTGCTCTGCTCAGTTGGATCCTGCTTCTTAGTCAGAGAGAACTTCTATGTTTGGAGAACCAGAACACCTCTATGTGCCATTCAGCTAAGTGTCAAGGTCCACGAGGATAGCAGCTCCTTTATTTGGGACCTTGCCTATGTATCTCTTCATCTGTCTACTAACTTATCCTTTATGGTATCCTTTATTAAACTAGCAAACCTAAATGTTTTCCTGAGTTCTGTGAGCCACTCTAGAAAATTAACCGAAACTAAGAGGGAGGTTGTGGAAACCTCCTATCTGTAGCTGGTAGGTCAGAAACACAGGTAACCGCCTGGGGCTTGTGACCAGCATCTGGAGTGGAGGGTGGAGGGTAGTCTTGTAGGATGGAGCCCTTAACCTGAAATCTGGTGCTGTCTCTGGCAGATAGCATCAGAACTTAGTTGAGTTCTCAGACACCTGCTGGTGTTCAAGAATTGTTTGGTGTAAGTATGTGTGGGAAGACCCCCTTCCATATACATACAGACACTGGAATCGGGTCCGGGTGCCTGAATGACGTTACACTACTATTACTGCTGTGTATAATATTGTTACTCTTATACATATATGTAGGGAAGAAATGCACCATAGCATTTGGTGTTGGAAGAGTGGGAATCACACAGCCTAACTGTCCTCCAACATGTAAATGACTAAACAAATCATAGTACACCCACCCAGTGGAATACTAGTCAGCAATGAAAAGGAGCAACTCTTGCTGTGTGTAAGAGCCTGAAAGGATCTTCAAGATATAATGCTGACCGAAATACACCAAAAGATTATATATTATATGATTCTGTTTATATGATATTCTCAAGGAGACAAAAATATAGTGACGGAGAACAGGTCAATGTTTGTTAGGGGTTAAGGGCAAAGGGAAGGTAGGACTATTATTAAACAATGGCATGGTGTTGGAGTCCTGGAACTGTTTTGTATTCTGATTGTGGTTGTGGTTACACAAATCTGGATACATGTTGCATTTCATCTAATTGTATTCTAAAAAAGTCAGTTTTAATATATGTTAATTTAAATATAAAATAAAAGTTTTACTGAGGAATATAAAGGAAGATCTGTACAAGTTAAATCCATATCATCTTCCTAGATTGACAGGTTCAAAAAAAAATGTCATTTCTTCCTAAATTAGTCCTTACGTTTTTTATTTAAGAAAACTTTTTTATTGATGTATCATTGATATGCAATCCTTACATTAGTTTCTAGTATACAACACAGGGATCAACAGTTACCCATAATATTAAATCCTCAGCTCCACTAGTGCAGTTAATATCTGCCAACATAGGGAGATGTTACAGAATCACTGGCTATATTTTCCATGCTGCAGTACTATCCCTATGACCAATCAACACTATGATTGAGAATTTTTGTGCCTTTTTATCCCACTCAACCTCCCTACTGACCCACTCCAACCCTCCCCCATGATAACCACCAGTTCCTTCTCAGTGTCCATAAGTCTACTGCTGTTTGGTTCCTTTAGTTTTGGTTTGTATTATATCTGACAAATAAGTGAAGTTATATGGTATTTGTCTTTGTCTGCCTGGCTTATTTCACTGAACATAATATCCTCTAGTTCTATCCATGTTGTTGCAAATGGCAGGATTTCTTTTTTTATGACCGAATAATATTCCATTGTGTATGTCCCATATCTTCTTTATCCATTCGTCTAATGAAATCCCAGTGAAAATGAGAAGAGAAAGAGGACTTGAACATATTTTATAATTCTTCAGCCCATTTGGAGGAAAACACATTCAATAAAAAACATTCAAGAATAGAAATAGACAGGCAATTTCATGTAGATTTGTGACATATCATAAAATTATGATAATTAAAATAATGCTGTACTAGTGCCAAATTCAACATAAAACAGAATATAAAAAGTTAATATGCAAAATGAAACTTCCATAGTAATTTAGTATATGAAGTAGGTGACATATCAGTATTGGATAAAAAGACAGTTATCTATCATTAAAAGAAGCTATTTAGAATTCAACCTCAGCAATAATTTAAAATTAATTCCAAAATAAGCAAAATTAAAATCAAAGTTGGATATTTATTTAATATTAAATTAAGAAAGACCTTACCCAGAAAACATCTAAAGCAAAAGTCATAAAGAAAAAGACTAATTGATTTAAAAACATTAAAAAAATAAAAAGGACAGAGAAATGATAAGCCAGAATATTTTCTACATAAAAGAAAAGGAAAAATATAATTAATAGAAAGAAATACTTAAACACTAAGAAAAAAGACATCTGAGTAGAAAATAACAGGCAAAAAAAAATACATAACCAAGAAATGTGTTTAAAATCATATTTCTAATAAATATCTTGGTATAAATAAATGCTCACTAGTTTAAAATGTAAGTATTAAAATATTGAAAAATCATTTCCCTATGTTTATTGGTAGTAATTGTGCAATATCACAATACACAATATTAATGAGTACATGAGAAAAAAATACACTGAATATACTGAAATAGGACTAAGATATTCAAAATAATATATTAAATTTCAAAGACAAAATTTACATTCCTTCATAGAAGGCAAATTTGCAATGATTCAAATACCTTTAAAATATACATGCTTTCCTTTCCTTTCTACTTCAAGAATATACACATGTGAATGAAAAAGTCTAACTTTGGTCACAACCTAGATATCCAACAATGAGGGATTCACTAAACACTTTGTCAATTCATTTAATGGAATACAACACAGTCACTTAAAATGAAGTTGATATGCATTTAACACCAAGAATCATGTTTCCTGTTTATTCCTAAGTGCAAAAAAGACTGTTTAAAATGGTGTATGTATGAAACATTCTCATTTTATCAATAAGTTATAAAGAGCTGCATAGAAGAGTGTGGATGGATGTATTTTAAAATACTGCATCTGAGTGATGGGTGGGTGATTTTAATTTTTAGAATTTTAGGTTTCTCTGACTTTTCCACTTTTCCACAAGGAAACTTTTTTACTTGGGCAATTTTTAACTTTCTTAAATATTTAATTTAAAAAGCCCTCCATTTGGAAAGCAACGATGTTCTCCATGGTCTCACCCTAGAGCCTATGATGTCTTGTTTTCCTTGCTGAAAGAAGTGAGACTCTTTCCTGTTCAGTCACACAGATGTGGCAAGAGCGAGTCTGTGACATCTCCAGGGCGGCAAGACCCCCTCATCCATGTGAATTGCTTCATTTGGAAAGTCCGATTCCTGAGGGCCCTCGGGCTTGATTGGAACCAGAGCCTCATCTGTCTGCCTTCTTTTTCTTCGTAATGACTTCGCTGAGCCCTGGTGCTTTCTCTTCAGGCCCACCCTTAACCCTGTCCGGTCCCCGGGCAAGAGCACAGATGGAGGTCCCACATCCCATATATCTGAACATTTAAAAAGTGATAAATCAAACTAATAAACTGTTAACTATAATATATTCTAATCTCCTTTTTTGATAAATATTCCTTCACAACAGTAAAACAGAAAAATGTTTAAATTGATTGCTTTTATATGTCTGAACGTTTTGGCAAAATACCAAAGATGACTTAGATTTAATTATTATCACTCAGCTGGATATTCTGTTGATGGGGCGGCAGTGTTTGGGTGAGTAATAAAATGAAGACATACACAATCATGAGCGATTGCACAGCTACCCAGCACAATTTGTTTTGCAAGCTTAATTTCAGCAATATACTAATTAGGCTACAATCAAAAATTTTATGTTAATTTTGATCTATTGACAATAATGATCTAAAGCAGGGGTTGGCAAATATTTTCTGAAAAGGTCAAGATAATAAATATTTTAGACTTTGTAGGCCATATGGTCTCTGTCACAACTGGTTGAAAGCAGCCATAGACAATACACAGAAAACAGGCACAACTATGTTTCCATAAAACTTATAAGAATAGATAGATTTGACTTGTGGGCCACCGTTTGGTGACCCTTTACCTGAAAGATTTTTAAAGGGCAAATGTACAAATTTGGACATATCCCAATCTAGACTGTAAATTGAAGTGACTGCAAAAATTAGAATTATTTTCTTATAGTTTTATATTTTTCTTCTAAAGTATTCCAAATTACCTATGAAAACCCAAAAACAAAACAAAACGAAATCATAACAAATATTATAACAAAATATCATAATATCAAAATAAAAACATAACAAATATTATAATAAATAGCAGAATTTGAAATAAAAATTAAAGTTGACTTTTTGTTAATTTTTAAAAATTATCCTTAAATCTAAACATCTTTATGAAATCAGAACTACTCTCAACTGTAACTTTCAATGTCCAACTAGTTGCCAGTGAAAAGAATTCAGTATCACCTGTTTCCCTTAGACCTACATATCTACAAGTTCTCCAGTGGCATCATTTGCTCAATAATACAAAATATCTCTCTACCTCCATGTTCAACTGCTGTGTGTACCATGCTAATGTATGAGTATCCTTAGGCCCAGGAATTGGAATAGGAGGCAAAGGAAAGAAACGAGCAACTCAGTAATACTAGCAAGCGGTACTTTATATTGAGAAGTTGTTCCATGCTGCCTGATGAAAGCACTTACTCAGTTATGTATCTTTTTTCTCAGCTATTTCCCTCACTCGAACCTTCCCCAAACTGGAAGCAATATTCATCTCCAATGCTGGCAGCAACAGAAACCCATGCATGGTCCCAGCATTCAGAGGTTTTGTTGTGAAGACATGGGAAGAGGTTTGGAGAAGCTTCTCCCTGGGACCCAAGCAGCATTAGTCATGAGAGTGGACGTGTGAGGTTGTGAGGTTGCCCTGTACCAGTGCTTGAATGACAGCTGTGTATGGGATACGTGGACTTGTTAAATTACGGGACTTTCAGGTGGGGCACTTCGTGTCTAAGGGCTATGGAAACTGTCACCCGTGTCCCCACCGGAGCAATGGTGTCCTTCAGAGTGGCATGCTTTACAGCTACGCTGATGGACTGTGTCAAACGGACCCTCCTTGATAGCTTTCCTGGGATTTGTTTTGTCTGCATGCCTCATTGCATGATGATGTCATTATTTTGGAGGTTTGTTTTATATCCTAAGAGTGAGATTATTTTAGAAGTTCTGTTAGTGAGACAGAATGTGCATCGTTTTCTGCTGTTTGAAACCAGGGAAGCTGATAACAAATTTTAGAAAGAATATCCAGGCAGTCCCAGCCCCAGACCACGCAAAATCATAGCTTCATGTCACTTGTCCTGTATTAATCTTAAAAGACATATTGAATTAGCACCTACTCTGTGTCCAGAACCTAACAAATGAAAAAATCAAGGATACCGAAACAAATGAAAAAAACCCCATTGCCAAAATGCAACAAAGGACCTTTCTAAAATTTCAGGTTTTTCCTCAGCATGTCTGTCTCTCAGCTTCTCCACTCTCCTAAGGTTGTTGATTTCCAGGAAGGGAAAGCACGCTTATCTGCAACAGCACATATGCAAAGACCTGATAAGTCCTGGCTATGAGCAGCCACGAGCTGATAGGATAGCACAGCCCTCACACTAACCATTTATAAAACTCCTGTCAGGAGCAAAGAAGAGCGCATATGGGAGGTTTGTGGTGGAAGTCACCGCACGCCGGGAGAGGTGCCTCCCCTTGGCCCGAGCCCTGCCCACTTCGATTAGGAGCTCCATCTTCTCCTTCTAGATGGTTGATCTTAAAACATAGTTCAAAGGACCAGATGGAATGAAGAATAAACAATTCTCCCTTAATTGGGGCTCATGTGCAACATAGCTTCCCTGCTTCAGAAGCCCTACAAGGGAATTTCCCCTTCATGGATGCACTTTATGTTTCAGGGATTTGAAAATTCTGGGTGGCTGAGCCCTGGGCGTATTATATTTCTAGAATAAGGGAAGAATGCTATTTCAAAGAAAGAACCATGAGCCAAGGTCGGAAGACCAGAATCTAAGCCAAGGTCTGGGTCCATTTGGCTGCATGATTTCTCAGGGCTGCCTTTAGGGGATTTGTAGGATTTCTCCCTGTTCTAACATTCAGTGGTGCTTAGGACACAGTCCTCCAGCTTTCCTTTCTCCAGCACATTCTTCTCTTTTTCTCTCCTGCCTTCCCGATCTCTTCAGAACCTCTTGGTGTCTCTGTAGTCACCCAGTCTCTTTATCTCTCCCTCCCTCCCTCTTTGTCTCTCTCTCTTTTTCACACCCACACCCACACACACATTCACACATCTAAGGGTTTGTAAATACTCATCAGGCTTTAGATCCTGACTAATTTAATTATAGTATATCTCTGCTATTTAGAGTCAGCCTTTATAACCAGATTTAGAATCATTCTTTAAGGTGTATTTCTATTCTAACTGATTTTAGATGCCGCCTGTTTCTTACAAACTGACTCCTTCACTCTGGAGTTTTGTGTTTTGCGCTGTTGTTCAATGGAAAGGAAACTTCAAGCTTGTTTTTCTCAAGTTTACTGAGATGCTACATTTTTTGAATCATTGCATATCTGAAAATGCTCTCTTGATACTGTTTTAAATGGAATCAAACTGAACTCAGTATAAAGGTGCTTGTCTCTTTAATTTTTTATGACCTTTGGACTTTCGGAAGTCTAATGCCAACCCACCCCTCTCCCAACTTCACTTGTCAGTACCCTAGTTATTGTGTTCTTTTGTTTGCCTTTTCGATAAATGCAGATGAAATACTTTCTTTATTCTCAAACTCTAAAAATGTTGCTAATATTTTTTCCAAGTGTGGATCTTTACCAGGACCAGGGCCAGTAGCACACAGGGTGGAAATTTGAGGAGATGCTTACCTGCAGGGTAGTACAAGCGTTGAGTTTGCACTCAAGATAGAAGAACTATTGTCATTTGCTAGCTTGGTGCATAAAGGATGCCTTCTGTCTAGG
Source organism: Phataginus tricuspis (assembly GCA_029783875.1). NCBI lineage: Eukaryota > Metazoa > Chordata > Mammalia > Pholidota > Manidae > Phataginus > Phataginus tricuspis. The sequence continues at coordinate 14,891,904 of JAQQAC010004778.1, read as the reverse complement.
ACACCTGCCGTGGGAGGCATGACATGTTCTTACCTCTTCCCAGGTGGTTCCTTGGGCCCTGACTGTCTTATGGATTCTGACACCACTATTAGGCTGTCTGTGAATTTTACTTTTTTAATGTTGTTGGGGTTTTTCTCCTGGATATTCTTTGATATTCTGATAGGACATTGGGAGAAACATCAGTTCCCAAGAGCCAGGCACCTTTTTAAATAAGAGTTTGGGATAATGTGTACAAGGTAAGAAATGACATTTTAAATCTCAAGAGTATATGAGTTCCCCACTGAAGTAAACTTAGAAGGAAAAGAGCAGAGGGTAAAGCAATGAGCCTTGTGAGATCTTGGTCTGTTTTTGCATTTCCGAAGAGTCACTGAATATATCTTTTGTGGGAATACTTGGGACACTCCATGGTCCTACACAGACATAAAGGACTATTGCTTGAAATTTATGTTCCCAGCAAACTCTTGCCCCATCCCTGTCAATACCGTTCTCCTCTCTGACCTGGATACCATTGCATTTTCTGTTCTTTCATGAAGTTCCTCGAGTTATCAAGCAGGAACCCTAGCCTTTTCTCTCCCCCCCCCCCCCCCCCCCCCCCCCCGCCCACCCCCGAGCATTACGCTGCTTTCTTGAAACAAGCATTTAGTCTTTGTCATAAAGCCTGATGTGAGTAAGGACCATCTCTTTCTCTTTCTTTACATGGTCATTCAGAGCTTTAGAACTCTGCTCTCAACAGCCCTGGGAAGCATACCAGCCTTTAAGCTTGAGGCTTGACATATCTTGACGACGGACGGTTTGCTTATTAGGATTGCACGTCTACATGCAGTCAGTGTGGAAGCAGGTTCAAAAACATAAGTCTTCCTCTCCCACGGAAGCCAACTCAAAACAACGAAAGGGAGTTTTCTTTCCAGCCTTACAAGTCACGTTTTGAGTGGGGTCCCTCATAACAACAGCAGGAAAAGAAATATTGATGTGGTCAGGCCTTGGCCCCGGGGAGGCAGGCTGACAGCACCGGGAGTTCATAGTAGCTTCCTCTGCTCCAGGCTCATGCCCCCAGGGACCCACGGGAACTACCTTCACGCCATGGCCATGAAAAGAGCATGTTTTTCCTAGAATTTTCTGCTGCTGGAAGCTTCCAAAAATAGCCACAGGGCTCTGTTTGGTTGTATAGATGAAAAAAAATATATATATATATATATGTATATATGTATGTATGTACATGGGCCAGATTTATTTATGCCTCAAAATGAATTACCCTTGCATCACAGCTCAGGGACTTTCTCTCGCAGTGTTGCCTTCTCTTACTGAAGAAAGTCTTTGAAAAACATGCCTCATCTTTTACCTGTTTGCAAGGTTCCAGGCACAATGATTTGCCCTCTTAAGTGAATAGGGAAGTGGTACGTTTAACTCTCATATGTTTTGACAGAACTTCAAAGACGGCCAATAACGTCATCACAAAGAGTTCTGGTGATGCAGCCTGGGGGTCTGGGAAGGTTGTAAGAACCCATGCTTTTGAGCTGAACAGACCTGGATTTTCATTCTGTCCCTTTCACACATAACTGTGTGTTTTTGGACATATCGCATTACCTCTCTGAGCCTATTTCCTCATCTGGGAAATTATGCCGATAATGTTAGTCTTCCACTTTGGTTGTGAGATGCATGAAGGAATCCGTCAGATCCTGGTCTGTGGTAAATGCTTAACAAGCGTTCGTTTGCTTTGTCTTCACCGTGTTCTTCCTGAGACACCTGAACTTGAATTCTTCCTTATCCACGAACTTCATCTTCTCACAGTCACACCTTATTTTGGTGTTTCTAGCACAGAGGAAGTGTGGGACAGAGATGGGTCTTTTTAGTCACAACTTTAAAAAAAGAACTATACAGTAGAAAAGAAAAATAGGTAAAAGGCTTTAGCAGTCCTTACCCATTTATACGGAACATACTATATATGGAATAGATGTGTATATATACACGCATATAAATAAAATGGACTCGGACTTACTGGTCTTTCTGCTGCTTCCAAGTGCTAGGGAAACGCCAAGTGAGCCTTCATTTGAAGTAACCTCAGTGCTTTCCCTTGGCACCCATTTTATTTGAGCTGTGGTCTTTCAGACTTCATTGATTTTGATATCAATTCTGTTAATGCAGAATTGCCCTGCCTAATGATTTACACAAATCTTTTGATTTGATAGGCACATTCACACTTCACAGCAGAACAGCATGAGGCTTTGCAGAGCTTTAAAGTTGACAAATTTATAATGAACTAAAGTCCTGCACCTACAGGGAATCTTAGAGGTGGGACACCTTAGAGACATGGGGACAGTAGTCTTACTCTGCTTATGTGATTCACTCAAGATCAGATGGCTTATTGACAAAAGAATCAAAAGACTGAACCCACATTTCTATTCCCAGTTTTGAGTTTCTTACAGCACTATGGTGATCCATCTGTGCACTGTTCTAGAACAGAGCCATAGTGTTTTGTCTCCACTAGCATTCTTAGGCAGAAACCCTAACTTTTTGAAATTAGCCTCACCTCTACAATTTTTCCATTTTTTAGGGGAGCCTACTTTTTTCTTCACACTGACTGTTGTCCCTTTTTGGGGGGAGAGGGCAAAATTTCTGTCATTTTCCATCTGCAATATTGGGATCTTCTTTAAAAACTTCTACTTTGTTCATAAATCGGCTGCCCTGCCTCATCATTTTGCCTTCATTATCTCTTGTTGTCACTACCCCTTTCTTTCCCACTACCAGCCCCCTAACCAAGATCTTTAGCTCCAAGCCTGGATTGTATTAGAAGAGCTCCCAAAGTATTGAGCTACCTGCACGATTTTCTTGCTCTGTTCAAACAGGCACATGGCTTCAGACTTTCCTCATTTACCACAGACATGAGTCATGCCATCATCTTTTCAGTGTCATTCCATACGACTCCCCCGGGGCATGTGGACGCATTCCTTCATCTGCATCCAGTTCGGCATTTGGATCTCAGGATCCTCACGGCTACCCTCTGGTTAACTTCCTCATGTTCTCTTGTTCGCCATGTATCGACCTTGCTCCATCCAAGCCATCTTGCGCGTGTTCTTCTCCTATCTCTTTTGTCTGCTGACTTTTGTCTGTAGACATCACCTTGCACGAGACATCAGGAGGACGATGGGAACTTGCACACGCTGCTCAGCCTCTTGGAATCTCAGCTTCCTCATCAGAAAAACCGGGGAAAGTAATACTTACGTTTTCTCTCCTATGACTAAAAGATTAAATGAGGAAGCAATTGCTAAAATGTTTGCAAACAACACATTCTTCAAATACCTCCTTAACTTGGGTCCACACTCAGAAACACATCCATTACAATACCGTGGACACCGCGGGGGCCTAGGCTAGGCGGCTCCTGTGCTGTGGGCAAGAGGGAAGGGGTCACTGCGAGCGACACTGGTTCTTAAGTAGGGAAGCCCAGCTCCCTTTCCTTTGTGATCAAAATTGCCATCAGTTTCCAGTAAAAATTGGAGGTGTAGTTGGTTTAACAAATGCCCCACTTTGGAAATGAATTTTTTTGAGAATTATGGAAATTTGTCCATTTATTTTTTTTATAAGTTTTGAAAACTTTTTATTAAAACATAAAAAAAATTCAGAGGACATAAATCCCGCATCACAGAGTGAGATATTTCCATGTCTCCAGAAGCCCCCTATGCCCCCCTTCCAGTCACTGATTCCCCCACGAGTAACCACTGTCCTGACATGTAACACTATAAGTGAATTTTGTCTCTTTGAACTTTTTATAAGATAAATAATATTTATATTTTGTGACTGGCTGTGTTTGTTAACATTGTGTTTGTGAAAGTCACTCACAGGTTTTATCATTTATGCCAACTGTAGTATTTCATATACATGTATATACACATGATAGACATATATGCCATACATATATATGGTTATATCAATAAAAAATATATATACACATATATATACATATAGATATATATGTATATATATGTTTGGGTAGCTTATGTTTTGGGCTATTATGATTAACTATGATAACATTGGTGAACATGTCTTTTGGCGAATGTTTATATGATTCCTATTGAGTATATTTGAGGGAGTGAAATCACTGAGCCATAGCTCATGTACACGCTCCGCTTTGGTAGATGCTGACAGTTTTCTGAAGTCATCATGTCAATTTGTACTCAGACCAACCAAGAGTCAGTTGTCCCATATCCATGCTGACACTCTGAATTCTCTGTTTTTTTTCCTAGCCATTCAGGTGGACCTATAGAATGGACCTATAGAATTGATTTGCATCCCCTTGATAACTGATGATGCTTAGTGCTTTTTCATACACTTATTGACAATCTGGTACTGTTTTTTGTATGTCATGACTATTCAACTATTTGACCCATTTTTCTTTTATGCTGTCTAGTTTTTCTTTTACACTCTCACTGACTTAAAGGAACTCTACATTATTATGGACACAAATTTTTGTCAGATATATGTATTTAAAATATTTTCTATTTTAAGACTTGCCTTTTTACTTTTTAAATGGTATCATTTGAGGAACAGAAATTCCTTATATTAATATAAACCAATTATCCTTCTTTTCTTTATAGTTATTCCTTTAAGGAACTTGAGAAATATCTGCCCTTCTCAAAAGCATTACCATGCTCTCCTAGGGTTCTTTCCCAAACTTTTATTATTTTAGATTGATATTTATATGTGCAAGCTATCTGGAGTTGATTCTGGTTAAATATGTGGTAAGAGATAAAATATATATGGTAAGATATAAAATATGTGGTGAGAGATCAAGATTTATTTTTATACACGAGTAATCATTGACCAATCACTATTTATGAAACATACAATGGAGAAGGGTAATTTCTTTCAAGAAAGAAGTCCCTACAGAGATTGCCGGTGACAGTTGCAGTGGGAGGAAAGCAAGAAGACAAGAGGATGGCAGTGGGAATGCAGGAGAGAAGGGCCACATGGCAGGAAGGGTGAGGCACAGGAGATGAGTTCCTTGAATATGCTTTCTTGAATGTGTTATATGCCCAATGAATATGTGTTGTTGAGTGCCATCAAGGGCCACCTCTGGGTAGTGCCCTGACCATGGAGGGGTGGTGTAGACAGCGCTAAAACAGTGACCACTTTCTCCCAGGGGAGGCCTTATCTCTAGGGCTGTTGTGGGGTGGGGGCACTGTCATGGAGACAGGTGTGTCCTGTCATCAGTGTGGCAGTAGGAGAGCTTTCTGGGTCATCTTAGTAGTCCTAGAATAAACTACTCACTTGATTTAGGGTTTAAGTAAAAAAGAACACACAATTTAGCAGGTGGATCGTGGTTCCTGATTGGCTATTTCCTACACCATAGACTACGTAGAAAACTGCTCAAATAACTTCAGACCCATAGAGACTTATCCCAGAGTGACTGATCAGATCCAAAATGAAATCCAGGACATCAAAGTAGCACAAGGTCATGGATAACATGGAAGTCTTACCGAAAAGCTTCCTCCTTGGTATAACTGTACCACATGGCATGGGAGGACATGGACCCCCTTAAAAACTGAGCTCATCTCTCTCACCATAAAACAAGCCAGTCTTTCCAAACCGATTGGCTTTGCCAGTTCATGGCTTTCAAATTAGACATCCTCACTGTCTGAATATCATACATATGGGGCCTCAAATGGATAGGTGTGTGGGTGTTCCAGGAACAGGCCAGAGATTCTGTGATCTCTGTACTCCTGTGATCTGGGCTGGATGCGGTGCTCCTGGCAGAGGGGAATTCCCAACGTCAGGCATCAGTTTCTTAAGAATAGCTCTTGGTATATTCGCCATAGTAATGGTCATGCTGACACTCTGTTTACAGTTCAGATTTTCCAAACCCTTGGCTTGGTTTTTCTGGTGAAGTGAGTCAACTGAGAATAGAAAGGTTTAAATTACTCGCTCTTGGTCAATCAGCCAGCAGTGGACAGACACAGACCACAAAGCTCATTTTCTAATTTCAGACAGCGCCATGGAATCTCATAAATTATCATACTCCCTTTGTTCTAACAAGAGCAAAGCAAAACCACAGCCTCCTTCGGTACCTTGTGCTAATGTTTAATCATCTGAAAAGCCAAAAAGACTTTGGTCTAATTAAATTCCATTGATGCAATTGAAGCCCTTGTCTTCTGGTGAGCTCTCTTTTTAATAAATTATGGTAAAATAACAAACAGCTTGCCATCTTAACCGTTACTAAACGCACAGTTCAGGAGTGTCCAGTGCACTTACAGCACCTCCCCATTACTCCTCTCCCAACCCCTGCAAGAACCATCCTACTTTCTGTCTTTATAAATTTAACGGTTCTAGGTCACACATGTAAGTGGAATCACACAATGTATGTCCCTCTGTGGCTGGCTTATTTCGTGTAGCATAATGTCCTCAAGGTTCATCCATGATGCAGCAGGTGTCAGAATTCCCTACTTTTTAAGCCTGAGTAGTATTCCATTGTATGCCTAGCCCGTCCATTCTTTCATCCATGGACATTTGAGATGCTTTTACCTTCAGGCTATTGTGAATTTTCATTGCATTCTTGGGGAAGAAAGAGCAAATGTGTACAGCCCACCTTGTAACCATCCTTAATTGTTCATGAAATCCTTTCTTATCCTTGCCCTCTTCAGGAGAAAACAAATACGTTTCTCTAAATTCTCCTTGTAATTCTGGTTTCTACCCATTTTCCTATCCCCTACCTACTATAAATGACTCCAAACACTTCCACATATAGAAGCTGGAATAGTCTATGCTGTTAGCCTGGAAATTAAGGCCTCCTTGGACCTACCCCTCCCAGCTTGGTCTGACTTGAGGCAAACTTCATGTGTCTTCTCCCTGCACACACTTTTTGCTGCCATACCCTGTCTGGTATATAACAAAGCTGTCCTGATCTGGGATGGCTTTCTCCTGGCCCATGCCAGCCCCAGTCCTTGTAGAGGGCAGAGTCAGCGTATGCCTCACTGAGGAAAGGGAGGACCGTTTCCAAGTTCCCCTAAACACTTTGAAATATGGTATTCCGAATTACATGTGCATTTCATTTTATGTGAGAGAAGAGCTCTTTGGGGGACACTAAAATTCAAATTGAAAAAGAAAATGAATAAAGAAATTAAAAAGCACATCACTATTTAAAGAATCCTGATGTGAGTCCTTTTACGAGGCAACCGCTCTCCACAAGGTAAGCTTCATTAAGGTTATATTTAGACTATCACTTCTTTCTTTTTGAAAAAAGTAGCTTGCAGGCATGCAGTTTAGTTAATCCCAACTTCTCACTCCACCCAGTGCTAAACCAGTTTGTCTTCTGCATTCTGTTGATGACAGTAATTAATGTGTTTCTCTTCAGAAATCCTATTTTAGCTGTTTCTTCTTCAAACTCCTTCTATTTTGGATAGCCTTTCTCCTGCTCTATTGAGGTAGTTTAAATGTAAAATATGGTTTCTTTTTTCAGAGTTGTTAGTTGCATTTCCTCTTGCTCAGCGTAATCTACAGTGTGAATCTGTGCTGAAAGGCTCCTGGGGATTTGTGCTTTCCCCGGAGATGGGAAAGGAGGAGGGCTGCGACTGCCAACCAGTAGCTCGGGAGTGAAATATGTTATCTCTAGTTTGCTGGCGGAAATAGGAGGTCAAGCAGTTAAAAGTCATGGATTGTAGGAAAGGAAGTAAGAACGCTTTTTTTTTTTAATCAACAAATACTCTTTCTTATCACTGCAGTGAGATTTGATGTTTGCTTTTGCTGTCCAAAACTTTTTCACACAGCTGATCAAATTTCCTTCACTGAGATATTCCAGCAATGTCTGGGTAGATCTCCTGGCCTCCTGGCTCATCTTATAAAAGTGTAAGCTAAGCTTCCAAAGTTGTTTGGCTGAGCCAGTTGCTCGCGTCTGTGAAGGGAGTTACGCGGCGGCTGGACCCATCAGTTCTGTCCCACAGTGAGGCCAGCATGGCATAGGTGGTAATGACAACCTCTGTGTCTGCCTTGGGTCAACCCCAAAGTCTCTGGTCTTTGCGTAATCTTGGCCAGACCTTAAAGTATGTTTAAGGAGTAGGGAATGGGACACATTAAAAATTCTTTTGCAAAAGGAATTGCAGACTTCTTAAAACAATCACAACAAAAGCAACAGAAATCAGATACCTAATTATCATTTCCCCCTCAAAAAAAAAGTAAAGATAACCTACCTGAAATATCAAAGAAAGCAAAACTGTGAGAAAACCCACATCATTAAACTAGCCCAAGATCAGTGGCTTATGGCCACAGATGTCGAGGAATTTGTGCCAGAAATAATGCAGATGGGAACTGGGAAGTTTATGACCAATTGGTATGATATCTGCAATAGACTTCTAAGTAATTCATCTGGAGTGTGGGAAATAGAGACGGAGAGGTTATGAATGAAATGAAATTGGCCACCAGGTTGTTACTCCTTGAAGTTGGAGGTAAGGTACATGAAATTTATGTTACATTTCTCTCTACTTTTAGATATGCTTGAAATATTTCATCATATATTTTTAGTAAATTGTGTAGGTGGGACAAAATCACAGGAAGTCAAAAAAGGCCAACTCATGTAACACAGAGTATATTATTATATTACAAAGGTAAAATAAAAATTGATGACAAAATTATTTAAAAAAGTGAATTAGACTTAAAAATAAAAATTTTTAAGAGCAATTCTAGACAATACCTGGACTAAAGAGGAAAAAAAAGTACAAATGCAATTAACCAAATATTTAAGAAGTTACAAAAATGACAACAGGACATGTCAAAACTTGTGGACAACAGGACATGTCAAAACTCTATCAAGTCTGTATTTAAAGGAAAAATAAAAGCCTCAAAATGCTTTTATTACTTCAGAAAAGAGATTGAAAGGAAATGAACTAAGCATTCAGTTAAATAAATTGGAAGAACAACAAGCATAAATAGAAGAGGAGTAAAGGGCAAATTAAAAAGTTAAAGTGCAAATAAACGAATTAAAAAAGATAATGCAAGTTAGAAGGCAGAAAGACAGAAGACACAAAATTACAAAATTAGAGTTGAGACTGGAGATGTAACTTCAACCACTCAATTGGGTGCTTTTTAGGAAAAACACTAACTTCCAAAACTGGTACAAGGCAGAGCATTACATAAACAAAAAAAACCATAAAAGGAACTGAAAAGATATTTAAGGGATTTGAGTTCTGTTCTTACCTTCATCCCCCCAAAGTGCCAGCATCAGATGGCTTCATTAGTAACACCCATAAAATTTTGAAGTAATGGAAAATTATTTTGCTACTTAAGCTTCTCTTAGGGTATAGAAAAATATGAAACATTTCTCAACTCATTTTATTCATGGAACAATTCATATTCTAACAAGTGATTAAGCTATTGATCAAAAGAAAAACTACAGGAACATCCTATTAATAAGTATGGATGAAAAATCCAGAACAAACATAATAATCAAATCTAGGACTATATTAAAAGATCATGCGTAATATGCATGATCAAATGGAATTTATTACAGGAATAAAAGAGAATCTAATATAAGGGTTTTCTAAGTTTGATTCTTCACATCACTGGATCAAAGGACAAATACATTTAGCCATTGCAATAAATCCCCCCAAATATATTTATTCTAATATTGATTTGAGTAGCATCAATTTCTTATAAAACTTGGAATTAGAAAGACAGTGCCTTAATGTCAGGAAAAAAATCAAATAAGTAGTGGATTTAATGGCAATACTTTTCAATTGGAAAAGTAAATCGATTTTATCTCTCCGGCTCATACTTTTTGCCTCACCCTGGTGGGGACAATGTCTGCTGCATCAAGATTCCAATTGTATTTTTTTTTTCAACATGACAAAGTGATTCTCACATTCATCAGGAAGAATAAACAGACACGGAGCATCCAGAACATTTTGAGCGATAGAGAGAATTTACTTTGGCATACGTGAAAATATACTACAACACGGGAACCAAGATATGCAGAGTACTGTAATGATGGTTTCAATATTAGGCAAAAGATGGATTCTTTAATAAGCCTGTTACAGGAAAATTCAGGAATTACAAAGAGAAGTATTTTGTGCCCTGTGCTATGATATCATATTAACTATAATTACTTTGTTTATAAGGAAACGACAGAAAGGTCTCACAGCAGCATAATTGTGTTTATTACAATATTCTAATTCACCAAAAGGATATGATCAAGTTTATTTCCTTACAGCATAGTGGATTAAAGATGATAAAAAACAAAATGTACGTACGTACAGTACTTACCCAGTGCCAGGCACTTTGCTAAGTTATTGAGGTATATTTACTCATTTAATCGTCACAGCAGCCGTATGAGATCGATCGGGTCACATTTCCCAGTAAACACGTGGGTGAGGGACGCCGCGGTCACACGTCTTCAGTGGAGAACCGGCGTTATGACTTAGGCCATCTGGCTCCAGAACGCGCATCGCACTCCCTCTCCTTGGACGAGCTCTCTGTGTAAGTCAGGGAAGCCCTCACTCTCCAGACCCTAACCTGCCTCTTTGCTTTGCCCAGGGAGCTGATGCCGAGAACCCTGGACGGGCAGATCACCATGGAGAAGACGCCCAGCTACTTCGTCACCCGGGAGGCGCCGGCGCGCATCTCGGCCATGTGCAAGGACACCAAGCTCATCGTGGTGGTGCGCGACCCGGTGACCAGGGCCATCTCGGACTACACGCAGACGCTGTCCAAGCGGCCCGACATCCCCACCTTCGAGAGCCTGACGTTCCGCAACCGCAGCGCGGGCCTCATCGACACGTCGTGGAGCGCCATCCAGATCGGCATCTACGCCAAGCACCTGGAGCACTGGCTGCGCCACTTCCCGCTCGGCCAGATGCTCTTCGTGAGCGGCGAGCGGCTCATCCGCGACCCGGCCGGCGAGCTGGGCCGCGTGCAGGACTTCCTGGGCCTCAAGAGGATCATCACGGACAAGCACTTCTACTTCAACAAGACCAAGGGCTTCCCCTGCCTGAAGAAGGCCGAGGGGAGCAGCAAGCCCCACTGCCTGGGCAAGACCAAGGGCAGGACGCACCCCGACATCGACGGCGAGGTGGTGCGCAGGCTGCGCGACTTCTACCGGCCCTTCAACCTCAAGTTCTACCAGATGACCGGGCAGGACTTCGGCTGGGACGGATAACGATATAATTTAAAAAGAAAAAAAGAAAATATCAAGATATAATATATTTTTTTACCAATCGGTAGAGAAAAAGGCCGTTTAATATTTGTGCTAAAAATATTGGTTTCAGTATTTTTTTCAATGAATGTTAAGGGATTTTCTCGCCTCCGCCCCCATCTTCCTGTTTCACTCACGCCAAACATTTGGATAAGCAAGAAGGAAAACGTCACTCATCTACACACTTTCAGTTTTCAATGTGTATTTTATGCTTTATGTGCACAATTATAAAGCATGAGCATCAGTTGCCGTTAAAACTTTGAAGAAAATCCGGAGAGCAAACCTCTCTCCTTCTCTAAGGTCCCTAGAGCACTGATATCTTTCTAACCTTATGCTTTTTCCCCTCTATTTTTTTTTCTGTGCCATTTTTAAAAAACCATTTCCCAATTAATGATACTGCATGTTTGCACAGCACTTCCCAGTTGTCTCAGTGCTTTCAAATAAAATATCTTTTCCCATCCTTACTTTGCTATGTGCTCTAAGAACAGTACACAAAGATAACTGTCCCCATTTTACAGATGAGGAAGCTGAGTCTCAGGGAGGTTACAGGACTTAAAGCCAGATGGTGGCCCCTGGACAAAACCCCATCTTTCACTTGTTCCTACTTCATGCCACATTTCCCCGGGGGAATGGGAAATCGCCTCTGTACCTTTAGAACTGATTCGCTAGCTGCGGATGGTCTCAGAGGGGACAGGGAAGGTTTCCTATTGCTTTCTCAGTGCCTGGCTGACCTCATGGCATTCGGTCACAAGGAGTCACCGATGTTCAAGGAGACCACTCAGACCTGGACACGACATCATTTAAGAGGAGATGTTGGCTTGGTAAAGTACCCTGAGATGTGGAAATCTCAGCTTGATTGAGGGTGAGGGAAATTGTGGGATTCTTGGCAATCACAAAGGAACAGGACAATGTATGGTAGGAGCATATGCACGTACTAGTTGTTTTGACATTTTTTTTTTTTAAGTAAAACCTTGGCTTCAGTAAGGGCTTACAAGTATGAATCTCATCTTCTGTGACCTCTTTTTTAACAAAGAAATTCTGCTTCTCTTGGAATTGTTTCCTTTCTAACCTTGAAGCTAGAAAGAATATAATAAACGTTTTATTTACAGCACCATTATTTTTCATGGGTGACAGAATGGCACTTTCACTATTTTTTCCCCCATTTCCTACTCACACCACGTATAACCTAGTATTCATTAATATTTGGAAATTATTCTAAGAAATACAGATGTGGATAAAATGGTGGATTTTCTTCTATCTGTTTTTGCCCATCCCCCATTTAAATAGCTCAAATAAATCAATAGTTTATTAAGAGTATTCCTTTCCTCTCTGAGTGGGCATTAACAAGATTAGCATTAATGGGAATTAAATTGGTTTAGAGAGGAGCACATATGTGCAAAATATATAAAACATTTATAATTAGTCTGTCAGCCACATTTTATTACAGGTTTAAACCCAAGAGGAAAATGTCTCCTATTTCATGGAAGTTTTCCATACCTGCCAAAATTTAAAGGACCAGACATGCTAGTATTCTAAAATAATATTCTTTTTTGCCTCCAATGTTGTCAATTAAAAGAAACGGAAGTTGTTTTAATATACATGGTACAAGAGTGCATTTACCATAGATGCTACATTCAGCTGAAGTAAATATCACTTGAGAAGATGGATAAAGGATTAAAATGAAGGGAAAAAAAATCATTTGAGTTTCTAGTCTTTCCATCATTGCCCCACCTCTCTGGATTTATGTGCTAAAATCCCATTTACAGGAGTTAAGAAACCCCAAATCCAGGTCCCCTTTTCCAGCTGATTTCCTTCCCTTCCATGACCTCAGTTTTCCAATGCAACAGCTTGTTTTGTCCTGCTTCAATCATTACTACCAGCAATAAGATACTCATTTTTAAACTCTTCTCATCTTTTCTCTTAACTTGTTTTGTTGATTGATGCAGATTCTTTTATAAGCTTGACATAATGCAAACATGACTTGCAACAAGGAAACAAAGACATCTAACAACTGTATTAGCAGTCTTCCTCTCTGTATGTGAAGAATTAATAAAAGAACAGAATTGAGTGCAAAGCACCTCTTCTTGCATGGAGATTTTTTTTTAATTCCTATTATTTTTAAGATGAATAACTACAGAGCACCCCCGGAAATTTTTCTAACTTCTAAGATCTCATAACAGTGTTAGAAGTTACAGATCCCAGCAAAATGTATGAAGACCAGGAGTCAGTAGACTCAAAGTTTTCTCCAGAACAGGAATTTCCACCTGTGTGTGGCACCTGCTGCTACTATGCATGGACTTGCCTTCAGATTTCTTTCATCCATTTAACTACACCAAGCAATAGGTTTTGCTCTTGATTTGAGCATCTTTGCCATCCTTCCTCTATGCTGTCTGCTTCCTTGCTATGCCTACTCACCTCCTTAACTCTTTGCAAAGGTGGAGAGTTAATATCTACAGAACAATCAGAGGTCTACAGCTCCATTCTGAGCAGTTTGCTTCTGAAGCCATGTCTACAGCATATGAGTTCTCCAAAAAACCAGTAACTTTAAAGGAAAATTAATTGTATTCTAATAACTGGGAGTTAATATGATTCTAGAGAATGGACATTCATTATTCTCGGAGTATTAATACCATTCTAATTTCCTTATTTTCAAAGATCTTCAAAGTTAGAATAAACCTAATGGATCAAAGCCCGATTTGGCACTTGAATCTTTTCTTTGACTGGTTATGCAGAGGGTTAAAGCATCAATGCGTCTATAAATTCTTAACTCTTGATTTTGCAGCTGTAAAGAGGATAGAGTTCTGCTGCACACCTTCATGGGTCTCTGTCAGCTGAGACCTGCCAAATCTGTTACCCATGAAGATATCTAAAATTCAATGTGTGAACAAAGAAATGTGTCTATAAAAAAATCAGACCTTATATTCATGTAGCACATTACTCTTTTGAATGCATCATTCCACCTTAAATCAAAAGTAGCTCTTCACTTTCACTTTACAGATGAGGAAACTAATATTTAAGAAGGTGGTTCTCAACAAAAGGTGATTTGGCAGCCCAGGGTGACATCTGGGGATATTTTTGTTGTCCCAGGGTGGAGGAGTGTAGGGTGCTTCTCGTGGGCAGATGCCAGAGATGCTGCTAAACATCTTCTCATGCACAGGAGAGCCCCCACGACAAAGAATCAGCCCACCCAAAATTTCAGTAATACTTAGGGTTTAAGAGCAAGAAAACCTAGTCACAACCAGTGTGTATCTGGGGCAGGTCTGAGCACCAGATTCTGATTCATACTTGGCTAGTGACTCTTCCCCTGACCCCTCTGGGTTTTTCTCTTGAAAACCTTTCTTTCTCTAAGTCTAGAAGGACTCCATCAACAGTTAATGTTGTACATTGTCAAGAGGAGTGCATAGTGTAAAAATAGAGAAAGAGAAACACCACTTAACTGGGTATTTACAACTGAGATGCAGAAGCTGTTTGTGACAAATGGTTAATTGCATATCTGGGATGTGGAATCAGTCAGTGTGAGGTGGAAAAATAACATTTCAATAAGACAATTCGAAAGGCTTTTTCAGGTTCAAGTCTGCCTCCAGGACAGTGATGTGACAATACTTCTTGTCACCTGACACAACCAAAGGGTCAAGAGACAGAAGTAAATGGCTCCTCTTCTGTGAAGCCGCTGAATTCAGATGGATGTGCTATGGCTTACGAACAGACCGGAGTTGCTGGGCAATAGCAAAGGAAGGCAAATTTGTACTGCCACATTTCCTAGAAGCCCCAGAACTTTGGGTGTAATTTCCATAGAATCAGAGAAGAGAAGAGGTTATGGTTGTCAAACACAGGAACGTGTGACTGAAATTCAGTCCAATAAAAGTCTTAGTGTAAAAATAGAATACCCTACATATTCTCCTATTGCTCCTGTAATCACTGAAGATGAATGGGACTTTAAAACCTGAAATTTCGAGCCCTTGGGGGAAACATCAACATTGTTGTAGAATTTCTGGTCCTTGAAGTACCTTCGACATGGAGACAGAGTTACACTCAGTCTCAATTATATGGGTGAAAAACATGGATTGAGAGATTATAAACCTGTTTGTCACCCCATGGAATATTGGAATGGTAGACCTCCCCTTTAAAGCTCAGAGAAAAGTGAATTTGAGAAAATTATGAGAGAGTGTGACTTTATACACAGAGTAATAAAATAATGGATTTTAAGTTATCCCAGGAGGAAATAAAATGGAAAATAGAAAGGGCTTGTAATCTATGGACCTATGTGGGATATTAGGTGATATTGGTATGTTTCAGGCTATACCCCTAATTTCCTAATGCAAGTTTCAGCTGTTGGTTGTGTTCTTTTAAGAGCAATCTGCTCAACAACTTACTGTCCTCTCGTTTTACTGTCAAAATAAAAGGTAACAATAAATAGGAAACATATATTCCGCGGAGAGTTCTTTTCATCCCCAAATCCCTGGGTCAGATATTTTATGTGCTTTAAGAGGATCAGATATGATGACAAATGGCGCCTTTATTGGTTCTGCCTGGCTGGTCCATGGTTAGGCTAGGTTTTTAGCTTGGTGCTAGCCGGCAATTCCTATCAGGGCTTTTGGGTCACTGACTGGCCCACACATTGGCAAACCATGGTCTTTGGCTTCAGATCTCTCCCAAGGTCCCTTCATAGTAAATCCAGAGTGTTTACCACCCCTGGGGCTTGTCTTCATTGCAAACAGGTTTTTCCCTCTCACCTCCTGTCTCCATGCTTCCCTAATTTTCTGTGCCTTCTCTCCCTGCGTCCTGTGATCCTTGTATCCCACTATCTCCTGGCCTGGGTTCTGTCCTCTCTTCAAATGCACCATCCTTGATGGCGTCCACGGCCTCAGTTTCCCGGGGAAATCCTTGCAGTCTAGGCAGGACAAATGCTCTCGGCTTTGGCTCTAAAGAGAGTAACCTGATGTAGCCACCCAGACAGGTGAAGGCCAGATGGACTTGGCTTTCCCTACCAGGATTTACCTTAGGAATAAGGGGTCCGAAGGAAGATGGGGGAAGCAGAATATGAAAGCATGGGGGCACATGTTGAACAGGAGACCAAGGTGCTGTTGGAAGGATACTTACCAGGATCCACACCCCTCAGGGCCCCACCCACCCCTCACCACTGACCTGAAGAGCCACGGTCAGCCAGCCACTTGGCATTCCACTTCTGAAAAGTTGGTCTGGGCGCTGGCATTTTTCTCCCACCTGTTTTCCCATAAACTCTTATGTAAGCTCAGATTTCTTTATTTCAAGCCTGCAACAGCTGGTCAACCAGAGAACAGTAGGAAGCCGGCAAACCTTACAGTTATTTCGTTGACATTTTTCAGAGGGAACAAGAGGTCTTGATTAGCTACCATCAACTGGTTCCTTCAGAGGCGAACCTAATTCTTGTTTCCGACTATGCAGTCTTACTCTTCAAATCCTGGATTGGTTGTTCTTTGTTAGGAAATGTCCAACTAAACAGTCTATAATAATAACTTACCTTTATATAGAATGATTCAAAGCACTTTTACATCCTACCTTAGGCTTTTATAGTTTTCTTTTTCTTTTCTTTCTAGATAAAAAAAAATACATGTTCACATAGTCTATTACAGCTCTTTCCCATTTTCAACAAACTCCCCGTTGCCCCTCATTGGAACTACTTACAAACTTGTTCTCAGCATCTTTTTTTCAGTATTTTCCTGCATCACAGGAACTCCTTACGCCAAACGTCAGCGAGCAGTCTTTCTTGGTGTTCCTCCTTTCTTTTCCACAGGACTCTGAATTGCCACTTTTCTCTTTTTGTAGCCATCTGGCCCCAGAATTATCTTACGTTTTCAAAATTTGACCTTCATTTCACGTTCCTTGAACTTCCTTACCTCTTCTCAGATTATGCCTTCCCACTTCAGGAAAAGGTCACCTTAAAGGAAAAAATCCCCTTTCACCAGTCTTCCAGCATGTGGCATTTCAAACTTTTCCCGGAGATACAGCTTTCTTACCCTTTCTTACTCACTGAAATGTGAGAGTACCAAACGGCAGCGGCTTCCAACTGCAAAATGATTCCGTATTGAACCTGTCTAGCTCTTCTTCCATCTAGCCGTAAATAACGAGCTCTTTTTCAGACTCTTCGGTCCCTGCTCTTTGATGAAGCCATTAATACAAAGTTTGTATCAACAGAATGATAAACTCTACTAGCCAAAGCCATATATAATGAATACACAGAAAAATTGGAAGCAGATCTGTTTTTACCAGCCTCATCCTGTCTTCTTACTTAAGTTGCAAATCTGTCACATGGTAACAATGCCCAGAGTCTGTTTCTCTCATCAGTCCTTCAGTGTTTGTCCCTAGGTTTCTCACCAGTCTGTTCTCTGCTTCTTTGTGCCCACTTATTCCTATGTTTTCATTAGTTAATTGGCTTTAGCTTCACTTTCTCCAACCTGATCATCGTCATCTTTACTTCCTTATTTCTACTATTGCCACTGCGATGTTTTCCAGGTGTCTAAAACCATGTCGAGTCCCCCTTTCCCACAGCTCTATTATCTTCATGAACAGTTCTCCTTCATTTTATAATTACTTAAAATTTTTCTCCACTCACTGAGTCCTGGGATACAGCCATGCTGTTAAATATGCGATTATACATTTATCAGAGTTACCTGGCACTTCATACATATATATATATTTTGAAAGGAAACCATGAATTCTCCAAATGATCCATTTTCTTCATCCTTCCTTTCTTCTCTCTCTTTTTAAAATGATGTTTCTTCAATTCATCAGCTCTTTCTCTGCCTTGTGGATAATTCTGTGACTCGTCTTGACCACAAATCATGAAAGCTTCCATGAATCATTCAGTACTAATGAATGCCAGTCTTCTCATTTATTTAAAACAAAAAAGGCAGAGGGTAAACTTTGCTCATTGGCTCATTCCAACTAAAATGATACATTTTATGGTTGGGGCTGTCACTAATAATTATTTTTTCTTCTATCTCTTAAAATGATTATCATTAAATCAATCATTTTACCTGCTTCCCATAGGCCCCTAAGAATCATTGCCAACGTTTGCTTTTACTAATAAGAGTTAGTGCTAGCTCGCCAGCAAACCTAACCGTCCTCTTAACTGGATCACCTTTGTCAATGTTAGAGGAGTGGCGACCGCCCTTGAATTGTGCATTTCTTCCTACTTTCCTTGAGATCCTAGCATTAGTGTTCCTCTTTGACTGAGTCCATACCTTCTCTGGATTCTGAAAATATTCTGTTGAAAAGAAGTCCTTAGTAACAGTTTCTAAATTGGTCCTTCCATTTACAGACTTCATTCATCCAGTTTTGGTCCCTTAATTTACAGACTACCCGCCGACTGTGAGCAGTAAAATACAGCTGTAAAGAAACTCATTCATCCTTGTGTTAACCATTGCTTCCATCACCACTCTGATCTGCTCCAGACAGACCATGATTTTCCTTTGACATACGCTATTTTCTGATAATTTTTATACCCTGGTTTTTCATACCTCCCTCACCATTCCCTACTTTTGCAAAAGAAGGAGGTAGGGACCTTACTCTTTGAATCCTCTACTGCCGAGAGAATTCACCACTATAGCCATTTGGATATAAGGACAGTGTTTCTTGCCTCTCAGTCAACCGTACCCAGGTCTCTGAGTTTGGGGTTTTACCCTAAGACGATCTTCAGATGATCAGAAAAGGCAATCTCTGTTGCTTTGTATCCTGGCCTCGATGATCTTATAATTAAATCCAGTCGACTTTGATTTATGGGAGTTTACTTAGTTTCCAAGGTGTGCTTTGAACTCCCTTTTTAAAAAAAGGTCCTTTCTAAAAACCTTGGTAAAATGCACATACTGTAAAATTTACCATCTTCACCATTAAGTGTATAATTCAGTGGCATTAAGTATATTCACAATATTGTTCTGCAACTATTACCACTGTCGCTTCCAGAACTTGTCAGTGATCGCAACAGAAACTCTGTCTCCATTAAACAGGAACTCCCCACTGCCCGCTCCCTCTGCCCCAGGTAATGTCTAGGCTGCTTTGCATCTCCACGCAAATTTTACTCTTCCAGGTATTCACATCGGGGAATCATACAACATTTGCCCTTCTGTATTTGGCTTATTTCTCTTATAACGTTGTCCAGGATCATCCAGGGTGTGGTGTGTCAGAATCTCCTTCCTCTTTGATGTTGAAGTAATACTCCATTGTAAGTATAGGCCACGTTTTGTTTATCCCTTCATCTATTAACGGACATGTGGGTTGTTTCCACCTTTCGGCTGTTATGAACAATGTTGCTGTGAGCATGGATATGCAAATATCTTCTGGACTCTCTACTTTCAATGATTTTGAGCGACAGTCAGACAGCCGCAGTGCCACCTCCTCTTCAACACTTGTTATTTTCTTTTTGACTTCAAAAATAAATAAATAAAAGTGTCACCACGAAGGAAAGGATCTGCATGAATTCTTGCTGCTGTCACCTTGAAGAATATGTGTGAGACAAACACTACTATAAACAAAGTCAAAACCACGCCAGGTTCAGAGATTAATCCGGCCCTTTGTCACTTAGTTCCCACCTGCTTTGACATTTTGCTCAAATTCCAATAATTAGGCTCATTTTGCTTTTCTGTAACCACGCTTCCAATCTCAAAATTCTGCCCAGGAGTTAAATGCTTTCCACTTCTATTCTGGGTGTTAGTCTTTCCAACCCTCTTCCCCAGGTTACTCCAGGATCAGCAGGGATGCCCAAACCTATCTCTGACCATGTTCCTGAAGTTTGCTGCCACTTCTCCCTTGCTTTATCTGCCTAGGCAGGTCAGAAGATGGGGCAATAGCCTTCTCTGTGAATTCCCCAAGCACCTGACCTTATTCTATCATCTCAGCAATGTCCTTGTGGACCCATGCTAAAGCAGAGGGAAGACTAATTCCAAAGGACATGTTCCAGTGGCTGTGGCCCATTTTTTTCTTCATATATTTTCAAAGGCAAATCAGTTTTCTCTCTCCATTTGAATGTGTTTCTCATTGGAATTTGAAGGGTAGGCTTTGCAGAACTTTTTAGTGACCCCAACGGAAACTCTGTACCCATTAAACAATAAGGGTTCCTCACACTTGAATTGATATTCCCCAAGTGGCTGTTGTTTCTCCTGAAGGGTTTTCTTGAAGAACTCTCCAGTCTACTGGGCTGAGGGAGAGCAGGAGCTCTTTCTGCCTCCACCCTCAAGCAGGTGGATTTACTATAAAGGTCAAGCTTTAGCTCCTTCACTGGCTTAAGTCTCTTACAGGGCCCTTTACCCAGTTTTGTATTTGCAATTTCATATTCTTTTCTTAAAGGGGCCTCTAAAATTGTCTGAGCTTCAGGCCCCACGAAGCCTGCCTCCACTGCTGCCTGTGTGATTCTAGGTCGTATTATCTCCAGTTCCTCCTCCTCATTCTGTTCATGTGCTCCTGACAGGGAGCTGTAACCTAGAAGCGTATGGATCTGGTGCAATAGGAGACCATTCTCTCAGTTCCATTGGACAAGAATGGTAATGAAGCATTTTAATTTTACCTGGTAATGCCAGATAAAACTGACCAGAGCAGGACTAACCCCTTGGTGAGCAGGGCCAGTAACTATGTCAATATGACTCACAAATCACCCCAACACTCCTTAGAAGCCCTTCTAAGCCTATTTTCTACCATCAGTCTTCATTGCTGAGAGTCAGTGTAGATTATTAGCTAAGAGAATGGGCATTCCATTTGAATTCCGGATTTGCTAATTTCTAGCTGGGTAACTCTGGGTAACATATGTAATCTCTCTGTGCCTCAGTTTCTAACCTGTAAAGAAGGGATGATAATACTAACAGAGTATAGGGTTGCTACTAGGATTAAATTATTATGCTTGTACTTGGCAGAGAGTAAATAGGTTCTAAGTTTCAGCTTTTATATTAGCTATTATTTGGAAGCTTTGTAGATACACCCTCGTGATTCTAGAAAATATTTTTTTACATGAATACTTTTCCACACACGAGCATCCTATTTTCTTCCTATGCTCTCCAGGCCTCTTTGCACAGACATACAACTTGGGACAACTGCATTGCATTTTAAGATTAGTTTATCTTGAAATGAGAAGACTGCTCAAATACGCACTGAAAGTTCCCAAATCCTGAAGCTCTCGAATAGCTAAGTAGAAATCAGAAGGGGAGAGGAATAGTTTCAAGCCACTGATGGAGTCCCTGTTTGTGATTTCATAGTTATGCCCCCATATTTTGCAGAAATAAGTCATGGGCAGGAGGGGGACCACCTCAGCCTGCTCATCATAAGTCATCCAGCAGGACCTGCACATTTGGGGCTACTTGGCAGAGTGGCGCACGGGTCTCCCCAGTGCAGGGCCGTGAGCCTCTGGAAGGAGCAGCCCTTAACAGCCTGGGCCCTGGAGGTCTGCTCTGTCTGACACTCTGTCATGACTTTACATAAATCGTTAGGGGCTCAGAGTCTCAGTTTGCTCGCCAGGGAGTAGATTAAATGGTTTGGAAGGTCTCCACCAGCTCTAAGCAAATATAAATGCGAATTTCATCAAACTGTTTGGCGATGCCACATTTCCCTTGCAGGACACTTAAGAGTTTGCACAAGTCTTGAGGGCACAGGCTGCATTTTTTTTCTTTAGCAGCCAGCGTCCCTAAAAGTGGGACTGTTTCCATGTTCATCACCAAACCCTCCTAACAGCACCTAAGTTCAATGACATATCCTTGGTAATTCCTTTGCAACAACGTGGCAGAGTGTCTCCTTTAAAAAAACATCATTACTATGGGCACAGTGATCTGGTCCATTTAGTACTCTGTGGTACACCCCACTTCTGAGATAATCTTGCACAGAAACAATTTAAGTTCACGTTTTATATTTTCATTAGAAGAGGAAGAAAGATGGGGATATGGGAGTCAGAATCAATTGATTTCATAAGTGCTAAGCTTTAGGTAACAAAGCCTAATGAGAGATCATTCATGCACCGGCTAGGGTGTTGTTGAACCCCAACAACTATGAAAACCGGGTTCATCAGGCAGCAACGCTCTATCAGAATGTTTTGAGGTCGTGGAATTAATTCATGTTTACAGCTGCTGCAAAACTGCAACGTGATGCAGTCTTCAGCAGCAGTTCCGCAAGATACTTACCATGGACAAGGACTGCCATGCTATGAAATAAAACTCTACAATGTTCCGAGCTTTATAAACTAGAACAATTAGCACTTTATATCAGACGGTTAAACAGTTTTGGATCCCCTGCCTTTCCTTAAATTAAAAGTTGTAATTTTGCAAGGGTAAATCTGGGGCTTCCTAGGAATTTTTGCAAATATATTAAGGTTCAAAAAAAAAACCAAGCAAATGAATAGTTTCCCTTGATGGTTTGGTTCAGTCAAGCCAATTGCACATTTTTGGTTATTTTCTTCCCCCTGTCATGGGAATGGGGGTGAAAGGAGATCGTCTGTGGCAGTGTTGATTTAAAGCAATTTGCTTTCTCATACTTATTGAAGTAGAAATTATATTCATGTATATGCTGTATTATGGAGGCACTCTATTTGAAGTTCCTAGTTTTTTTGGCCGTATCTGATGATCATTAACATAAAAAAAAGCCTTTCAAAGCTCCTTTAAAATATTTCTCTATGACTAAGTCATCAAAAAGGTAGCTTTCACGTGCTTCAAGTCTTTCTTTTTTTCTTTAGTATTGCGAATTTTACCTGACAGAACTGACCAGTTTCTTTCTGTGAGGAATTATATTTTTTTCTTCTGTTTTATGCCCATCTTTCCTGAGGATTTCTTACAGAAGCTGCTAAGGTCTTTATTCAAAATGCTGCTCTGGAATTTTCCTAATTCAGTAACATTTCCACTCTAGTAATTTGAACCGGAAACTGTTCAATATATTAAATGTAAATTCACTGTGACACAGATACCCAAATCACCATTTGCTGCTCTCACAGACCATAGCAACAAATTAGAAATATAAACTTAAAATTGGAAAAGCCCATTTTAGATGTATTTTTTAAATTGCATCACTACACCTTGTTTTCCGTCTGTGTCACATAAAATGTGTGTTTTCTATGATAAAGGTTCAGAGAGCTTAAGTCATCTGTCTTCACGTAATATTGTGTTGGACATTTTCCTTTCAGTGTTATTTCTGCTAAACAAATGCTTGTTTTGTATTTTACATAATAAAAGGCACCCTTTTCATATAATACATGTCATCTGCTATCATTCATTGATACTTATTTATAGTATATAATGCTTAAGGATCCCAATGCTATTTCAACATTAAAGTTAGTTTCCCATTCTTAAAATAAAAATTAGCAAAACTTTAGACTGGATATATATTTTCCTTCTTTAACATTGATTATGCCTAACTTTCTTTGGGCCCGAAAGTAAGACTTGGGAGGGTTTTAGTTTTCTGATCAAGCAAAAACTAACATTAGTGTATTTATTCTTTAAGCAGTTTGTTCATTTTATTCTTTTATATCTCAAGGTACGTTTTTTAGTAGCTCTGTTGACATACAATTAAACATAATAAACTGTACACATTTAAAGCATATAGTTTGATAAGTCTTGCAATATGCAAAAACCCATGAAAACATCACTATATTAAAAATGGCAAATACATCCAATGTTCCAAAAAGTTTCCCATTTCTTCTTATCAGATTTTGCTTCATATATTTTGAAGTGCTGTTAAGTACATACACATTTAAGATTATTACGTTCCCTTGATAAACTGAACTTTACCATTATGAAGTAGTCTCCTTTATCCTTGGAAACATGCTTTGTCGAGTGTTAATGTAGTCATTCAAGCTTTACTCTTATTAGCATTAGCTTAGTAAGTCTTTTTTCCCCCCAATTTTTATACTTTTAATCAATTTGCATCTTTATATTTGAGATACTTTTTCTTGCAGGCAGAAATATGGCTGGGTCTTGTTCTCTTTATCCATTATGACAATCTAAGCAGAACTGAAGCATTTAAATCATCTACATTTAATGTGATCATCGATATAATTAGGTTTAAATTCTATCATCTTAGTGTTTGCTTTCTATTTAGCCCATTTGTTTTTTGTTCCATTCTTTAGCTATCTCTGCCATCCTTTGGATTTTTATGATTCTATCTTATCCTTGTCGGCATGTGCAAGTGGGTTTTTGAAGCATAGTGAGTTCTATTCTTGGGTGAGATATTTCAAAAAAAGTGGGATTGTCACAATGTCTAGGCTTTATAGTTCCATGAAAAGAACAAAAGTACTATGTTTCTTCCACTAGCATTAAATCCCACCTGCCACCTGCTCATTATTATGTGGGTTGAGGGAGCGTATGTACAGACACACTCATACACTTTACTTCTTCACCGCTCTCATTTGGCCCTGAACATCTCTAATTCTATTCTGAGATCTCATCACTTTAAAGAACTCAGATTTAAGAGAACTTGGAGCACTAAGCTTACTTCCAGGGCAGGTATATTCACTGCCCAGGGCTGCCATAACAAATGGCCACCGGTTGAGGGGCTTAAAACAACAGAAATGTATTCTTTCACAGTACAGGAGTCCAGAAGTCTGAAATCATGGCACTGGGTGGCTTGGTTCCTTCTGTAGGCTCCGAAGGAAAATCTATTTCCTGCTCTTCTCCTAGCTTCTGGTGGTTCCTAGGATCGTTGGTATTCCTTGGCTTACAGCTGAAATTTCTGCCTCTGTCTTCACATGACCATCTTCCATCTGTGCGTGTCTGTGTCCCCTCCATGTCCAAATCCCCGCTTCTTATAAAAACACCAGTTATTACATTTAGAGCCTACCTAATCTAGTATGACATCATCTCCTTAACATTGAATGATAACTGACATATAACATTCCATTAGTTTACATGTACAATGTAAAGATTTGATAATCACGTACATTTGAAATGATCACCACAATTAAGTCTAGTTACCTTCTGTTACCACATATAGTTACAAAGCTTTTTCCTTGTCATTAGAACTTTTAAAGTCTACTCTCTTAACAACTTTCAAATACACATCACAATATTATTAATGGTGGTCACTATGCTGTACATCACAGCCTCCTGAGATTTATAACTCGGAATTTGTACCTTTTGACCCCTTTCACCTCCCACTCATTTCAACTCCCCGGCACCTCCCTGCCACCACCACCACTTCTCACCCCTGGCAATCACCAATCTGTTTTCTGTACCTATGGGCTTGACTTTTTTGTTTGTTTTTGTCTTTTAACAAATATTGAGGTCATACAGTATTTCTCTTTCTCTGACTTATTTCACTGAGCATAACACCTTCAAGGTCAACCCTGGTTGTCAGAAACAGCAAGATTTCATTCCTTTTATGGCTGAATAATATTCCATTGTATATCTGTTCCACATTTTATTTATCCATTCAGCCACTGACAGACACTGAGGTTGTTTCCTTATCTTGGCTATTGTAAATAATCCTGCCATGCATATGGGGGTGCAGATAGTGTTTTCATTTTCTTCAGTTAGTGTTGTCATTTTCTCCAGATAAATACCCAGAACTGGAACTGCTGGATCATATGGTAGTTCATTTTTAATTTTAGTACTTTAAAATAGTCTGACCTCATTTTAACTTGACAACCTCATCAAAGACCAAATAGGGTCACATTCCTAGGTAACTGGGATTAGGATTTCAATGAGTCTCTTTAGGGGGAGTTCAGTCCCAAGAAGTACCATGAATTTAAAGGGCATAAAATCAACATCTATTGAGTTACCCTGCATCCATCCTACACAAATTGTTTCACCTTCCTGGTATTCATGTGGGCGCATTCTCTATGGCTGCAGAACAAATAGCCACAAATTCATTATCTCACAGTTTCTGTGGGTAAGGAGTCTGGGCACAGCTTAGTCGGGTTTTCTGCCAGGGGTCTCCCAAAGCTGCCTCAGTTAGGATGCATTCTCATCTGGAGGTTTGTCTGGGGAAGAATCTGCTTCTAAGCTCATTCAAACTGTTGGCAGAATTTTTTTTTCTTTTTCTGAGGTTACAGAACTGAAGACCCAGGGCTTGCTGTGAGCTGGAGGTCACAGCCTGCTCTGAGAGGCTGCCTGCAGTCTTTGGAGGCCACTGCAGCTCTTTGCCATGCAGATTTCCTCAACATGCCCACTCGCTTCATCAAGCCAGCAAGAGAGTCTCTAGAGGGAGCCTGGTAGCAAGATGAAATCTTATATCATGTGACGTAATCACAGTAGTGGCGTTCATTACCTGTGCCTTATTCCATTGGCTAAAAGCAAATTCTCGGCCCACCCAAGGGGAGGAAATTACACAGAGTCACGTACACCAAGAGGTGGGGATCTTGAGGGCACCTTAGAGTCTGTTTCCTTCCCTGATGAATGAGGGGACTAAAGGAGAGGCTCACCTAGCTTCCCTTCAGCTCTGGCATATAAGTAGGGAGACCCTTTGCCTCCAAGTTTATACCTTCTGGCAACCACTCCCTCTGTCCGTCACTTCTGACATGCAAGCACATAAATACACCCATGTTTTGGCCAACAAGACACCCAGAGTTATCTGCTGCCTTTGCTGAGATTGGTAACCATTCATAGAAATGCTTCTTTAACCAATATAAGGTGAATTTTAATTCCTGCACAAGGCCCTCACTTTCCTCTGAGTAGAATAACTTGAATTTATAAAACTTCTGACTTGCTTTTTCTTGACACATTCTCTTGTGTAGTCTCTTGAAGAATATTTTTGTTGATGATCTGAATTTTCATCAAATTCTTTGCTTCTAAAATATGAATTGCAGAACTATGACTTTTTGATACAACTTACTCAATACTAAGGAAGGTTCCCAGCATATTGCGTTTGTCCTGGGCTGCTCTGATCAGATCGGGTCATGTTACTCTGGCCTAGAAGAGCTTGTTTTCTAACCCTTCTCCCACATGCCACAGGATGCCTTTTGGTTGCTCTCCCAGCTTTTCTTTCTCTGCCCTTCTCTCTTCTCTGGGCTGCTCAAGCTACAACCAATCCCAGCCTGGCCGCAGCGAGAGCATGCTACTGAAAACAGATGCAAAGAAAAACACACACAAAACAGCAGCAGACTCACAGAACCCAAGAACGGACTAACAGTTACCAAAGGGAAAGGGACTGGGGATAATGGGTGGGAAGGGAGGGACAAGGGGGAAAAAGGGGCATTACGATTAGCAGATGTAATGTTGGGGGGGCGCGGGGAGGGCTGTACAACACAGAGAAGACAAGTAGTGATTCTATAGCATCTCCCTACGCTGATGGACAGTGACTGTAATGGGGTATGTGGTGGGGGGAGTCTAGTAACCATAATGTTGCTCATGTAATTGTACATTAATGATACCAAAATAAATAAGTAAATAAATAAATAAAAATAAATAAAATAAATAAATAAAACACACACACATGACCCCACAGTGGCTGTTCCCTTTCTTCACCTTTCCTCACATCCCTGCCACGGTCTCCCTTTTTTCATCCTGTCTCAGCACCGATGTAGCATCTGTTGGCCCATTCTCCTTTCTACTCTATCATTTATGGTTGAAAACCGATGCTCCTGGAAGAAAAGAGCTCAGACCTTCCGTGTCCCCACCCCGGGTCTCCTGCTGAGCTGTCACTCAGGCCACTGTCCCCCCACCATCCACCCTGCCCTGGCTTTTCCCATCTACCTCCCTCCCCATGACACTAGGCTCTTCACCTCCTGTGCTAAGCTGAAAGCAGTCCCCCAGACCCTGGCACCCCGCTCCTCCTCCTCCTCAGGCTGCTCTCTGCTCCACTCCTCACTCCCACCCTGCCTCTTGCCTCATCGGTAAGAGAAGACATTCTCAAACCTGTGCTGTAACAGTGTAGAGCTACATAACTTTTATGCTGAGATTCAAGTAAAGCAATTCCAACTGGGGGCCTAGATCTGAGGAAACTCTCCTGAGAATCTCCAGCCTCAGAACAGGGAACCCTTTCCTGAGCACAGTGGCGTCTGACAGCAGCTGCATAGGCCAGACAGGGTTATTCTTGGTGACATGATGGCAGGAGACAGCATAGTGCCACCACGGAGAAGCTTCTCCTAATAACTAAATTAATGAATTAATTTGTTGTTTCAGGTCACTATTGAAGTATCAACAGAGACACAGTGGCACCACTGTTAGATGTACATTACCTGGCCCACCTGCCTTCCATGCAGCCTTCTATAGATCTTTTCATGGTCAGAGCACTCTGACATACGGACCCCTGATACCCCCTGAGGACCCTCCCAGACCACATGCTTGGGAAGCTACCATGTGCTGGACCAGCCGACTGTGGCCAGTATATTTTCCATCCCCACAGTAGAGCTCAGGGAACATAAAGGGATAAAACGGGAAAAGAGGCTTGGAAAGGAAAATGGACAAGATCGCTGGGTTCCCAAAGGACAGGTTAATCTTTTTACAGCACATTTAACTCCATCCCATTTCAGCTTCCAGTCCCATATTGGTGCCCAGAAGATATCTGGATTCCCTAAGATCTCAGAACCAGATTACAGTATTTTTAATTGTCTTCCTTTTCATTTGTAAAATAGGAGTAATAATGGCTTCACATCTGTAGAGCTGTCATAAAGATTCAATAAAGTTATATGTGTCAGCTTCTTGGAGGACTGCTTGGTGTGTGATCGCAACTTGATAAATATTAGCTGTCATTGGTATTAATATCTGTTAGGATTTCCAAGAGGCTATCCTTTGGGTGAGGCTTGGGAAACGTCTTTTACTACCAACACAGCCTTTCCTGCGTGGGTTCTCCGGAGTCCCGCCTCTGCTCCAGGGACAAGCCATGTGAATGCCCTGGCAAATTCACTTACCTCTACATTTACCAGGTCACGGCAGAGTAGATACGACTGCAGGGTCCACCGTGTGGTGTGAATCATAACAGACTTCCCCACTGCAACCTGACCCAGGCCCCTCACTGTGCTTCCCGTTAGCTTTTACTTCACCTCCGAAAGACCTTCCTGGAAAATGTGGTTTTAAACCTGTTGGAGGAATTTGTCATCGGGGACCTCTTGAGTTACAGAGCCCAAGTGAAGTACCCAGGGCAGGAAATACATCTGTTCCACGGCATTGGGTCGCCCCCGTGGGTACAGAGCTCTCCAACTCTCGGCGAACTTTGGCACACCAGCATCCTATATCACAGCCATCCGCCCCAGTAAACCCTGTGCCTAGTCCTAGTGAAACCCAGTGGTATCCAGGGATGGAAGGCTTGATTCATTAGCTACTGACGAGGCTAGGCATGGAAAGACCTGCGTCTCTTTTCTGCTTCATTACATTCAAGAGCAATTAAGAAAAGTGATTTCGTAATGACACCCTTGGTGATCGGTGCAGTTGCGGAGGGCTTAGCCGCAGTCTTGAAGCATAAAAGGGTCATGGGCTTGTCCCATGTTTTCAGGCTATACCTAATGATGGTCATCACAACCTTTGTGCCTACCTGTGTCTATTTTACTGTCTAAAAATACAAAGAATGGCTAGACCCACGGACCTCCTTTCAACAGAGCAAGGGGAATTGGAGCCAGCTGGCCCTCAGGGACCTCCTTGTTGCACGGTGAGTTATCCTTTAAGTCTGAGATACTTAGAGGAAAAGCGCAACCGGACCAGGGGTCAGAGGCCCAGGGTCTGCCAACGGGCATAAGGGAGCCCTCCCAGCTTTATGAAGTGTTCTGAGATTTCCGCTTCCATTCCAGACCTCGAAGGTGTATCGTTTCCCCCTCCTGTGCCTTGGAACCATGCACTGCAGCCCTCCGGAGGGCTGGAATAGGGAAGGTGGGATGATTTTACAGAATTTAACCTATCACAGGGTATTTATTTATTTATTGCCTGTGCTCCAAGAAAAATCTTTGAAAGGAATTTTTTAAAAATCACCTCGGTGGAATCAGTGATTCCAATTATTGCCACTTAAAAGTGTTCGGCTTCGGTCCTAATTATATCCACAACCTACATAGCCTTTTTCATGAAAAATAGAAGATGCATTAATTTTTAAAGGTTTTCGAACAACTTAAGAGTTTAAAAGACGGGAAAGCAATTTGATCCTTTTCCCAACCCCCTAGATCAAAATCCAAGAATTCAATACGATTGGCCAGGGGCATAAACAAAGGCACACGACTGCCAATGAGCAAGGCCCTGCAGGCACTGCAGAGGATCCCAGCTGGTTTTCAATTTACTGTAATCCTGCAATTCCAAGAGACTCTTGGAGCTAACCGTTCCAGCTTCGCTAAGCTCCAGACAAAGACGCCAAGGGGTCACCTTGGTCTTTTTTTCCAGTGGTCATATCCTGATTTCCCTGACCTTCTAAAGGAAGAAGAGGAGACCCGTTTGGTGCCTCTTTACTCTGTGAACAATTTGGGAGTAGAGAGAGATCTTAGATGGGCCCTCTGTGAGAAAACGGGAGCTTTTAACTTCACTCCTGCAACTTCAAACTCCATAGTAGCACACTGACAACATTTTCTTTAGGTTAGAGGGAGTGGATGGGGAGAACCCAGCAGTCCAGGAGGTTACTGGCTGCTACTAACAATTCCACACTTCGGTCACCCTGGGATGTAGCTCTTGGATGTGCAGACCCGTCTTTGTGGACTCTGTCCTTTGCCTGAGTAATGCCATTGGCTCTGACTCTCTGACCAATCGCACCTTCACCACCTTGCCCCTTCTCCTGGCACGCTGGGCTCCCAGCCACAGTCTCTGCCGCCCATAGGGTATTGAAGCTGTTTGCTCAGACTCTACGCTCCTTCTGACTTCCCTTGGGTCCCGGTACAGGGAACACGAGGGCGTTCACATGCAATAGGTGCAGTTTGAGCCTTGGAGGAAGAAATGAATACCGTTGCTTTGTACAGCATATGGGCTCAGCTCAAAGTTTGGCATGAGACGTTCTTCCTGATATTAACGCAAAGCACATGTGATAGGAGGTCAGAGAGGGGTTTGATCTAATTCATAGAGAAAGGGTCCAGTACAGATCAAGCCCTGGTTATATCAGTTAGAAGGGCTGGACTGAAGGAATCTACTGCATGCCAAACTCACTCTGATGGAGGGATGGCATGAATCAAGTGAAAGAAATCAAAGCACAAGTAGAGAAAAGACAGTGTGACAAAAGCATCGCTCTAAGGGACCTGGGAAGAGATGAGAGGGTCAAGCCTATCCAGTAAAGCTCTCCTTCTCAGCTCCTTGTTTACTCCAGAATGACATGCCCTCCAGCCAAAGTTCCTGTGAGTGGAGGAACTCAGGTCTCGCTGCAAAGTGTCATCCATGGACAGGGGTGAGCACAACCTGCCCAGTTGAATCAGTTAGGAAACTGCATTTTTTCCCATCTATCTACGCAGTATGGAAAGTAATAATAATAATCTCCGGTGCAGGGAGGCTGCTCTTTTCTGTAACACGTCCCTGAAGGCTATCACTACCATAATACTTTTCAGTCCTGCCCCTGGGGGATATTGCTGGTTTCTTCTGTGAGTCTCCTGTGGTTTATTTCTGGCTCCAGTCCATGCTCTGTGCTCTGCTGCCCTCAAGGATGCTTTTCCCAAAGGGTGTCACTCTTTGGTGGTGGCTGCTGTAATCTGTCCCAGTCTCAGGAGGCTGTGACCTGGTTCCAGGTAATGTGTCCACCGATAGCGCCTTCTGTAAACCTTTCATGCCAAGCTGTCACGTAGCAGAAAGCTGGATATCAACCACCAGCGAATCTCCTGTGAGATGACACAATATCCCGTTTTCTGCATTTCTTTTCCCACATATTGAAACTTACATTACTCCAGGGTGAACCCTCATCCACATTCTGCTTATTCTCTTAGCGTGACGTTTTTCTTAATTTTCAACTTCAGTTGAAAATTCTTACATCAGTTAGTCCAGTCACAGGGACTCTGAAGGGAGAAACCGAGCAGATTATTTTACATCATCAGTGAAGAGTGTTGTTAATGACTGTCCAGACCACAGGTTTCTGAGATGCTCTCTCAATGCCTTTCCCACCAAAGGACACACGCTACCCTTGTCCTCCCCTCCAGTGTCCTGTGCTTGCCCTTTTCCCTGAGTTGGTTCTTCAGGGACGTTGCACAAACAAGGAGGAGACCAGGACTAAGCAAAGGTCTGAGAGCCTAGATAAACGTCCCTCTTCCTGGGTCATCACATGATGGGGAAATAAAAGTCTCATCAATGACTTAGGAAAGCTGTATTTGGTACCAAGGATGTATTCCTAGAGGACTTGCATATTTTAAAACTACTTATGAGGCAGGAGGATTACACTTCTGGATGCCACAAATCTACAATCACTGAGAACAGTTTCATTGTAGTGCTTTTTTTCTTATCAGTATTCTCTAATAGTTTGCAGAGCTCTTTGTAAAT
Organism: Phataginus tricuspis; assembly: GCA_029783875.1. Taxonomy (NCBI): domain Eukaryota; kingdom Metazoa; phylum Chordata; class Mammalia; order Pholidota; family Manidae; genus Phataginus; species Phataginus tricuspis. The sequence continues at coordinate 14,859,435 of JAQQAC010004778.1, read as the reverse complement.
AACCACATGCTGTATCATAGCGACTATGTGGCCTTTGTCCCAGCCACGTCCCTTTTCTATGTAGTAATGCACCAATCCACCATTTAGATTCCAAACTAAACCTATTGATTCTCAAGGGCAATTTTGGGGATAACTTTTGTACCTCAGCTGAATTAATATTCAGATGGTGCTCTTCTGAGATTCAGAGAATTTTAAATTATGTCTACAATGAATGCTAAAGTCACAGTACAACAGTCAACATTTCCACTTCAGGAGTTTCCACACACAGAAACAACAGCATAGCGCAAAGGAGAAGGACACAGGGTACCAAGAATGGCAGCTGTTGACGGGTCAAATGAAGTTGCTACTTTGCAAAGGGGACAGCACATTTGGTCATTTGGAATGATGCAGTTCTTTACCTAATTTTGGCCTTTTAAACCATGTTTTCACATAAGGTGAAATTGCACTAGTAACATCTCCCTAGTGTTCTTTCAGTTTGCACAAAACGCAGCTGCCCTGTAGTCAGTGCCCAGGGAACAGCGCTCAACAGGGAAGGCGGGAGGGGTGAAGGCCTGGCTGTGAGGCCCCCTGAGCTGCTGGCGGGGAGCCCTGGGTGGTGTTCGGGCTGTCTTCCTCAGGGATGCCTGAGCTATGTGGCCTCCTCCTCCTTAAGCATCTCCCTGGGGTCCTGGGACCTTTGTCTTGTGAGTCTTCTCTTTCCTTCATTTTAGCTTATAAACTTTTTTGATGCAAAAAATGAATTGTTTTCCAGGAGTTAGATACTACTGTACAAAATAGTGCATAAGAAGGCACAATTAGAAGTTAGAAGCCGCACACGTGGACCACTTTGACCTTTTATAGTGACAAACAAGTTAACTTGAATTTAGCACTCAACGAGAGGAATGTCTTAGGAAATAATTTGAAACTTTTTCCCTCCATCTTTCTCTCTCTTTCAGTCTAATTGGGTGAAAACCTTCTCCTTTCTCTCTTTCTCTGTCCCCATCAAGCTATTTGGCAGGTGCCCATGAGTCCCGTGCATCAGAGTAGTATGCAGGCCCCACTAGCATGGCGCAGGGTAGTGGGTATCTAGAAGGTGTCTTCACCTCCATAGAAGGGAGCCGTTTCCCAGTGTTTGTGGGAGAACCCGTTAAACCCTGGGCTGCAGAATAACCCACATTTCTGTAAACTGCTGGGAGGAATCGCCAAGTGAAGTCAGAGAGAGTGTGAGAAGGAAGGCTCCCGCATTCTAAATTCTTCAGCAACCCTGTCTGGGTGGGACAGGGTGAGAGGCAGAAGAGAACCCCTGAAACTCACTGTTTCTGCTTGTTTGTATTCCACATACCCAAGCCCGCCTCCCGCCTTGCTGTGAATTAACCACAGCACCTCTATTGATTTGGTCTCTTAAAAAATGTATTTAGGAGACTCTGAGGATAAAGGGATCAGTCATTGTTTTCTTGAAAATATTAACTTTGGACTAAGGGGAATTTCAGGAAGAAAACATCCCTGGGTTCATTCTCCCTATAATGCAAGAATGGCATTAAAAGTGTGCATTTCCCAGTTTTGTTAATATATAATTGACCTATAACTTTACATTAGTTTAAGGTGTATAATAATGATTTAATATACGTATATAATGGGAAATGAACACCAAAGTAAGACAGTTAACATCCATCACCTTACACAGTTACACCTATTTTTTTCTTGGGATGAGAACTTTTAAGATGGACTCTCTTAGAACTTTCAAATGTACAATACAGAATTAACTATAGTCACCATGCTGTACATCTCCATGACTTATTTATACATATTTTTTTATTATAGTATCATTGATACACAATCTTATAAAGGTTTCACATGAGCAACATCTGGGTCACTGCATTCACCCCTATTATCAAGACCTCCACACACACCCCACTGCAGTCACTGTCCATCAGCGTAGTAAGATGCTATAGAGCATGACTTCTTTATCTTAAAACTGGAGAAACAGCAAGCATTTTTTAAGAGAGCTGAGATGAGCTGGTGGGCCCCTGGGGTATGTGAGAGCAGAATTCGTGAGGTAGAAGTAACTCAACTCAAGTCTGCTCACTGCTCATGAGTTGCATATGTACTTTGTTTTTGTTTTTTTTTTAAAAAGAGGGAGGGCAAATAGATTATCTTGGAATAAAAACACCTCCTGAATAGAAATGCTGTGAACTGAGACTGGGAAAAGAGGCTCAAATTTCGGAAGTGTTGGGCCAGTAAGCAGCAGTGGAGTGGGGCCCAGATCTGTTTCTTACTCAGTGACACACGCCAGCACATCCTTCAACGTTTTGTTTAAAACCTGTTGTAGATGTCAGTGGTGACCTAAAAATGTGAAAAAAAAAAAAAGCAGATCTCGCTGATTTTAAAAGGCTCACTTAGCCAATGAAAGAAACGTGTGCACAGCGGAAAGTGGTAAAGGCTGAGGAATTCTTTATGTTCCTGTTAAATAATGCCCTGCCAAATGCGTTCCTGTTTCCCAGGGCCTGGGGAGGGAATTGACCTTGCATGAGATACGGGAAGAAAGGGCCAGCAGGGAGGTCTAGAACAATCAGGAGACCTTATTATAAAAAGGCTCCAGAAAGCTGTTGAGGGTGACTTTGATAGAGAGCAATTACAAATCCTTATTGTCCACAGACTTAAATGGGCTTCATTAAGATAATTTCTCTTAACAAGCAGCAGGGAACACCCTACTATGGGTAGATTCTGGCGGCATAAATATGTCCTGGTTCCATTCTGGATGTCAGAGGACGTTAACACACCTCTGATGTGATAGAAACAAAGGTAAACATTTCGTAAAGAGAAGTCAATAGGTATTCCTGGCTGATATTTATTGAGTGCTTATTATGTGTTACATACTGTCCTAAGTTCCTGGGTTGGTTCATTTGGTGTTCTCAGCAACCCCAACGTTAGTTTATGGAAGAAGAAGCCGAGGTACAGGGTAGCTAAGTGTTTACATTTTCAAAAGAGGCAAGTGATGGAACTCGACTATGAGCCAGACAGTCTGGCTCCACAGACTTCACTTCTAACCTGCTGCCCCACCACGTCTGGCATATGACAGGTGCATCATCGCAGCCTTCACCCTTGAGAGCTTCAAAGTCCAGTGAGTGATACTCAGGAAGCATTTCTAAGCAGTTCCTACAGGCACGGGGTTAGACAGTTTTGTATTACTTTTTGCAATGACTCTGGGATGATCTATTCCGTTTCTTTCAAACCTTTTTCTTGGAAGAGTAGGTTTGTAATAGGAGTGATAACATTTTCCCTCGAAATTGCACTTTTATGGAGGGGGAAAAAAAACAAAAGAAAAATTGAATGAGTGAATCCTGTTATCTTCACTTTCTTGGTTGTTCGTGTTCCATTCATGCCATGTAGGAACCGCCATTCCCGGGTCAGGTACCCCGGCCCTGGCAGGTGGTCCAGTGGAGTTCACTTCCCTCCAGAGCCAGTTCTGCATGACTCCGTATCCTTTTCTTCGATGCCAAGTATCATATCACTTGGCAACCCTTAATACAAATGGCGTCATGATGAGAAAAAGTTTCGATGTCTGATTGTTTCTAGATGCCCTGGTGAAAAGGATATTGTTTCTTGGATGTTTCTGGCTTCACACTGTCACCCCAGTCATTTTCCAGAAATCCTTACACAGTCTCTCTCCTGGTCGAAATTCTCTTTAGCTCATTGTTTGTCTTCCCATAATCCAGTCAGGATTATTTTTTCTGATGTTATTTTCTGTGATTCCTTCCTTTCCCCCTCCCCATCTTTCTGTCCATGCCTGCCTGACAGATAGATTGGCTAAGACTTTCCAGAATGTTCTCCTGTTCTCCCCACCTCTTCATTTCTCTGAGGGTCTTCATGTTGTGAATCCTTAAAACCCAGCTAGGATGCTGCGTCTTTCATGATCCCCTCTCCAGCCCTCTCCAAGCCTCCTCTCTTGTCCTAGCCCTTCATCAGAGCCCTTTGCTGATGATTTCTAGGTTGTTATTTGTATACAAGCCTGACATTCCTAGATTGGAGTTTCCTTACGCACAGGGTGGTTTTGGCTCTGAGACAGCAGCAGACCAGGGTACTCTGATGTAGGCTGAGGGACGGAGAACAGGGCCCAGCCGATGGGGCCCTGGAGGTGCCTCACTTTCCACAAAGAACCAGAAAAGCAGCTCCTGGCACTTCACTGAGAAATGACTGAGGGCAAAGGACTCAGCTCTTCTGAATTCACTTTAGGTTTTCCCAAAGGGGACCTGATTGGGCCGTTTGGTCACCACAGTGTGCAAGGGCCCCTCCTGGGAGGCGTTTGTCCCACGTCACCCCAGAGGCCATTGACTTCCTTGTCCCCACCTAATACACAGTTGCTCTGAATCAGGCACTAATCCTTAACCTAGTCAGTGGTGATCAAGGAAGCCCAGTTTGCTTTATGTGAGTTCACTTCAGCCATATCGGCTTGTACAGAAACTTACAAGTGAGCACGGTTTTTCTAAAGTAGATTCCTTCTCCTGCCTGCCCGGCATAGCGGGTGATTTCTGTCCAAGCTGGATGAGTAAGTCCCGGTTCCCAATTCTGTGTTTCACCATGCGATGGCCAAACCTAGGCAGGATTTTGAGGGTCAAGATAAGAGAGCTTGGCTTCTTCCCATTGCTTGTTTCAACATCTTCAATAGCCGATGAGTGGTTCTTCTTACCTGTTTGGCCTTTAGGCTGAAGCTTAAAATGAATTGCAGCAACTAGCTTGGGCTACAGCCAATCACGCCCTCCCCTATTTTTGCTCCCTCCATCACTTGGATCAAGAGCTCGTTTATTACTGTGTTGGCTTGAAGAATATAGGTCAGTAAGAGGTTCCTATGCCTGTACCCATTACCCAGCTCTGTATGACCCATCCACAGGTCTGTGGGCCAGCGGTGTGTTGGGGCTGATGTCTCTTGGCTCCTAGAGCCAGTTGTCTACATCTCTTCCCAACTTTGTAGACTCCACACTCCGTGATGTCGTGCTAGTAACTTGGAATCTGCCATGGTGGGAGTATTCACGCTGTGGAAACTGACCAATGCTACAAAGATGGCCTATTTTTCTTTCTTCTTTTTTTTCTTTTCTTTTTAGAGACCTGGTTTACCAAATGTCCCTGAAGTAAACCCATCACTATTCCTAATAATAGTTATAAAACAGAGTACCTGCTCACAGGGACAATATCCCAATTCTCCTAAAACAGAAAATGTATTCAACTTCTTTGAGGCAAAGGCTGTATAAGGAAACTGAGGCACACTGCTGATGGTCCAAGGGAAAGAACAGTGAATGGAGCTCCAGAAATCATCTAGATTGACATTTTAGTTCCACCTCAAGCTGGCCTGCGGTGCCAAACGTTTCTGCCCCAAAGATTCAGACGCACCTAAGCAAGAGGGGGAGGAACAGCCACATGGGCTGATTAACTTTTTTAAAAGGATAAATGAAGTCAATAAATGTTTAGAATAGAAAGAGCTACTCCCATTCCAGGTCTCCAGCAGCCTCCAGTACATTTCCATGTCATGCTGGCTGTAATGGGAAGTGACAGCTGATGAAAGCTGCTATTCATGGTCACCTGAAACAGCTTTTCCTCCCAGATGAAATCCGGTGTGGCATGAGTCTAAACACACAGACCAAAGGCCGGGTGCACGTATTCCCCAGGTCCCCAAGGGCTGGCAGAGGGGCCTGTTTACGAAGGGGCTTCCTGACCGGGCATCAGAGAGACCCGGTGTAAACAATAGGGGTCTTTATGCCCCTCCTACGCTCAGGCCCGAGGTGGGAGTCCTGGCCCTAGCCTCTGCCCATCTCAGGCCCTCCTCTTAGTTTGTAATCACCCACAGGCACTCAGGGAGACTTTGCAGCTTTGTGACTAGAATTTTCCACCACCACGGTACACAAAGCCCAGACGCATCCTGGTGAGCCAGTTCCCTGCAGGTGGCAAGGACAGGGTGGGCAACGGGAGGCGTGCACGGCTTCAGTTTTAAGAGGGCTCCTCTGGCTTCTTGTCTGGAAGTACCAAGAGCTAATGCAAGTCTAAGCAAAGGGTTTCTTTTGTTTTTATATGGAGTTTGGGGATGCTGGCTGATCCCAACAGCCTGTAGGACTGATTATTGGAGCCTAGGCCAAGCAAACACTCCCTGGAACAAGAAGCCATGGCTTCTATTCCATGTCCTGCCATCTGACACCGCTATGAAGTTGCAGACATGGTTTCCATCAAAACAGAGTTGGCAGCCTTCCCTCGGCCTCAGGGAGCTAGGGACAGACTAACTAGGGTCGGGGGTAGTTTAGCGGCTGGAGGCCGGGCACTTGGAATAACAGCAGCCTGGCCAGAACACAGGTCCTCCTAGCAGAGCTGGTGCACAAGCTGTGCCAGAGTGAGCGTGGGCGCGTGGGCGTAGAGGCAGTACCAGGAGTCTAGGACTGAGAGAAATCTAATTTAGTCCCCTAACATCTGCCTCTAGCCTGAGTCTCCTATCAAGACAGCCCTCCTTCCTTCTTGCTCTGTGGTTAAACTTCCAGAAAGTTGGCTGTGGGTGCCCAACTAGGAGAAGAGAAGCGTATTGTACATCAGGTTGGCAAAATGAGGCCGTCAAGCTAGGAAAACCAGATCAGCGTCCTTCTCTCTGTGCCTCAGGACTCCTGCCACACCTCTGAGATCCCTGGGGAGTGAATTCTCCTCTCAGGTCACAAACTCCCCTTTATTTTCTATAGCTAATCCTATTTTCTCTTTCAAGGTCCTTTGCCACTGGGAGGTAGGAATGAAACGAAACTTCTTGTATACGTCTGTATTCCCAGAAACATGACCTGATGTCTGCATCTCAAGAAGCAAGTTTTTAAATATTTGAACTTTAGGATTCTCCCAGCTCCGGAGTGTTGTATCTCAGTTTCTTGCCATGTGCCAAGGCAGGTGTGTGTGCACACCTGTGAGTATGAGAGAGAGTGTGAGTGTGTGAGTGTGTGTGTGTGTGTGTGTGTGTGTGTCCCAGGGAGCCTGGCATCTGGTGCTGGGTTGTTCCCAGTCAGAGCCGATCACAGTCCTTGAGCTGTCCTTGTTCCCATTGTTTCTCCATTTATTTGAACATTTAGCCTGGTAATTCGTCCTTCTTGCTCCGACAGAAAGCCTCCTCACACGCACTTGTCTGACTCCCCTTCAGCATTTTCTGTGCCTTTCTGGGGTGGGGATGCAAGGCAGACATTCAGCTCTGCTCCCGCACCATTCGCGTCCCAGCCATTTCTACTCCACAGCCCCACTGTCCACCCGGACCAGGGTTTCTAATCTCCCTAAGCTCCACAGGGAAGAGACGCAGATGTCCCTACCCTACTTCTCCCCTACCAAGCCACCGGAGCTGTTACCAGGCTGACCCGCCTTCGGGCCAGGCGGGTGGGGACTGGGGCAGCACTTCCCTCACTGGTGCCTGACTTCCTCCTCCCCTCTCTGCAGTCTGCCCAGTGTACGGGCGGGTGGCGCAGCTCTTCCTCTACTCCCGTTTTGGAGATGCTTGTGAAAACACTTGCTGTACCATGTATGCCCTTGAAACTCATTATTTTGATGTCCTCATGACTTAAAAAATCTTTTTCCTGTGGACCATTGTTGCTGCCAGGAACTTCAAAAATCAATTTCGATCCAAAGCTGACTCGATTCCTCTTCCTCTTGGCCTAGCTGCTGAAATACCCTCACCCCGAGACATAGTGGGGGAGTCTTCTCTCTGTCTGCTTTAGGGGGAGTGTCCCCTAGTAAAGAAAAGGGAAAACCTTTGGCCAATATTTCAAAATATGATCCTGCTTTGCCTCCTCCTTTGATCAGATGGATGCAATAATCTTCTCACATTCTGTGTCTGTCCTGAGACCCCCAGTCCTGTGTCTCCAAGGGTCCATCAGGAATATTGAGGGGAAAGGTCCTGATGCATACTAACCATATTCTGAGACTAAAGAGGTCTGAAAAATGAGGTACCTGCCAAAAAGCTGGGACTAGAAAGAAATATGCACTTCATTTCTCTTCCAGTCTCTCAAATGGGAGTGGGGCAGGGGTCTTCAAAGAGCATATTTCCCTGAGGAACATCTGCATGGTCTCCAGGCTGTCCATCATCTCAGTATATTATGGTATTTAAAGCCGGTGGGTGGCGGGGGGGGCTTAGATCCAAGACATAGCTTGCATTTTTTTTTAAGCTGTGTGTGTTCCAGTGTCTCTTCTCTGTTGTGGAGAAAGGAAATGTGCAGGCTTATGTGAAGATTTCCTTTCTTTCAGAACTTTGGAATGGTTAAAGATAAATGACCAAGGTTTTACGCTGTATTTCAAGCCCCTTGCATGTCATTTATTAAACTAGTAGCGTATTTGTTATCTGTCATCGTCGGGATATCCATTTCTTGGCTTGATGGGCAACCCAAGGTTGGACATAGAGTCTAACCCAGGAACTGACAAACTTGCCCAAGGGTGTCAGCAACTATGGCCCAGAACAGGCTAGGCTATAACTCTCAAGAGATGTGGGTGGGGAAGGTGGTCGGTGGGGTAAGGGTAATGAGGCAGGAGTGAGTAAACCTCAGGCCTCCCGTGTTCTCAACACTACTTGACTTTCTTCACTTCCATCAACAGAAAGGATGAATATAACTGATTTATTTTATTTAGCAAATATTTAAATAAATAAATACATACATATATATAATATATATTATATATATATATATAATACAGACATATATCCCAGAAAATGTAAAGTAACATTTCAATTATTCATGTTGTCTGGATTCATTTCTCAGAGAATACTTTCATTTTACAACAGACATTATAAACTAAGTAGCACGGGTGATAAAACAGAAGCCAGGGGAAATGGAACTAGTTGTCCAAAATGTGCAGCCACTTCAAGGCAGCCTCCTGAATGCCATGGACATTTTTTTCCCTACTTTATGAGTTTATTCAGATTTCTGGAAGCTGGAATACTGGGCACTAATGGAATATGGGTTTTAATATGGATTTTAGGTGAGAAACAAGAACACATTGGGTGCTGAAAGTTCTGACTGGAATATAATAATTAAGGTCTTAGAAAATGCCAGAAGGAAGCCTGAAGCCCCCGGATGCCAGGAGGTCCCAGAGGGGTTATGTTAAGAGGAGTGTGTGTGTGTAGGGGTGGAGGCAGCGGAGACAAATTTTTGTGGGGTGTTTAGTCGGCAATTATTACAACCATGTCAGAACTACTCTAGGCACAGTAATGCTAATATGAAGATGAATAAAACATGATCAAGGAAAACTCAGATATAGTATCATGAGGCTTCATCTTTGTTTGCAAAGTTCAGGCTGATTTTTACTGTTTTTTTTGCTCTTTGCTTCATTGGAAGGGTTCATCAGCGCTGAGAGGGGCTGGAGGAAGGATTTCCAAACCCAAACTCTGTAAAGAGTGGAAAACAAACCAGTTTTTTTGTGGTTTGTTCAGTCAGTTCATGATTCAGGTTTAGCCAGATGGGACGTTTTTCTCTTTCTGATCTGTCACTAAAAAAGAAGAGAAGGAAACAGGGCTACTGTGTGGGCAGATGTAGGATGTGAAAGCAGAATGGAAGAATGGGACAAAGAAGTAGAAACTGAGAAACCAAATATGTCTGATGGGTTCTGCAGAAGGCAGACGTTCAAGGGGCACTAGAGGAAGGAGCGGCTTGGAGGAGAAATGCCTGCTTGTCTTCCAATAAAGGGGAGATGGAGCGAAAGGATGTGAGAATAGCCTTCAGGTCATGATGCAGGTTTGATATATGTGAGAGGAAACGGGGAAGGAAGGGAGCTTGGGTAGCAGAGCCTCAAACTGCAGTGCAGCCCTGAGGAAGGCTCAGTGGGGGAGACTGAGAGCAAGACGGCCCAGGAGCAGAGCTCCGCATTGGAAGAAGAGGCCTGCCTCTACCACCCTCCAGCCCTCCACTGTACTCAGTCACTGGACGGAAGCAGCCTGGGAAGAGTGTGACCCCACCTTGCAGGCAGAGTGGATCCAAAGGGAGTATCCTCCCCTCGGTAGGCTCACCCAAAGGCAAATCTGAGCCATGCACCTGTGTGGATACGGCCCCTGGAGTGTCCCAAACCAGGACAGGGTCTCAAGAGTAGACTGCTCCCTGCCAGGGCTGGGTGAGGAATCAAGAGCCGCCCTTTCCTACTGGCAGTACTTGTGTGCCTCAAAACTGTCAGATTAATCTTTGCCAGCCAGCCACCCAACCTGAAATGAGGGGAACTTCCCATCCTCTGCATCAGGAAAGCTCTTGATAGATGGCTGAACAGTAATTCCCGGCCCACACCACACAGCTTCCCTAAGTCCCCATCTAAGTGAGAGACGCAGCAGAGGGCTGCTGTCTGCCCCCCGGGGTTTCATGAGCCCCTGGACAGCCTACACAGTAGCTATGGACATGTCTATTTCAGCTGTTTACATTTTCCACGCAGACCACAGAAACCAGATATTCTGATCTGGCAACATGACATGATGGATGGAAGTTAATGTGAATGGAAGTCAATTTAAGGGCTATAACATACCTTTGAGAAATGATCTCACCCTAATCATGCCCTCACTAGAGTTAGCATAAGTCAGTGATGCGTGAGAAGATGTTTGCTCCCAGAATAAAATTAATGATGTAGTAATTCCATTTGGAGGAAGGAAAAGGGAATGAGTGTGCAAGGGGATGAATGAACTCCTGATATCCATCTGTCATAATTCCTGGGTTTTGGACAACAAGGCAACAGAGGGTTCGGATAAACATAGTATAATAAACTAGAAACCCTTTATCAAATGTACAGGTTACCACAATACTGTACACTTTGGAAGAGAATATCCACCACAGTCAAAAAGAAAATGACATGTTTTAAAATAATGATAGCAAACAAAAAGCTGTACTTGGGGACAGGGGGTTGCGAATAAATAATTGATGATTCTTTCTGCCGAAAGCACAATGGATTTTTGCATCATAAATAAATGAGCAAGCTTTTATTTATCCAGCGATGACTCCTTTAGCACACACACAGAACATCATTCTTGTATCATCATGTTCCCTTAAGGGCTAACCAGCTGTTTCTTCTGTGCCCTGTAGAGCAAAAGAGATGGTTCATGCAGAGGAAAATAGCAAATAAGTGTTGGCCACAAGTACTGTGAGCACCTTGACTTTAGGATATTTTATGATACTTTCTTATCATATGATATTAAACTTCACATAAAGAAAAATGGAATCTTGTTTTCTGGAAAATGGGTTTTACATCTGTGTATTGGGAGTCGTGGTTTTTTGTAAAATTCTCACTTACACTAGGGTTGCAAATGCAGGACTCAAGAAGTCCATCGTTTCCTCTTGGGCATTTTGCCCGCCACGGGGTGAGTGGCCCCGCTTGCTGTGACTTCTGAGGGCCAAAAGGCAAAGCTCATGCTTCAGTATCATGAGATTACATTTTCCTATCAATTAAACAAAGTATCATTAAAGCGATCAGTTGAGGCAATTGCGGCAGTTTGAAAACATGCCTGCAAAGCTCTGGCTCTCCTGTCGTGGAAAGGTGGGATCTATGTTCCCTCTGGGGAGTCTAAGCAACCTTAGTGATGGGTCAGCTCACAGGCCACGGTGCAAGTGATGCTGTTTGGCTTTGGAGGCTGGTCATGAGACACACACAGTTTCAGCCTGGTACCTGGAATATACAAGCTTGAGTTGTGAGTTGCCAGGCACAAAGTCTTATCCTCTGAGGATACCTTGCTGAGGAAGCTGAAGGGGGCTCCTGTGGAAAAAGCACGTAGAGAAGCCCTGAGACAGCATGAAGACAGAAAGATGCCTAGCCAGTCCCTGTTTGGCTGAAATGAGAGACCTCAAGCCAGGACTGCCTATATGAACCCTTTCCAAATACCTAACCCACAGAAACTGCCAGAAATGCTAAAACTATTACTCTTATTTTAAGCCACCATGTCTTAAAGTGGTTTGTTAGGTACTGATAAATAACAGAAATACAAATGAATCATGAACGTATACAGACTAATAGACATAGAAATTATCCTTCAGTTTAACTTAATTATCACCTACTGCACGGTTCTTGCTCAGGGTATCTGTGCCATGGGTGTGGGAACCTCCTCACTCGCTGGGGATTCTGAAGCGTCACCATCTGTCAGGGATTTCACCAACAGCCTTCCTTTCTTGGCAGCTTAAGACCTTTACAGAGTCTTTTCTGAAATTTCTCCAAGCCGGCAGGAAGAAAGTTTGCATTTTCCCTTCTAATTTCCATGCTTGCTATTCCTACATCCATGTAAGAGGTAGAAATATTAATCTTTCTCTTTAGATCATGTGCTCCCTTCACCAGGAATCTAACCAGTAGCTAAATTGTGCAGTAGATTAATTTAATTAGGTAAGAAAAAATCCCTTCAAATCCAGCAGCTCATTAAAAGGATTATACACCATGACCAAGTGGGATTTATCCCAGGAATGTAACGCTGGTTCAACACATGAAAATTAACATGCACATTAGTTGAATGGGGAAAAGAATTATCTTCTCAGTTGATGCATAAAAAACATGTGACAAAATCCAATATCTTTTCATGATTAAAAATGCCCAAAAAATTAGAAATAGGAGAAAACTTCCTTCATCTGGATAAATGGCGTGTATGAAAAAAAAAACATATTTAACATTACACTCAATGGTGAAAGACTGAAAGCTTTTCCCCTAAAATCTGGAAGAAGACAAGAATGTCTCCTCCCTCCACTTCTGTTCCACGTAGTACTAGACATTCTAGGAAGAGCAATTAGGCAAGAAAAAGAAACAAAGCATCCAAATGGAAAGGGAGAAGTAAAACTAGTCACAGATGCCATTATCTTATATACAGAAAATCCTACAGAACCTATTTTTTTTAATCTATTAGAGTTAGTAAACTTATTGAGCAAAGTTACAGAATTTAAGATTAACATGCAAAAACCAATTGCCCTTCTGTACATGGGCAATGAACAAAGAGAATTAAGAAAACACTTTCATTCACAATAGCATCAAAAAGAATAAAACACTTAGATATAAATTTCACCAAGGAGGCGCAAAATATATATACTGAAAATGATAAAACACTGCAGAAGAAAATTAAAGAAAATCTAAATAATTAAAAATAAATCTCTGTTTATGGATTACAAGACTTAATATTACTAAGATGACAATATGGTCCAAAGAATTCTTTAGATGCAATGCAATTTCTATCAAAATCCCAGTGGCCTTTTTTGGAGAAATGAGAAAGCCAACCCTAAAACACATAGAGAGTTGCAAGGGACTCTAAACAGCCAAAACAGTCTTGAAAACACAAAACAAAGTTGGAAAACTCACACTTCCTTATTTAAAAGTTTACATACTCCCCATCAACCACAGGGCTCTTTCTAAGGTCCTTTTCATCTGGTATCTTTGATTACCATACCAGAAGCAGTCTCTCCATGTATATCCTCATGTACTCATATACTCTGGACTTTTCCTGGCACCTTTGTCATGTTTTACCTATTTTTATGGTCACTTGTGTCCACGTATTTTTATCTATCAGGCCATGGCATGGTACAGGATGAAATTCAAGGTCCTAGCATGTCTCCACATTAAGTAATATACATCCTTGAGAATATCTCAGCTTCTTTCTGACCTCTAGGGTTCTCAACTTAATGATGGTAAAATGGTGCTACGTTACTGGTTCCAGTTCAGAATGTACGTCAGAATTTACCTGTGTTTCTGTGATTCTATGAAAACTAACTGAATCAGAATCTTCAGGGTGGGATAAAGTCCAGGCATGGGCATCTTTAGAATGTATCCCTGGATCACAAGAACCAAATATCTTGCTTATTGCTACCTCCTTGGTTTTCTAGGGGGACACAGGGCTTGGCACATAGTGGCAACTCAGTATTTATTTAAAAGAATTAACAAATGATCTCTAAGGCCCTTTCCATCATTACTCTGTATTTCTTGCCTTGTTCCTTTATGTATCCTCAAGGTGTTTTAACACGGTTTCTCGGCTTCACTAGATGATGGAGTGTCAGTTGAGCCGAAGTGAATTGAAAGTCAGAGAGCTAATTTGAGGCAGAGAGGCAGAATGCTGGGAATCCATCAGATGAAAGCAGGAACTTTTCTTCTCCACAACAGAGACATTGTGGAGACACAAAAATCATCCATGGAATGTTCTTGGAGATTTTTTTTTTTTAAGGAAATCATTTTAGCTCAATATGATCTCAATTCTCACTCTCACAAATTTGATTCCTGCTAGGTTCCAGCCCATTTTATCCATCGCAGGCCTTTGGTGTTCACACTGTCATTAAGCCCCCTGGGTCTTCCTACCCCTGGGGGGCACTCTGTCTGCATTTTATCTCTAGACCCTTCTTGCAGGCGGAGGCACTGGAATGGATGTGAGTTACCCACAAACCAGTAAACCAAACAACTGTGAGGGAATGTGGTGCCTGCTCGGTCAGCTCTTGCTTCCCTCCCCCCAGATCCAGTGGGGTCGCCCCAGGCTCTGCCTTCTCCCAGAATGCCCAGCAAAAAGGACAACTTAGAATAGACATCCTTTGATTCAGCTATTTATACCCCCTCGTCTTCTAGACTCCAACAGTTCCAGGACCATTTAATCCTATTACTAACACACCCTTGTCTTTAGACTACAGCTTGAGGCTTTATCCTTTAATAAACCCAGCTTGTTTTTTGTCTTTAAAAGGTCCTGGGAGGATCTAGTTGATGATCTCAAGCTTCACAGAGGGTCTTTTAAGTTCAATCTCTGCATTTTCTGGAGCATAAATACCAAGAAAACTTTCTTTTTTTTTTTGGAAACTTCCATTTGCTTTGCTTTATTGAACTAACTGGAAAGATAACTTGCATACATTAAGAAGAAGAAATAGTAGACATTTTTCTTATTTTAATCATGGATTCGGGAGGTCAGGGAGCTATGAATCCAAGCTATGAATCTAAGGAGTCCTGCAAGAGTGGGAGTTGTTCTCTGCCCTGAGGGACTGGCTGGATGGAAGGTGGTTCTGTTTGTTGGTTTTATGGATTTTGTTTATCTGTATGCTTGTCGCTGCTACAGCTCCTTTCCTAAGAGCAGCCTGCCTCTGTCTTAGAGAAGCCCTTCAGCACACATTTCCAACCTACCGACTTTAACTGTTGACAACTTAACGTGGCCAAGTGCTGGGCTCTACGTGCTTAGAAAGAGAGAAAGTGTGAAGTGAGGCTCAGAGGCTTAGAATTTCTGTCTCCCTCACAAGCCCCCTGAACTTCAGTACTTGTGACTCTGCTAGGTTGAAACGTCCAGACGACTCAGTCACTCCCACTGAGAGTCAGCCATGTATACAGCACATTTATTCACACACTTGACACTATTTACTGAGTGTCAACCTGTGCCAGGTGCCACTACCCTAAGTGTTACGTATGTGTGAACAGAAAGAAAAGAACTGCTCTCTTCTAAGTGATTTTCCTATACTCAAGACAGACACATGAGAGTTACACAAATAAGAACGTAAGGATGAGCATAAATGAAAGGTTACCTCATTGGTTCAGAGCCTGTCGATTCACAACATGTGGGTCCTATACATTGGATGACCTAAAATTCAACTTAGAGCTATCTGAAGAATATATAACTTGGTTGTGGGAACACATTTTTCAAATTCTGTCCAAAAATCCGAAAAAGTAACTCTCAAAAGTGTGTTCACACTTGGGTTGCCTCCACATCTTGGCTATTGTAAATAATGCTGCAGCGAACATGGGGCTGCAGATATCTTTTGGAGTTAGTGTTTTCGTTTCCTATAGATAAATACTCAGAAGTGGGATTATTGGATCATATGGTAGTTCTGTTTTTAATTTTTGAGGAACCTTCATACTGTTTTCCATTGTGGCTGCACCTATTGTAGAAAGAATCACTTAGTGAAATTGTTTAAATGTAGATGCTAGATACAAAGTTGAGAGGAAAAAGTAAGTACAGAAGTATGATCCTTTTATACTGTGTGTGCATGTGTGTGTAACTGCTTATATAAGTATAAAATCTCTGAAAGAATCTAAGAGAAAGAAGCAAACAGAACACACCCTGCTCCCTGTAATTGCACCGCAGGAGACCTGTGTGGGTGGGTGGGTGTAGGGTGCTAGAAAGATTTACTCTTCTTTGAATCCTAAGCTATGTTTTGATATTGTATTATGTGGATGTGATTTATTATGTATTCTATAAATGTGTAAATTTTTTAAAAGAGAAGCATATAGAGAACATGTAGTAATTTAAGTAATTACAATTTAGAGATGGATGCCATAGATGTGTATTTAGTAATTGGATAGGGTTGGGGCCTAAAGATTTGCAGTTTTAACAATTATTCCATCTTTAATGATGCGTGTGCTTGAAAATCATATCTCCAGAATTGTTCTCCTTCTGGGTAAGTCATTTGTTCCCAAAACAATTAAGGAGGGTTCATGTCTCATGTACCAAGCACTGTGATAAGCAGATGACATAAGCATAAGGAGAAAGATTTAGTGTCTAGAGGGCAGTTATCTTGCCAATGGGTTTCAGCCCCAAACAAGTTCATTTGGATTCAAGGAGACCGGCTGTACCATTATATTGATGATGTCATGCTCATGTCTGATTCTCTTTCAGATCTAGAAGGTGCAGCACCTAGACTGCTGCAACATTTACAGGGGGAAAGGATGGGCTGTGAACAGCACCAAGGTTCAGGGACCTGGTTTGTGTGTCAAATTCTTGGGAGTTGTCTAGTCAGGTAAGACTAAAGTTGTACCAGAAGCAATCATATATAAAGTCCAGGACTTTCCTACTCCTAGAACTGTGGCATTGTTACAGGAGTTTTTGGATCTTCTAGGCTACTGGAGAGTATTTATCCCACACTTGGCACAATTTCTGAAGCCCTTATACCAGTTGGTATGAAAGGGTGTCAGGTGGGACTGGGATGAGACACGTGCAGCTGCCTTTACTACAGCAAAACGGGCAGTCAAGGCCATGGAGGCATTGATGTGATAGACCCATCAAGGCCCTGTGAGCTGGTTGTTCATGTGACTGAAGATGGTCATGGATGGGGTCTCTGGCAGCAACTTGTACAAACTTGCCAAACTATTGGCTTCTGGTTGCAACTCTGAAAGGGGCAGAGGTACGATACACTTTAATAGAAAAACATTGGCCACGTATCACGCCTTGCTGGTTACAGAACCCATCACTGGAATGGCCCCAGTAAAGGTAATAACCACCTATCCCATCTTGGGGTGGGTACGAGACTGGACCCAAGAATCAAGGAGTGGTGTGGCACAAACACCCACACTGGCCAAGTGGTGTGCGTACCTGCAGCAGCGTAGTGCCCTCTCTAGTAGCCCCTTGAGTGAAGAACTCCAACATTTATAGGGGCCAGTGGCATATACTAGTGAAAATCAGGAAGAATTTAGTTTAGAATCATTAGTAGCAGAGAGTCCCTATCAGGAGGGAAGAGCCCCTATACCCAAAGATGCATGGTACACAGAAGGCTCCAGCTGTGGGCAGCCCCCAAAATGGAGAGCCATAGCTTTCCATCTTAAGACTGAGACAATATGAATGGAAGATGGTGAGGGGAAGAGCAGTCAGTGGGCAAGAGTTGCAGGCAGTGTGGCTTATGCTCAGCCAGGAGCCCTCCCCTATAGTTGTCTGCACTGACTCTGGGCCGTCTATCGGGGCTTGACCCTGTGGCTACCAACCTGGTACCATGCCAACTGGCTGGTTGGTCACTGACCCCTTTGGGGGCAAGAATTCTGGCAAGACTTATCGGCCTGTGGTCAGACTAAAATAATTACAGTATACCATGTCACAGGTCATTTGCCACTGGCATCCCCAGGAAATGATGAAGCAGTAAATTAGCCCAGGTGCATTGGTTAGAAGGAAAGCCTGCCTCTGATGTAGCCCAATGGCTACATCAGCGTTTGTTGCATGCAGGGAAAAAGACAATGTGGGCTGTAGCCTGTTGGTGGGGCTTGCCTTTGACCTTCGAAGAAGTTAGTAGAGCCCGGCAGGAGTGTGTCATGTGCTCCAAAAGGGACTTACACCGAGTTCCACAGCAACATGGAACAATAGCTAAGGGGCCTATACCCCTCGTCAGGTGGCAGATAGACTACATTGGGCCTCTGCCCTCATCAGAAAGGTACCAATATGCCATGACTTGTGTGGATACAGCTACTGGACTTCTGGCTGCTTTTCCTACCCGTTGTGCAGACCAGCAAATGACCAAAAGAGGCCTGAAGCACCTCTTTGCAGCCTATGGGCAACCTCAGGTAATTGAGAGTGATCAGTGATCCATTTTACTGGATATACACTGCAAGAATGGGTGTGACTGTTGGGAATCAAATGGAGGTTTCATGTGCCATACAATCCTACCACAGTAAGCATATAGAGAGATAAAATGGTTTGTTAAAATCCGGAATGAAGTCAGACACCAGTCTGTGGGGATGGTCAGTCCACTTATGGACTGTGCTACAGTGTTTGAATGAGAGACCCCGAAAGGGAACCCTGAGCCCCATAGACATGTTAACACACATGGCAGCCTCCCCTATACAACTGCAAGTGCAAACCAAGGAAGAATCACTGAAGCCAAGGTTCCGCCACCAGAATAACATCTTGCTGCCAGCACCAACTGCACTGAACCCCGGAGACTCCATTGAGTGGACGTGGCCTTGGACATTTCGACACATGGACCAGTGATGGCTGGCTCTCCTGGCACCTTGGGGACAGGCCTGGAAGCTGGCCTCCTGTGTATTCCTGTACTAACAGCAGAGTGGCTCCCAAAGGTCACAGTAGTATATCCTGAATGGCCAGAAGGTAAAAGAATCTTCCCAGGGAGTTTTGTTTTATCATTACAGTCAGAGCATACACCTCCAGTAGCACTATATGTAGACCCCTTAGTAACCCCCATGGGGAGAGGAGTAAAGGTATGGTATATTAGATCTGGAAGGGACCCCCTTCCTGCTACAGTCTTATCACAGAACCACTCCTTAGCATGTACCCTATCTGATGGACAAGAATTGCCTCTGTTGGTGTCATTAAAACGTGTGTCTTATCACCCTTAAGGTCTTTGTGGATTGGGCACACACCCTAGCGAAAAACTGCTACTTGCTGGGTTGCGTGGAGCTCCCTCTCCGTACCACTACTAAGTGTGAGTCATGAACTCATCTGAGAACTTGTTTTGAATATAGCGGAAATAACCTCCTCAGGCTTTCAGATTATTATAATTTTTCTTACATGTATCAAAATCTTTTTGTATCTTAATTTTTGTTGTTATCTGTATGTTGTTGTTATCCTCTGTTGCTGTTGTGGAATCTGGTTACAACGCTCCAGTTTTCTCACACAGGGACCTTTGCGGAAGATTAAGAGTGTGTCGATTGTGAGGTGAGAATCCTGGAGGGGTGGAGTGTGGATAAAGTGAAGGTTCCTATGCCAGGATCCTCACCTGACCCTAAACTACTTGATGATGTAACTGGCCTGCTGCTAGGCTAATGCTTCCACACCCATAGGCAATTAGTTATTATTGACTAAGTCACTATATAAAGAGCTCTGCCCAGTGCTCTGGGTAGAGGCAGAGATGAAGCAGGATTACAGACCTGCAGATTGTTGTATGCAGGGTAATTCTAGTGCTTGACCACCTATCACCAGGAAAACAAGCTGGATAATAAACCCTTTCACCCCAAGAATGTTCCATTGTCATTCCTCAGTCTCACTGAATCCATAGTGAACTTGCCAGGGGCTGAAACCCATTGGCAAGACTCCCTACAATGTGTTACTCTTCCTCTTACAGTATGACTACCTAAAATTTATGGAGCCTGAACCTGGGGTCTCACCTCTAAGTTAAAACAGCCCCTTGACCATCTTTCTGCAGGAGGCAGCAGTGTGAGTTGGTGGAAAGAGCTATCAGAAAGGATCTCAGCTCCACCTCCAGCACCCAACTTGGCTAAGTTAATCAGCTTCTCTGATTCTTATACAGCAATGATGTTTATGGTATCTACCTGTGAGGAAAATGGATATTCCTATGGCCAGGAGCCTCACCGGACTCTAAACTACTTGATGATGTAACTGGACTACTGCTAGGCTACTGCTTCTACACCTGTAGGCAATGAAATATTATTGACTGAGTCACTACATAAAGAGCTCTGCCCAGTGCTCTGGGTGAAGGCAGAGACGGAGGTGGATTACAGACTTGCAGGCTGCTAGGTGCAGACGTGATTCTAGTGCTTTACCTACCACTGTGAGAATAAAGCCAGGTATAAACCCTTAGGTTGTGTTGTCATTTCTCGGTCTCACTGAATCCGTAGTGAACTTTTCCAGGGCTGAAATCCTCAGGCAAGACACCACCTGTGGGTCAATTGAAGCTATAGTAACTAGATGCAAAGTGCCAAGTGTGTTTTGCACTTAGTAGGTGCTAAGTGACATCATTTGCCATGACATCCTACTCTGTGAGGGTCAGGTGGAGACTATCCCTCTCTCCACCCCTCCCACAATGCCCAAGGACAACTTCCTTCCTTCTTTTGTCAAAAACAAAAGCCCCCTTTTTATCACGTGCCAGTGAATGCGGTTCTGGTCTGCTCGGCTGGGATGCACCATCATAACTGCAATAGCTCAGTGTGGTGCTCAGGGGACTAGTAGGCAAAGGCAAAACCCAAAGGGGTCATTTTGACAAGGAAGGCCCATAACAGTGCAGGACACAAGATAGGAAAGAGGGCATTTTCCACTTTTCTGCTATTCTCAGGGTGCTAACTGGTAGGGGCAGAGGTGAGGGCGTCGAGGTATCTGTGGTTAAGTTACCAAGGTGGGAATGCAGCAGTGTCAGCCTGAGATGGCTTCCTGCGCAGACTGGGGTCAGGCTGCAGTGAGGGAAACAGTGGCTGCTGTGACCTTACATTTGGAAACCTCCAGAGACTCCCAGAAAGACCTGAAAGGGGTAAGGGCAGGCTGGTGTCCAACCATCACAGTGTGAGCTGAGAAGCAAACAAGCTGCTTACCTGCTACCTATTTGCCCCTAAAATCTAGGGTCTCAGTAGATGCTGAGGTTACAAAGACATGGTAGACTCTATTTCTTCCCCCTTATTTACTAGTGGTAAATAAGAGAAAGCTAATTTGCCAGACCTTGTGCCCTAGTCCTCCTTAAAGTGGAAATCAAATAATGATGGCCCCCCAGTTGCATTTATTAATATTTATATATGAGTTTGTGCACATACATAGAATGTTTTAGGTATGTTAAGATCATATTTCCTAAGAAAATTGGAATTTGAATTTCTCTTTAAAATGCAAACTATCTGGTCACGGTGGGTTGCTAACAGCCAGTCACTGTTGCAGACAGAAAGCATCGATCTTTTCCTGAGGTGCCCTGTCTAGTCCCAGATCGTCCCCACCTCTCACACTACTTCTGTCTCTCATTTGCATCATCTACCATGATATCCTTGTAGTTATTGAAATTTGGGGTGCCTAATTTGAAGTTTTCTTTTTCTTCCTTTCTTTCCAATTCAAGTTATACACAGGCTGTCTTAACCTATGCATCTCTAGTATTCGGTCGTCACCTTTCCATTTTCATGGGTCTTTTGAGGCTTGGGATTGGGGAGGCTTTTGCGTGTCATCTTTTCCTTAAAAAAAAACAACGTTCTGGATCCCTTCTTTCTACAAAACTGATTTGCACCACATGGGAAAGGCTTGAAGACATCAAGCTTTGCTTGACGTTTCTGTATCATGACACCGGGTCTGATGGCCTGACCTAGGAGACTAACAGGAATTTTAATCTGACCGGTAATGTAAGCCCTTGTAAGCTGGCTAAGAAAATGAGGCAGAAGGTTCCATGTCATTCCACATTCTCGGTTATGTTGGCTCTGAATAAGTGTTCAGATGACATCAGATTAGTGATAGTAATAGTCATGGAGGTTGATGTGCTGTTTTCCTAGAATGATGTGCAAGCTGAGAGGATGATTTAAAGGGCATAGCTTCAGATGGGAATGTTCTTGGAGGTGGTACATCTCTACAGGCCGTTTTCATTAACACGGTATCATCCTTTCAATGAATCTCACAGAAAACGATAACTTTCTCATTCCCAAATGCAGTACCGTAAAAATATATCTTGGAAATGTATTATATTATATATTAAATTGATGATGAGAACCAGAACAAAAATAACCCCACAATCACAACACTTAATGCCTTTTAAATGCAGTTATGAAAATACATGAAAACAGTCAGCATCTGTTCAGCAGAGGGATTTTCAAATTTGATACAATAATCATAACTTTACATTTCTTAGGGCACCCTTCCTAATATATCAAAAGCACACAAAATTTAAATAATAGAGTCAATCATCTGGCAAATTTGATTTGGAAGGAAAGCTTTTTCATTAGACTGTTTTAGGAGCTATCAGCCTGGAAAAAACTCCATTCTCTAGATTCAAAGCCCAGACAGTGTTTTTTTAACAAAACCTTCAAGCAGCAGGTTATCATAAAATTCAAGGAACTCATAATCAAACACTGAAGAACTTCTTGGTAGTCATCATTCCAACAAGCGCAAACGATGCAAAGTTTAAAATAATCAGTTTTCAGAAGCAAAATCAAATGGCAAAAACTCAGGAGGCTATTTCCATTTCGGTCTACTTAGGCAATTTTCCAGGTATTATCAGCCTCGGGGGGAACACTTTACTGCAGGTAGGTTTAGAAGAGACAGCTCTATGAAGCACCATACTCACGTATTACTCATGTTAGACGTGCCCCGAGCCCCTTACTTCAGAGGCCCAGCACGAGGGCATAAATGCTCCATGACTTGGTTTGCTAGAGTAGTGCCTTTTTGTCTTAGTATTGGAGATTGTGATCAAATTCTTACTCTCTGCCTCCAATTTCTGGACTTCTGGTGGACCACTACGCTACTTTTAACAACAGTATAACAGATGGCCGCAAAAACAGAAGCTTTTGAAATACAAGAAATGGCTCCTATAACTAAATAAAAAATTTAAACCAGAGGACCAAAGATAATGAGATGGAAATGTTTTACTGTCCATCAGCAAACCTGATCCCACACAGTGTCTCCACCAGAAGGGATGAGGTCCCAGGGTAAAGAAACGGGCAGATCTTTTAAGCTCCAAAGGATAAGAACCGATTCTGTCCCATGTCAGGAGGGCAACATCTGTGAGGGCTGCTGCTTGGCTGGGGGTCCTGGGCTGCAGGAGAGGTGACCCGCTATGAACAAGGGATGCACACCTGGGAATCGTGATGACCAGCTGCCCGGGCTGTCGTCCTGGAGTCAGAAGGAGGAACGCGTGTCAGCAGCGTAGGAAGACAAGTCAGGGTTTACACTGCCCTGGGGGACTGGAGTTAGCTCAGTTTTTCATAGGTAGGATAGAATTCCTTGGACTGCGATTATTTTATATTACTGTCAGTAGCAGGTAGCTGCTTTACCACCTGGCTTCTGTTCACCACGTTATTTCAATTTCTTTTTGGAAGAACCCCTTCATCCTACCATCAACTTATGCTGAGTTGACTCTAATGACCATGGCTGGGTCAGTCAACACATCTTTGCCCCCGGGCCCCAAGCATATACTGATAGGTTCCCGGATGGGCATGACACCAGTCACGTTACTCAGAGCCCAGGAATCTCAATTCTGAAACTTTTGTTCGATAAATAGGAGCATCAACTCCACTTCTTCTGAACCTGAAGCTGTGGGGACTGTCATCTAGAGCTCTACCCTGGATGTGACAACAAAGATAAGTGGCACGATTCTGGCCAGGTGACTGCAGCCCTGAAATATGCCACTCCTAAAGCTTCACCTCTTAGATTTCCCAGTTTTCAGAGCCAGTCAAGCTTAAACCGCTTCGTGTTGGGGTTGGGGCTTCCAACCCTTATAATATGAAGGTCCTGACTCCATGAAGGAAAATGTTGGGGCATCGGCTTTTTTGGTTTGTCAGAAAAGAAATGTTAATGTAAAACCACAAAAGCATAAAAGTTGCAGTGTGCACTTCTTTCCACTTTGTGCTATATCCTTAGTCAATGGACGTCACCCTCCCTTCCTAGAGAATTAGTATCTCCTAGAGGGCAGAAATCAAACAGTCTTTGTTTCCCCTGTATAAAGTACTTTCTAGCAGAAGTTCAGGCATTGTTTGCGAAGCACTGTGATGGGCAGACATGCACACATTTAGATGCGGAAGCTGGGTCGAGTGGAGTGGTTTTGGATATTCACACTATACAGTTGTCTCTTTTGGAGGGAGACAGTGAGAAATTCAGAGGTGGGAGATAGAGGAGACAGAAATTGACCCTTTTCTGTAATATCTCTCTGCAACCCTCCAAACCTCAGCAGAAGTAAAACAAACAAAAAACAATAATATTCTGCATGAGAACTGTGGAAGCTGCATGAATCGGAGTGCCAAAGTTGTAACGGGAGTGAGAAGACAGTCATGGGCTATTACCTGCGGGATTTGACAATATAAGGTGATTCCTGCACTTAGATTTGGGAGTCCATCTTACTTTGAGGGGCCGGACCTCCATTATCTGTACTGTGATTACATTTCCAGCTAAAGCTGGAGGGAAAGTGACTGGGGAGAGACCCCATTCATCTACAAGAGTTTACTTTGGCAAATTACCCAGGTAGGATGGAAATAGCCACAGGCTGAGGGGCTAAGAGAGCCTTTCGTTACTGTTTCTGCCAGGTGACCTCTGCGCTCCAGAAGGCATCCGTGAGGAAATCGGACTCCACGTCAGCCAGATTGCCTTTTTGGGCCTCACCAATGTGATTACTTGTGTTCACATGCCACAAATCACAGATGAAATAGAAATGAAACGAAATTTCTGTCAACATTTTTCTCAGAGGAGTATGTTCTCATAGTTTGAAAAGAGGAACGAATCAAGGCTTCCTTTAAGCCAGCCAAGGCCGAAGCCCTGCTCACAGTGCTTTCCTTCGTCTATTACCCTTTAGAAAGCAAACCTTGATTTTTTTTTTTTAACCAAAACAATCTGATGGCTCATTAATAAAATACAAGCCCAGGGAAGTGCTGAGTACTTGGAAAAAGGTAAATCTTAATTAAAATAAAAAACCACAAGCTCTGACTGATACCTGGCAAAGGGAAATAAGTGAGAGCCAGAGGCAGCCCTAGACTCTATCAAGCTAAGTCAGCTTCTCTGCAAAGAACTTCTCGAACCAGACTATCAGGAACCGGAGCGCTACGTCAGTCAACCAGTCAAGCAAGAAGAGACGTTCTTACCTGTGGGCAAAGTAACCACGTGCCACGGGGTCAGACACCTCAGAGAAGAATGAGAACTCAGTGTCAGAAATGAGCCTTTCCCAAAATAGAAAAGAAAAGAGAAAAGAAAAAGAGGACATTTTGGGGGCAACTAGGGAAATGTGAATGTTAACTACATGGATTAGAACAATGCTAACTTTCTTCGGAATAGTTTCTATTGGGATTATTTAGGAACGTATGAGCGTTGTTAATATATACATGCTGAAGTATTTAGGAGTAAAGTTTCAAGTTGTTTATAACTTACTGTCAAAAAGGTCCATTAAAAAACCCCACCTATGTAAATATAATAAATATATAACATAATATAATGTATACATAAACACACTTACATATATATATATAAGAGAGAGAAAAGTAAGCCAGGAGAATTCAAAAGCTCCCTTTCCAGGATTAAAATACACATAAAATGGTTGGAAAAGGCTCTTATGATTGAAATTAATATTGTTAAAGGGGAAAAAAATCTTCCCCACTTATATTCAAATCTACACAAAAGACAATTCTGTTATTTGTGAGATTTATAGAGATCTAAATTTTTCTTCATGTTGCCTTTAAACATATTCTCCTACTCTGGTGCTGGTTTTAATTTTAAACATCTTAAAAATTAAATTTTTAGATACTTGCTTTTGGTAAAGGAACTCCGAAAGCAGTCATAGTACCAGTTCTGATCTGCTGTGAAGTGAAAGAGAGCAGGCAGCTCTTCAAAAGCAACAGGGAAAGCTGCAATCAGATCATTTCTAAAAAAGCTAGGCAAAAACAGGGACAAGCTCTCTGTACGTGTGTTTGAAAGGTGGGTAAAGCAATATTTGTTAAAGTTCCTTTTATGTGTGCACGGCTTTTGGCTTCATTCAGTTATTTTATCCTTAGAATAACTATGCAAAGTTGGCATTATTTTATTCAGTTTATATATATGAAACTCAATCTCAGAGAGGTCAGCTAACTTACCTAAGATCACACAGCTCATGTGTTTAAGAGCCAGGATTCAAAGCTAGGACTGTGTCCTTGTCACATCAACAGCAAAAGGTCTTGTCCAAGGCCTTGTAATTCCGCCCCTCGGGTGGCACTTTGAAAGTCACAAAAATGGCAAGAACATGAGGGGAGGAGTGGCGCCTGCCTCTGCCCTCGGGTACTTCATCTGGGAGGAGGAGCTTTGGCTCCCAGGGCTGTACTGTTTGCTTTTTCTCCCCACTATCAGTTTCTTGGTCCTTTCAACAGAAACAGAAAATGTATCTGGTACATAAACTTGATAAACAAGGGAAAGAGGACATTGGGTCTTCCTCTTTAGGTCCTAAAACAGTCAGTTGTTTTTCAAACCAGGCATCAGCCGCCTGTTTTCTCTTTCTTTTCTGTAAATAAAGTTTTATTGGAACACAGCCACATCATGTTTGTTTACTATTGAATATGGCTGCTTTCATGCGGCAGTGGCAGAGTTGTAACACAGACTATAGAGCCCATAAGCCTAGAATATTTACTACTTCTTCCTTTATAGAAAAAGATCTAAACATAATGATCTGTCTTTCAGCCTCTAAAGCAAAGACTTTTGTGGTTGCCATTTTTAAAAGAAATGTACCCTTGGACTACAAAAAAAAAAAAAGATAGTCAATATGTTTTTAAAAGCACATATATTACAGATACATTCTCTAATAAAACTGGAAGTTAATAATTAAAATAAAAGCGAAAAATAAAACCCAAATCCATCAAACACATGTCCAACTACCTGTAAGTTTATTAGTACTTTTTCTTTTAAATGCTCTTGAGTCAAAGAAGAAATAAAATCATAAATAAGAGTTTCCTGATATGAATGATAACCAGGTAGAAACTAAGATGAAATAAGGTGTTCCATTTAAAATAAGTGAAGATAAGATAAAGGTAAACTGCTAAGGAACAACGATAAAATAAGTTAAAAATAAATATTTTAACTTTCAACTAAATAACCCTGAGACCATCCAGGAAAATTGTGAAAATAAAGTGTAATGAAGGATAACCACCTCCATCAGATAATAAAACATATTATAAAGCTACAGTTGTATCATAGTCCATTCAGAAAAGAGTAACCAACCAGTTATTTAAATAGAAAAACTTGTTATAAAGAATTACTATTACTGGACAGTGGAGTGACAAAGGATTGGCTAGTATGAACCAAAGAGAAAAATGAAGAATATAAGAGTAGCAGATATAAACACCCACTACCTCTAGAGCTCAGATATATTGCTCAAGCAAGGACTCATCCTTGCCCCCATCATGCAGACACACAGTTTTCTTGGGCTGAGATCCAGACCTTCTTGGAAAGAGCACTAGAAAACTACAAGGCAGTATCACCCACAAACGCATATGAAAAAATTCTAAACATTGCTCTAGTAATACATGAAATGTATAATACATTATGATTAGTGGGTTTAACTCCAGAATGTGAAGTTGATTTAACACTCACAAATAAGTGTAATTTACCACATCAACATTCTAAGAAAGAAAAAAAAAAAAGAATGATCGCATCAATAGACACAGAAAAGGCATTTGACAAAAATCCAACATCAACTTCTAACAAAAAATTCTGGAAACGAGGCATCACATTTATGAAAAGCCTACAACTAACACCATATTTAATGATAAAACCTTAGGTTTTTCCCCTAAGGTCAGGAAGAAAGATTTCTGCTCTCATCATTTCTATTCAACATCATACTGGAGGTTCTAGCCAATGCAGTACAACAAGAAAAAGAAGTAAGAGTCATCAATACTGTAAAGGAAAGAATAAGACTATATTTGCATACAGCAGGATATCTATATAGAAAACCCAATAAAATCTCCAAAAGTCTACTAGATCCAATAAGTGAGGCTGGCAAGTTTGCAGAATGTAAGATCAATACATAAAATCAATTGCATCTCTATATATCAGCAATAAACAATATAATATTAAAATAATGAACACCATTTCAATTACACAAAAATATGAAATGGTGATAAATCTGAGAAAAGATATGAAAGACCTGTATTCTGAAAACTACAAAATAAATCAGAGAATTGAAAAAAGACCTAAATAAATGGGAAGATGTAGATTGCTCATGGTCCAGAAGACACAATATTATTAAGATATTAATTTTCCATATACTGAAATATAGATTCAATGCAATTCAAAGAAAAATCTCAACAGACTTTTTCCATAGAAATGGAAAAATTTATTTTAAAATACATGTATAAAGACAAAGGACTAGAAGAATTAAAATTATTTTAAAAAATTAATTTGGAAGATAAATGCTACCTGATTTCAATAATTATTATAGTACTAAATAATCAGTATGGCAGAATATTGCCACCAAGATAGAAAAATAAATTAGTGTAACAAGCCAGAGAATCTAGAAAAAACTCCGTGCTATAGAGACAACTGATTTTTAACAATGGCACAAAGGCAATTCATGGGAGAAAGGAAAGGCTTCAAAAAAATGGTAGATCAGTTGGTGGTAGATCCACTGGGTATCCATATGAAAAGCGAACATGAATTCTGTATCAGGCACCATATGGAAAAGTTAACTAAAAATATGTCCAAGTGTAAAACCTAAAGTTATAAAATTTCTAGAAGAAAACATGAGAAAATCTTTGTGTCTTTGGCTTATGCAAAGATTTCTTAGATACAACAAAATCATGATCCATGAAAGAGAAAATAACAATCAGTTGGATTTTATCAAAATCAAATTTTCTTTTTGAAAAACATTGTTAAAAGAATAAAAACACAAGTCACAGACTTGCAGAAAATATTTACAAAGCATATATCTAATATATCTAAATTGAAAATATTAGTGCACATCTAATGTAATCTTATATTCAAAATGTATAAATGACTCTCAAAACTCAATAATAAGAAAACAAACAACCCCATAAGCAAATGAGTAAAATATCTGAATAAACATTACCAATGAAGATATATGAATTAAAAAAGAAACACAAGAAAAGGTATTCAAAATTCTTAGTCATTAGTGAAATCCAGCTAAAAAACAAATGAGATAAACACCTACTAAAGTGGCTAAAATTAAAAAGACTGACCATACTAAGTGCTGATGAAGATGTACAGAAACTGGAATTCTCATATGTAGCTGTTGGTAATATAAGAAGGGATAACCTTGGAAATCAGTTTGAAATTTCTTGGAAAGTTAAACGTTCACCTGCCATATGACTCAGCCATACGGCCCACAGGCATGTATCAAAGCTTGTGGTCATGTAGTAGGTCACAATAAATGTTCATAAAAATGGGCACAGCCTAAACACCCATCAACAATGAATAGAATCCAGTATGTCAAGTGAGGAAGTTAGACAATAAACAATGCATTCTGTATGATTCCATATTTGTAAAATTCTAGACAATGCATACTGATATATGGTGATAAAAAGCATAATAGTACAAAGGGGCTGAGAGGTGCTAGGGAAGATTACCAGTGGGCACAAAGAAACGTGATGGACATGGCCCTTACCTAGACAGTGGTGACGGTTCATGATGGGTACAGATGTCAAAAGCTACCAAACGTGTATACTTCAAATATGCGCCACTCAGAGCATGTCAATTAAAGCTGTTAAAACTATTGTAATTGAAGCCATATACAAATGATAAAGTTTTTCAGAAGAAAATGAACGAGCTGTTTTCAGATAATCAAACAAAAATAATAATTGTTGAAAAGACGCTTATTTTCATTTGTAATTAAGGAAAGGCAAATAAAACAGCAAATAAAATATCATAGTTTACCTATTAATCTGGTAAAAGTTTGAATTTTGATAAACCCCAGGGTTGGTCAGGGTCTGGGATAAAACATCCTCTCATGCACTGTCAGGAGGAATCTATTGAAAAACCTTACTTGGAGGACAATTAAGGCCATATTTATTAAAATTAAAAATGTACCAAGTGTAAATCCAATTATTTTGTAGTAATTTGCTCTAGGCATCTATTGGCAAATACACATCGAATATAATAATATTTGATATGAGAAAATAGTCAACCATCAAATAAAGAAACAGATTGGGTAAATATGCACAGTGGAAGTCACATCATTTACAGTGCCACATAT
Source organism: Phataginus tricuspis (assembly GCA_029783875.1). NCBI lineage: Eukaryota > Metazoa > Chordata > Mammalia > Pholidota > Manidae > Phataginus > Phataginus tricuspis. Next base: position 14,829,220 of record JAQQAC010004778.1, on the reverse strand, counting down.
TTTTCAAAAGAAAGATGTTGATGTAAATATGCTGGTATAGAAAAAGTCAGGAATATATGTTACTGAGTGAAATGAGCAAAGTATAGAGTATGGTATATATAGGTGATTCAATTTGTGAAAAATCCAAGTTTTGACACACGCACACCACACATGACCCTGTGCATGACACACTTCACAAAGGGTGCACACGCACATGCTTTGGAGAAAGGTTAATTCTGTAATCCTATGTGTGGTCCCAGATGTTTTTCGAAAAATTCTAAACCCGATTCTATTACTACCATTTGCACAATGAATAAAACTAAAACTTGAAACATGAAGTCAATTCATACCAAACTTCAGGGAGTTGAATTAAAAGTTGTCACTCTTGAATTTGGGATTACGAAAATTAAATACCTGGGTAACATGTAGAAATGTTTCCTGAACTTGACCAATGTATTGTTATTTTGAGGCTCCAGCCTTAAGACGATCTCCTTACGGACGTCTGACTATTTGTTCAGCTACTTCCCTGGTGGAGTGGAAAAATGGGGCATGGTTTTGGCTGGAGCAGGAGTACCAGCCCTGCCCCTAGGCCATGAGACCCTGGACAAATTACTACCTCTCGAACCACAGTTGCTTTGCCTGTAAAATGGGAATATACCCTTTGTCACAAGAGTGTGCTAAAATACATCGAAAGGATGAAACCTATTTTTTCTGAAATCATAGGACTATTTCTTCTTTTTTTATGCCAAGGAAATTTTATTCAAAATTTTGTGGAAGTTAGATGCCTAAGAAGGGAAGTTCTCTTTCATTGACAGGGTTCTTGATTCTGGCTCAGAGGAGGGAGACTGGGGCTCTGTCAGCCAAATTTCATCAACAGGGCAGACGAGAGATGCTCCTGGTGTCCTGGGTAACTTGGGAGGATGGCCCTGGACGAACTTCACTATTTTTTGTCCTCTGGGTTGTCTTTGGGAGAGTGAAGGTAGCTGTTTGGCCGGTGTTTGTGTGTATGCTTTTTTTCTGGGTAAATATTGATTTTTCTAGCTGGATCACTGAACTCCCAAGAAAAACTCTCCACTTCATAAGAGACCATTTGTAAGAGGGTAAATACTAGTCATATTCATAAATACCAGGTGAAATAAATTTTATGCATGCTTGGGCTTGAGAGATGGAATAACTGGTGTTATGATGTGGAAAAATCATCAAGATAGAATCATGGAATCTGAAGGCGAAGTGCTATTGCAAGTTTGCCAGCAAAGAGGGATGTTTGTGACCCATTTTCTAAGTTTGCCATTTACTTGGTGACAATTCAGCACGTCACCTAATCTCTTTTGGCCTGATGCACAAAATGGGACTAGCTAGATATACCTCTTCTTGCAAGGTATTGGGATATTTGCATGAGCAATTATGTAGTGCATTGATAAACATCATTTGGTTGTTACTCACAAGGCATTCATCCATCGCCTGGATTTTTTTTTTTTTTAACATATAAGAGAAAGAAAATGGTCTCCATGCTTGACAGGGTGTAAGAGAGGAAGGAGACAGAAGCAGAAAGCTTTTCTGAATATGGGTGGGTGAATATTTCTTCCAAAACTTAGGGGCTTTAAAAATGCCGCTAAGCACTGGTTCCTTTAATTTTCTGGGAGAGAATTTCTGCATTTGCTTAAAAAGGAAATCAGGTGTTAGCTACAAATCTGAAAACAAATCAAGGAATATAGCTTAAAGTAAATTCCCTGGGGATGGCTACCAACAGGTCCCTTCACCCACCAGGCAGAAAATCTGAGCAGTTGCCTGATAAGAGTACCCCAAGTTGCCACAGAGGTTAATCCATTCCTGATGCCGTTCCGTGGAAATGGAGATGCTTATCCAGTGTGTCATGCCAAAGGCATGATTTCTGCAGGCGCTGCCGGTCACCTCCCTGCCCTGGCTACGTGAGAGGCCCTGGTAGGAATCCCAGATCTTTCTCACCAAGCACAAAATTTCCCCAGGGTTTCTGGGCATGTCTTAATTCCTGCTAACGGATGGTAATTTTGACCTGCGAGTTAACAGGCGCTGCCCTTTGCATTTCTTTTGGCCTTCGTGCAATCTATTAAGGCATTTAAGCTTGTGCCTTCTACATCAAACACTCCTATTCTTAAAAGCAAAGTTTTAAGTAAAAAATGACGAGGTTAATTATTCTGAAATATGCTGTTTATAGCGTAAACTCCATAAAACAGAATACGTGATTTAATACACCAACGAAGACAGTACTGGTTTTCGTTTCTGTACAATCAGGGACTAAATCTATGTCACTCACTCCCCTATGTGTGGTGGAAATGGTTTTATGTTCCATTTTAGTTTAAATTATACACATCAAAATCATAATAGAACACAGTCTACTCTGTTGCCAAAACCTGCTAGGTTAGATCATCTATTAAACTCTATTTATTTTTTATGACAAACAAGAAAAATGGCAAAGCAGCTACTGAATGCCCACTAATGAACACCAAATGCCTCTCGGGGTCTCTTCATATTGCTCTCATTTGTTCGGGAGTCCAGTTAACTTCCTCTTGGATGCTCTACCTCCCAAAAATAATCCTAAGAAGAAGCTGGTTTTCATAAGCTACCGGGGATCGAGCCCGTTACCATCTGCCCTCATGTTCTGATTCTGGGGTCAAAAGTTTGATTCCTCTTTGACATGCAGAGCTTCATTAAAAGGAGAAAATCTCCTGCCCCGTGGATGTTCTTTGTCTTAGGGACCAAACGAACAAAACGAAATATCAGCTGTAAGTTTACAAGAGTCATCCCTGCAACCACAGACAGTTCTAGAAAGGGTGACAGATGAAAACACGGATAGGCAACAACCAAGACAGGGAGAGGGTTTCCTGAGAATCACACTCAGAGAACTCAGAGGGGCATTTGGAGTGAATGTGATCAACCATTCAGATTTTTGACAGTGTGGTAGATGTTTATACGCTGTGTAGTTTTGCATGTTTATTAGGAAATCTTCCCAAATTCTATGTATAACCATTCCTCATGTGCCATGTTTTTCTAGAACATGCCTAGCACAGCCCAGGCAAGAGCAAAGCCCCCCACAGTGCACAGGTGGCACCTGCTTGCCAACCACTGCTTTCCGGGGGAGGGACTCCGGAAGTAGAAGGACGCCCTTGGGACCCTGAGGAAAAAAACACTGCCTTGTTTTTTTCATAGCATAGCCCACAAAGGATAGAGAAGAAAGGCTGCTTAGTCATTAATACAGACTCTAGTCAGTAGGGCCGTGCAAGAGGAAATGCAGACTGCTTTTCCTTCGAGAAGAGGTCTAGGGGATGTAATGGTTGGCAAGTTAAGCAAGTTTTGAAACATCAGCTCTTTTGCCTCATTCCCCAGATACTAGCTTATTTGTCTCTTGGTCTTAGACTTTTGGTGGTGGGGACCGTTTTATCCTTTTTGTCTGTCTTCATGGGTCTTTAAATAAGAAGTTAGGGGTATGGGCAAGCAGGTGTCATTTTGAGCTGGAAATCCATGATGCGCTTTTAGCTGCATCACACTGATTTCATTTGAAAGTGTGTTTTGTAATAGGTCCTTTGATGCTGGGACTATCTACCCCAAAACATGGCGCAATCTGTCTTCTGAAGGTGGCAAGTAAATCATGAGATGGGAGTATGGAGAAAGCAAAAACCCACAGCCCCCAGGATGACATGTGGTGTGCACATATTTTCCTCTTCTAATGAAAAATATGAAAAAGTGTTTTTGCACACACTCAGTGGGCTTGCCATAAGGGAGTGTGTGCTTGTAGTACGAGGATGGCAGGGAAGGTGAAAATAACATGCTTACATAGGCTCGGAATATTCTGGCTTCCAGAGACTGTTCAGGAAACAACCTCTTCCCATGTGCTTTATCATGCAGCATATGTCTGTTAAAACAATTCCTGTATTGAACTCTTTCATGCCTTGCTGACTGTCCTCCTGTCCTCCCACTCATTCCTCACACAAGGTGAGCTGAATGATAATATCTGAGGAAGCCCAGATGAGGCTTATGGTCACGGCTTGCTTACCACGCAGTTCCACACGGAAGGTAGTTTGAGCCAGATCCTGTTCTTAATTTGAATTCACTATGTGCAAACCATTAGGGAAATTTTTTTCTGCCTTACAACTCTGGTAGACTCGTAGGTTTGCCAGATAAATTATAAGATGGCCAATTAAACTTGAATTTCAGGAAAAAAACAAACAAACAATTTTTTAGTATAAGATGTCCCAAATATTGCATGGGACCCACTTATACCAAAAGTAGTTATTCACTATTTATCTGAAATTTACATTGAATTGGGTATCCTGAATTTTTGTTGTTGTCTTAATCTATCAACTCTACCTATAGGGCTCTGCATTTGTAGTCATTTTTAAGTACTAGTAACAGAGAAACCGGGAAACTGTTTACCTGCCATGCCTTCTCCATTACCTGGCAAGACACTGCCTATTTTCTGTAGAAAAATAAATGGTCCATGATGAAATGCACATGTAAATTCTATAGGCATTTTTCCCCTATGCAAAAACTAAATTTAGATCACAATTATTTTGTAAGTTCTAATAGCAATTACATAATCGTGGTTCAATATATGATATAAGGAAATTATCCATTACAGCATTTACACATTTATGCTTCAATTTAATCCAAAATTAATAAGGGTTCAAGAAGGTTCATTGTGGGTGAAAGTGGTCAAAGATACAACTTTCCAGCAACACGAGGATGTAATGTGCAGCGTGGTGACTATCGTTAACAACACTGTTTTGTATATTTGAAAGTTGCTCAGAGAGTAGATCTTAGAAGTTCTCATCACAAGAAAGTTATTACTATGTATGGTGACAGATGTTAACTAGACTTTTGTGGTGATCATTCGGCAATAGACACACATCGAATCATTAGGTTGTACACCTAAAACTAATACAATGTTGTATGTCAGTTATATCTCAGTTTTTTCAAAAAGACTAAAAAGAAGATTCTTAAAGAATTTCAGTCCCTTCGCAAAGGAAGGATAAATGAGTTTTCCCAATTTAAGTACGAAAAACTGAGGGGCATTTTACCATTTCTTCTAGGTTAGCCAATTTGCTGGCATATAATCGTAGAAGGAAGGAAATAACAAAGATAAAAGCAGAAACCAGCAAAATAGAGAAAAGAAAAGCGATAGAAAAACCAATGAAACTAAGAGTTGATTTTTGAAAGAATCCACAAAATTGTCAAACTTTAACAGAACTAACTGAAAAAAAAAAGAAGATTCCAATCAATTTAGAAATGAAAATGGAAACATTGCAACCAATGCCATAGAATTTAAAAGAATTATAAGGCTCCTAGTTCTAATAGCCTGGTAAATTCTCTTCTATCTCCATGAGCCACACACACATTCTTTGGTTGGAAGAATTTTCTGTCTGCAACTGTAGCCCAGTTAGGAATGCTGAGAGTTGGCATCCCTCTGCTTAACAAGAAGAGGAACACTTGGTTTAGTGAGCAGGAAGACCTCATTGGAACCCTACTACATGGAAGGAACAATGATTTAGGCAAGATTCAAGGAGATTCCAATAAAGATATTTATTCAACAGCAATACAGTGGTCTCCCCTTACCCATGGTTTTGCTTTGCACAGTTTCAGTTACCCACAGTCAACCGTGGTCTGGAAACAGATGGTCCTCCTTGTGACATAGCATTCAAAGGTCAGCATAGCCTAACCCTACATCACAACACCCACACAGTTCACCTCACTTGATCTCATCACATACATATGCTATCATCTCACATCAGCATAAGAAAGGTTGTACAGTGCAATAAGATATTTTGAGAGACCACATTCACATAGCTTTTATTGCAATATATTGTTATAATTATTCTATTTTATTATCAGTTACTGTGTCAATCTCTGAATATGCCTAATTTATAAATTAAACTTTATCAGAGATATGGGTATATAGGAAAAAAACAGCATGTATGGGGTTCAGTACTAGCCACCATTTCAGTCAACCACTGGACATCTAGGAACACATCTCTGCAGATAAGGGGCAGGTGGTGGGGGGCTGCCATACCTATAAAATCAGGCTAAGTAAAAAGAAAAACAGAATTCTCCTGGGATGAAGGACACCTGCTTAGCAGTTCATTCCTGGGACTTGTCCACTTTGCTTTTTTTATTTTCTAGTTTCCTAATTTATGACTCCTGACTCTAAAGCTTAAAGTATGAATTTTGACCAAAGTTTTAAGTGGTGGAGCTAGGAGTCAAGCCTGCCAGGCTCCAAGCAGGCAGTTATATTTTATTTAATTTGAATTAGAAAATCGGGAAAAGCACAGTACAGAATATTATTTAACATCATATTTTCTGCCAAAATAAAGTGTAAATTTTTTTAAAAAACAGTCAAGAATTGGAAAATTTTAAAGCCAGTTGACAGGACTTAATTATGAGAAGTTTGTATCCATCGCCATGGCTGATTAAAAACAAACAAAATACCCAAATTTTTCTTAGCATTTCATGAAGCATGCTGCAATTAACATGCATTGGTATACCTGTGCAGTTTGGGTAAGCATTATGAAGGTCTTAATAATATTATTTTTACAATTCATTATTTAGTATTCATTGTTATTACTAATGTTAAAAATATATCTCCTTTAACAGTGACATGTCGCATTGCTAGAGTTATAGTTGAAAACTGCACCTGGAAATCACTAACTTTTAGAAAGATGATAAATGTGATAAAACACTATGTAGTAGGTCAAATTACTGAAAGGTGCATGTTGTTAATTTTGGAGAGAATACCAAGAGAAACATTAGCAATGTTGCTAAGGAAATAAAAGCAGTCTTAAAGCAAACATATATAATAAAAGTTGAAAGAGTTTGTGGTCCCCAAATTTAATTTGCTCCTTCACTCCACTTTGACATTTGTTCCTAAGAGAAAATTAGACTTAAATAATGCTAGGTTTTCAGGAATGCATCTCTTATACGAAGTGCAACCACCTGCATTTTTCATTAAAAACCCCTGACAATATTTTGCCTTTATGTCCAGTTTTATGACAGAGCCTTGTGGTTTATCAGCAAAATTGAATTTCCATGAGGATGAAAACTAATGTAGCCTCAGAACCTAATACCATGTTGGCCTGGAAAATAATAGTGTCTAAGGAATATTTGGTGAATAAGTAAATGAATAAGTATACAACCTCAGATAACTTAGCACCAGTACCAATCCAAAAACTTCACTCTAAACACAAAATCCCTGTAGAACATTTATAAGAGGTTCATTCTTGGGAAAGATACCCATACTTCTCCATTCAAAGAATTGATCATTTATCCCTAATATTTCTTGCCAAGTAATAAATAATCAAACCAGCTTAAAATCCGTTAGTAACCCAAATAAATAAGTCTTGGGCACAAACTGTTTCAAAGGCATCAAAATCTGTCCCCTGTGGGGTTTTTTTTTTTTTTTTTTAGTATACAATGTTTTGTTCTGGTGCTCTCCATCTACGCCGAGAGTAAATATAAGACATAGCTTTTTGAAACCCAGCTCTGTGTCCACCAAAATGGATGATAAATTGTTAGTTATATCACACAGGGTGCTTTTTATGAGAAACCCTGGAATAAATTCCTGCCTGGTGCTAGCTCGTCTCAACAAATAGATTTTTCTGAATAATTGATTTGCTTCCATCTCTTTGAAACAGTCAGTTGTATAATTGAGGCTTTTCTTGCACGTGTGCGTGTGTTAAGTGCTAGAAAACTTACCACCTGAATTTGCGATCCAGCACAGTGAGGGGCCGCCCAGTTTCCAGCCATGGTTTTCATCCCTCCCCTTGCCTTTCTTTTCTTGATTTCTCTTTTAATTTAGCTTGTGTTTTTTTCATCCCTCCTAAGCTCCTTTGGAACAAGGCTGTGTAACAAATAATGTCGAAATAAATAATGTGAAAATCTATCAAAGCCACTAGTTTTCTTTAACCCTTCGAAGCGTGAGTTAAAGCATGGTGCTCGCTTTAGTAAATGAGACAGGCATGCATTCATTCCTTTTTCACAAACCCTGGTGTGGCTTTTTCCAGCCTAGATAACATTTTGGTAAATGCCCAGTAATTAACTTTGGCTATAGGTGGCACTAACTTATCTGGTATGAAATCTAAACCCGCTGCTTTGTATTTTGGAGGGTGGAGCCTATCACATTATTCATCTCTCCAGCTCAGAGGCTGTGCGTTGATAGGTAACACTGCGATTTTTCAATGCCTCTCCCCATGTAGGTGCCATCTGGTCTTTACCTGCTGTCATTATATCTGGCTTGACAGTTCCACCTTGTGCATTTTCCAGTAATTGAACCAATAACTCCAATTTATTGCATAACTTGCTAGCAACATCTAAGACACAGAATATGAAAGACTGTAAACTCAGACCTGTGTTCATCTCTCTGTTATTTACCAGCTTTGTGAATTTGGGATAATAGTTAACCCCTCTGTGTCTCAGTTTCTTCATCTACAAAATGAGATTACTAGCAGGAAGCTGTGGGATTCAATGAAGCAGTGTACATAAAATACTTGGTGCAGTGCCTGACGTACGGGTACTAGTCACTAAAAATATTCTGTTCTGTTCTTGCTAGTGATGTGGTTTGCCTGAGTTTTACTTTGCACAACATCCACTCAATGGGCCCCTGAGCCTCTAGCTGACCTTGCCCTTTTTGTGGATATAAAGAGTCTATTATTTCAGTCTTGGAGTCCCTTACCAATACCCTCCTAAAGTCTTTTTTTTTTTCTCTCGGGCATGTCTAATTTCTAGTGTATGCCTTCCTGTTTTCCTCACTTAGCCTGTCTTTCCATTTTTGAAAAATGGCAGGAGAAAAACCTATTTTATTTTGCCAGCTGACCATGAAGAGTTGTATGTGTCCTTTTGTTGTTTTCTTTAAAGTGCCAGGTCTTTCGGTTCATTGGCATGCATTTATCCTGGACTTCAGCGAGCTATTCTAAAATAGTCACCAGGCTGTCTTAGCTTTTAAACTCTTCCTTTCAATTTTTCCCCTAACAAATGTTCCATTTGGCCATTAAGCTCTTTTCATGAATAATAACATGAGGCATTTCTTTGGTTTTTCTTCTCCCCCTAGAAAGTAAAAATTGCCTTGACAACTGCTCACTAGTGTTTCACCCCCAATTCCTTCCTGCAAGTCATGTCTTGGGGCCAAGTTCCACATCTTTCCTTCCTTCTGTATTATTCTACAAAGCTGTCTTCTCACAGACTTTACCTCTACCTGTCTCTTGATCGGTTTTTTGCCAGCCTACATGGATCCCTCTACTGCCCATTCCTTTACCCACTCAACAAGTATTTGAATAATGCTGCTGTAAACATAGGAGTGCCTAAGTCTCTTTAGTAACCTGTTTTAATTTCCTTTGGACATACACCCAGAAGTGAGACTGCAGAATTGTATGGTAATTCTGTATATACAATAGAATGCTATTCAGCCGTGAGAGAAAGAGGAAATTCTGCCATTTGCAACAACACGGATGGGCCTTGAGGACATGTTAAGTGAAATAAATCAGACAGAGAAAGACAAATACTGATCTTTTTCTTTTTTACATTAAAATATTATCTTTATTTAGGTTACTGATTCAGCCCATGTTTCAAGACTGATCAACATAAAGAAGTAAGTAAGACGCTAATTGGAAGTCTTACCTCTCTCTAAACTCTGGCCAAGAGAGTCAAGGTGGCCACTATAACCAGAACTCCAACCTAGTCGAGTCACAGACTAGTTGTCATGAACGACCTATGGTGTGCACAGCTGCGCAGAGGCCAAAGACATGGCAGCACCTGGCTCTCCTCTTTTCTGTTGATGTCTGTCTGTTTGACAACTCACTTTCGCTTTCCATGCTAAGTTCCCAATAAAGTCCAAAGAGGGTCAGGGTCAACCCAGTCCAGGGCTCTTCTGGAGAAATGCATTCTTAAACTCTTACGCCTACAACTTTATTTTTGCCAGCGTGAAGTTCAGATGGAAATGCACAGTACAGTTTAGATGATGGTGGAGACTAAATCAAGAGCTGAAGTCAAGCAGGAACCCAAGTTAAGGCATGAATGCACATGCGTGCACACATATGCACACACACACCACCACGCTGTCATGAACACAGGATTCCTTCCATTGCCTGCTGAGAGGCACTGAGGGTTGGCCAGCTAACCACAGCTGCTAATAATTCTGGAAAATTCTCCCCACAATTTTATGTTAGCAGCTGTGTGTATATGTTTCATCAAAAATGAATAAATAAATAAAGAGAAAAAAGAAAAACTAGACAAAAACAAAACAAAAACCTAAAACCCCCTTAATCTCCTACAATGGCCCTTGAACATGGAACTCATGTAGCAGCATCAAGGGCTGGTTCTTTAATAATTCACAAATCAAAGGCTATATGTATGATATCTCTTCTATGGGGAATCTAAAAAAAAACCTAAATCATAAAAGCCAAGAGTAAATGGTGGTTACCAGGAGCTGGGGTCAGGGAAATGGGAGATGTTTGAGGGCACATACCTGCAACAAGTAGATAAGTAAGTCTGGGAGGCCTAACACACAATACAGCGATTATAGACAAAGTATATAGATTGTTACCATGGCCACCATATTGCAATACAAATGTATTAAATCGATGTTATTATATGTAATATATGTATATAATAAACCTACACAATGTTGTATGTCAAATGTAACTCAGTTGAAAAAATACATAAGTATTTGAGTAACCTCTATTGTTTGTCAAGTTTTCTGATAAGTGAAGGGACCTCCTTGGAACACAAAATACCATTCCTGATCTCAGGGAATTTGCATTCCAGTAAGGGCTAGTTATGACAGAGACGGGCAGGAGAGGTGCCCTACTCCGTCATATTGGTTTAGGAAATATCCCCTCAAAGGGGATGATATATTAGCTGAGCTGATAGAAAAAAATGAATTATTACAAATATTATCCCACAATAGTGGCTACTGGAAGCAAAGAGACATGGAAGATGAGTTATGTTTCTATAGATTGAGTGATAATGAAGTAGAGAAAACACATCAGCTAACTCTTCCGAGAAACTTGGCTGTCCAAGACTGGGAAGAAGTAGGGCAGGGGAGGGAACGTACAGGAGGGAACTGATAGACAAAATAAAGAGATGCATCAAGGGACTGGTCTGGATAGCTTTACCCAAGGAATAGTGTTGTGACAACTGAAAGAGAGAGCTGTAAGGCTAGGAGCTGATGGCCGGGAACATGGGTGGTTGTGAAGAGATGAAGTCGGGGTCATGGGACCTGAGGAGACTGAAGGACTGTTGCGTAGCCTGTCAGCATGGAAGCTGAAGCCATCAGGCCATGATGTGGGTAGGGAGGAAGTCAGTAAGGCCCCTGCTAAAGATTTTAGTAAGTGAGGAAGAGACCTGGGAAAGTCAGGAAACAATTCAAGAAGTAATAGAGAGAAAGATAATAACAGCCTGGGCTCCACAGTCCAAGAAACAGGGGTTAAGACCCAGCTTTGTCCTTCAACCATGTGACCTGGGACAGTTCACCATACTGCCCCCGAAGCCTCGCTGTCCTCATCTGGGAGCCGGGATAGTTATATTGCGGACCTCCTAGAGTGGGAGCATTGGACGAGAATAACAATACATGATAAATGCTCAGTCAGGTGGCTGAGACGCTAAGACAGTAGATACCAGATTCCAGGACAATGAGCCTGAGTGAGTGTAAATGATCAGAAAAAATACCTATAACAGACACAAAACACAAACCTTACCCCTTAACCCTTTAACCCCTTAACCCCTTATCTACGTGGAGGGAAAAAAATGAAACCATCACTTGTGGGCTCTAAGGGGAAATATTTGTTAAAGGGCTTTCCCTGGAGAACGTGAGGCTTTAAGGCCTCCCCGGCCCCTCCCCACGAAGGAGAGGGTGGGGCTTCAGCCGTGGGGCTGGCCCACCAACGCGCTTCCCAGATGCTGCATTTCTTAGCAGTTGGCGACCCTGCATCTAGCAAGTCGATGGGTGCCCTTTTCCCAACAGCATCTGCTTGCTCACTTTCTATCTCTGGGTCGCATTTTGGTAATTCTTGCAATATTTTTCACATTTTTATTATTTTATTGGTTATGTTGATCTGTGATCGGTGATTATGACAGTGATTTTCGGTGATTGCTAAAGGCTCAGGTTATGGGTAGCATTCTTTTAACAATAAAGTATTTTAAAATTACAGTCTGTATGTTGGTTTTTTTTTAGACACCATGCTATTGCACTTAGTAGACTATAATATAGTGTGAACAGAAGTTTTATATTTACTGGAAAGCCAAAATATTCCACTCAACTCATTTAATTATAATACTGGCTTTACTGTGTTGGTCTGAAACCAAACTCATACTATCTCTGAGGCTTGTACTTGGAGGATTCCCTATGTGCTCCCTGTGGTATGAGAGAGAATGTACCAAGGTCTCACTTTCTTCTGAGAAATCTAAGGGACTAGCTGTGGATAGATTAGTCAAAGGACAGATTTCTGCATTGAATTCAGCCTGCGCCCTAGCAGCTGGGCGGGGCAAAAGCTCGGCTGGCATTTCCCACGGACCAGATGTGGCCCCGCTCAAGAAAGGGCTGTGGGGTTATGCTGGGTCCTGCCCAGCTGGGCAGACTGGGTGGGCCATGGCGTCTGGCCAGACAGGAGCTTGGAGGAAGAACGCCAGACTCCTGAGGTCTGGAGAAGGAACAGGGCAAGCCAGTCTGGTGGGGAGTGGTCTCCAAGGACCTCCCTTCAGGAAGGCTTCTTCCTAGAGCAAACCGGATGGGAGCTGAGGAAAGGAACAGCTGTGAATGGATACGGAGAGCAGGTCTGCACGGTCCAGACTGGATAGTCCAGCTCCTAAACTGAGGCCATGCCTGGCAATTTAATGACGCTGGAATGATCAGAAGAGTACAGCTCTAGGTGGGTTTTCTTTAGAAGAAGGGAAGGAACTTCCCATGCCAAATATATTAGAGAGGGGCAGTGAGAGACAAAACTAGGTTTTGCTTTCTTTTTTAACACCCCTGAGCTCTGTGTGCACAACACTGCATTACACTATCATTATTAAATGGCAAGGATGCGGTTCAGCAAAAGAAGACAGCTGTTTGACATCAGCCTCAAAGAAACAGGGTTTTACTTGAAGTTGGAGAGTTCCTTTAATTCTAGCAGTAACTCTGGGGCAAGAGACGATCCCTAGCTCTGACCCCGAGACACACGGAACGGAAGTGAGTTGTCTAGGAGAAGTTGTCCCATAGTTGTTGTCTAGGAGAAGTCATGGGAAGGCTATGTTCCATCAAGCGTGGAGGAGGAGAGAGAGCCTGGGAAGAGGCTGAACATGTGGGGAGAGTCTATTTGTCTGGAATGGGCGACCTTGTGTATATGGAGTGGAGGGTGAGTCAGGGGAGAGAAAGGAGAGAGCATAATGGGCAAGATAAAAAGAGGAGAGTGGGTTATATAGACACTTAATCCGCACTTAGGACAGAGCTGGTACAGGGCAGGTAAACGCCATGAACTCGGAGCAAGGGCCTGAGCCTCTGAGGGCGGCTGCGGCTTGAGCGTGATGAACTCTACAGCTTCCCGCTGAGAGTCCTAATGCCAACTAGACTGCATTTAACTGAGCAGGTTAAATATTTATATGTATAATCTAATATATATATATGTATCCACACTCCAGCCTCACAGTTCAGGTAAACCGATGGTGTACAGGTGGGTACTAGGTGCATGATTCTATTATTACTCCTCACCACATCTCTAGTTTAAATATAATGTTCCTGTTCTCATTAGACATTAGTGACATATTTGTCATGCATTTGTGTGTACATACAGACATGCCTCACATATACATATGCCATGTGTGTGTATCTGTGTACATCTGTGTATATACATGTCATATATACACATATGCTGTACACACATATACACAGGTCACGTGTATAGATGCTTATAAAGATGTCACACATATATACATAAGATGTATGTATATATGGCCTCTGCATATGTGTGTATATGCCCAGAAATGACAAGGTGTATATGCATAGCCATTCAGTGTCTCCTTCTATAAGGCAGCAATGACATGAGCAATCGAGGACAAGCATGGCTGGTAGTACAGAGAATGGACCTTCCTTCTTCATTCACCACTCCTCCCTTGTCTCCACTGCTCTGAAATTTCCAGTGGGGAGCTCTGTGCTCTCCACTCCAGTACTTCTTGTTTGGATTTGTGACAGTGTTTTTGCTCTGGTGACACTGCCTCCTGTGTTATGACTATGGTTCATATCCCCTGAGTTCTGAATGCAGGAACACTAAATCCACTGCCCATTTCTCCATCCAAGCCCAGCTTTGCCTTTGGGGTTCTGCCCTGATGTTGGGAGAAGTAGGGAGAGGAATGAGAACCTCTGTGACTCCCCAGAATAAGATAATACCTGAACCTCACCTAACCCCAATGCTAGCACCTCCCAGGGCTCCATTCCATCGGCTGTGTGGAAATATGTCGGGATTTGGCACTCCCTGGAATTAAACCAAGTCACAGGCTAGACATGCTTTTTACTTGAGTATATTCCATTTTGCTTCAGGAAACTACATTTACATGTTCATGCATGTTATGTGTATTTCACTAATAGGCATTTGCCATGTTTTTCACTTGGCAATTTCCCAAACATTTTCATGCCCCGTGTCTCAGGCACAGTGGTTAAAAAACATGGGCTTTTAGTAGAAACAGACCTGAGTTCAGATTTGCCTTCTTAACTTGATGGCTGTGTAACTTCACACCACTGAGGAGACCTTTGTACCTCATTTTCCTTGTCTGAAAAGGGTATTAATAAGTAGTCCCACTTGCCTTAAGGAGCAAGTGAAATACTCTATGTAAAATTCTTAACCCAATGACTGATACTCAGTGAAAATGTTAGTTATTAATAAGCATGGTACTATTACTAATAACTCCACAAGGGCTGCCTGGTGATCCCTGTTAACAGATAGGGCACGGTTGGCTCAGGAAGTCAAGGGACGGACCACCCCCCGCCCCCCAGGTCACACACTGAAGCGATGATCTCAGAGGCTAAATGCAGTGTTCTTTCCATTGTGTTAATGATTCACTCAAGCTTCAGTATTAGCACCAGAAAAGGCTGGCCATGATCTCTCTCTCTCCTCACCTCTGCCTCTCTATTCATCTATCCATGTATCTGTCAATTAAGATTGGTTTAGTGGTTCCAGCACAACAACAGAATAGAAAGCAGGTCAAAATCTGTGGCAGTATAGCCTGGGTTCAAGGCTGCTCCCAGGTCATACACAGAAGCAATGATCTCAGATGAATCATTTCCCCATCATCTATCTAGATCTATTGTTTATCTATGTACCTACGCATCCGTCCATCCATCCATCACCACTCCATTCTTATTCATTCATCCATCCATGTATCTATCTCTCTATCCATGCAAACATCCATCATCCATGTAGCTATTATGTTTCTATCATTTATCCACCCATCCATATGTAGATACGCACATTCATCATTCCTCCATCCATCCATCTATATGTTTCTTTCTTTTTTAATCATACAATGATTAAGCTGTCTTTTTATAGCACTAACCACTTGTTTGTGTATCAGGTAATCTAACTCTAACTGGTCTTTACTTCGTCTTTCTTTAAAACAGAATTTTTCCTTAAATCCTTAAACCATTTTATGAAGCATCACTGGAGCTACTCTCCCTTTAGAGATTAACTTAGAAGAACTCAGGTAATTCAGTTTACTTCTTAGTGCTTTAGGCATTTTATCCACAACATGGAAAAATACTACTTCCTCCTTCAAAAGGAATATGAGGAATTTGAACATGTATTAGCTTGTGGTTTCTGTGGGATATGGTGTCATGCTGGCTTCCTGAACAGGGGACTGCTTATAAATGGAAAAAGACCTCATAGCAAGAACGCAAGCCCAGTGTGGAATCTAAACACTCTCGCTGAGTATCAGGCAACAGCTTGGATTTCTCTGTTTTCTGAGTGTGACTTGAGTAAGGGAGCCTGGTCTGCCACCCATGATTTTGGCAAGAGATGAAGTGTACGACTAACTGTCCTCTGCGGCTCCCGTGTACAAGCATTGTGAAGGACTTCTGCAAGAAACCAAAATGACATCATCACTGCGGTTATCAGATGGAAGAGCTCTGGGTTTGGGCTGCTAGCGTTTGAATGGAGGCAAAGGAATCCCTCAAGAGTACACCTTACACTCAGTAAGCCTTTGTGGATATGACCACTGACCTTGGAAATCAGCTGAGTTTCAGAACTTTCTATTGACTACAGATAGCTCTTTTATTTCCTTAGTCCTAACGAGCCGGGCTCCCTCCTTCTACCACCTCCCACACTGCCCACCATTCATGAAAATCTGAGTGTTCCTCTGCCAGACACACTTCATTTGGCAAAACTTATTTTATGAGCTCATAATGTGTCCATTCAGGAAATGAAAGATGCATTTATCTAAGATACATTTTGCTTAGACTGGACAATAAGGATGCAGGGTGCTTATCCCACCTTGCAGTACGTTTAAATGTTCACGATTTAAAAAGTCATTTTGAGGATTATTTTGTCCCTCTCAATCTGTAGCTAAGTTCTGTACTCTCCCTGGGTGTGATTATCATTCCCTATATTTCCATCTACCATCTCCCTGATGAAGATGTACAACTATATCTCTAAGGCCAAAACCCTGCTATTTGTCATGAATTTTTATCAGAGCTATCTTGGCAAAAGTTATCATGGCCACATGCCACCTGTATTATAACTTACTTAATTTTTGTTTAAGTTGACTTTATGGACGTATATATGTGAAGCTTTATATCACTACAATAAATAGAAAACCTGTATTAGTTATCAGGCCTAATTAGCAACTATTTGGATATTCATGAGTCAACAGGTGGTCACCAAGACTTGTAGATTTGAGCTCAAAAATAACTTAAATTTGGCCTTTTCTTTCCCTACTGCCAAAGGGCTAGATTTTGCAGCAGTCTCCTACTCCTTTTTCTCTTTCACTTAATTCACCAGCTATACCGAACTATTTGTACTCTGTTTCATTAGTCTAGGGTGCACACTTTTTTCACATTTTAATATCTCTGAAGTCAGCATGCATATTTCAATTGATGGCAAATCATAGGGTCATGGGCACACATGAAAACACCAGCACCTTAAACTGCTAGCACCTTAAAGTTGATAAATGGGTTGGTTCCCTGCACATTTTCACCTTCTGTTTTTGCTCATGTTTCCTCCTGCCTAGGGATGCCCTCCCCCACCTTTTTGCCTATTTTATGCCTTCTTGCCTTTTAAGGAACTTGCCCATTCAGGAATCTTTCCCAGACCGCCCATTCCCCTAGCTGGGGTGGGTATATCCTGCTCTGCACTCCCATTATCCTAGATACATAGCTCTCTTATTATATTTCTAGATTGTATTCTAAATATCTATGTAGGGGTCTGTGTTACCCACCCACCAATCTGCCCTTTGCAGATAGTGACTGTTTATATTTTCATTATAGGCAGCACAGTCAGCTCGTGAAGAGCACAGACCTGGCTCCACCAGTTACAAGTTGCGACCTTGGGTAAGTTGTCAACTGCTCTGTGTCTCTGTTTCTCTGAAAAATGGGGACAGTATTATGTCATCTATTATGTTGGGAAATTAAGTTAGTTAATGCACGGAAAGAACTCATAAAAATATTGGTATATCACAATCACTGTATAAGCCTTAGTTCTTAATAGTGTTACCTTCTTATCTGCAATTTCAGCATAAAACTAAGGCAGGTATAATTAGAATTAAACATATTTCTCATGCCTCAGTCTAGGAAGGTAAAACTTGCTGCTCTGAGGCTGGAAAGTTACCCTACCCGTGGGCACCTCTATGTAGTCCAAATAAAATTGATCTTTTCTTTTTAAGGACAACAGATTTTAACACTATTTTATCCACTGAAGCTCTTCAAGATTATAGAATCATTCTGGGTGCTCAGTGAAAAGCCCACTTAAAAATTCCAACTTTTGCCTTCACAATGGTGAAGATTCAGATAAATGAAAATGGCTATCAGTGCAGATAAAGGGAAGCAAATTTGTCTACTGGTCAATGTCATCTGAAATCAGGTTTATCCCATTTGTGTTTTCACAGATGCTACATGAGGTTAATTAGAAAAGGAAAAACAGAAACAAAATTTTCTGGGACCCATCTGGGTCATGCCTCCTTTTCTCTTAAAAATCAAATTATTTAACAATCATCATCTGATCTTTGTTGGCTGGTACCGACATGGGACATTTCCTTCATATACTGTGAGTCAATAAACTGAACTCTAGGAAAAATTCAGTAAGAGACATAGAAGAAGAATTTACAGCAAAAGTTACCTTTTCATTTAATTTTGAAAAGGAGTGTATAATTCTAGTCACCAAATACCAAGATAACATGCATTTGTTCTATATACATTGCCAGGAATAAGAAAGGTAGAGGAAAGGGTCACATAAAACAACTCCCTCTTGAACCCACTTCAGACCTTGTGGCTAAGCCAGCCTTTCAGTGCGACGTGGTGTTTTCTGATTTCTGAGACTATCTCAGTCAGGCAGTGTTTGATTCTTTCTCTGAAGACAGATAAATTCAGGTTGAGGGTCGCATGTGGCCTTCAAACTAGAATTTTCCTAGCCTGGAACTAATTAGTAGCTAAAGTAAGTCCCATCCAAACCATTCTTTAAGTTCCTAGTTCAATACCTTAAGTTTAAGAACATTTAAATAACAGCTATTAAAGGCCAGGAAGCCCAGCATTAATGATGTTTGCTGTCGACTTAGGGCATCCACAGTACGTCCTGCAAGAGTAGCACAGAAGGTGAACTCCAGAGCAGTGGACGCACACCTCAGCTCTTATAGACCCATGCTGAGGACTGGTTGCAAAAAGATCTCACTCCCAGAGCCTGACTAGAGTTTGATCGAGGAGAGAGTCCCTACGAGGACTCTAACACAAAACCATCTGTCCTCGACTGCCTCAAATACGGCTTCCAACAATGCCTCCCCTCTCTGTACCTACATGTCAGTCAGAACAGGAGACGGAGCTGACTTTCGTCCTCTTTGAATCTTGTCTGCCAGCTCGTTTTGATCAATAGGATGTAACAGAAATTTCTGGCCGTTAAGAGCCCTTCATTCTCTTGCAACCCTGAGCCAAGATTTAAGTAGTCTGACTCTCCCCCTGGCGAGAGGGATGCCCAGGCAGCGTCCAGCATCCCCGCCACCCAGCTCGGGTGCTCACTGTGAGCGGGGAGCTACTTGGGATGTCCAACCTCAGCCACGTCCCCCGGTGAGGTAGAGATGGGCCATCCCTGCAAAGCCCGATCCAAATTGAGACTCCTAAGCAAATAAATGACTGGTGGCGTTTGGAGCCGTTAACTTTAGGGAGGTTGTTTCTCCTCTGAACTCGCACACATGCTCGCGCACCTCTGTCGCGTTTCCCTCTTGCATGTTCCTCACTTTCCTGGGAAATCCGGAGCGATCACGGCCCAGCATCTCCTTTTTCCATTATAATGCTTCCTTAACGAACATTTTTTGAAGAAAAATGAATTTCACTTCAATTGTTTACAGGGATGCTGAGCTCAAACTTTTGATGATTTTACTCTGAGATCATTTTCTACATTTTCATGTTTAGGTTTACAAATAGGAGCAGTGCATTTATCTTCGTTATGAACTACTTCAGTGAAGTCAACATGGGTGGATAGCTGGGTAATGTGAGACCATTCTCACGGTTTGTGCTTTGTCTCCCCTAGCACCAGTTGTCATAACTACACAGTTGTAATGAAATCCGCGATTTTAGTGAAGGTGAACCACGAGATATTTAAACTTATTTATAAATGCAGTTTGTCTTCTGTGATATATGTTAGGAGGCATAAAGGAAGGATTAGAGGTTATATGCCAGTGCTGGCATACTAGGGAGGGGATGCCCACCTATTCTTTTGTAGGAGAGCACATTTTGGGATTGTGAGGACACGTTCTAAGCCACAGGAGAGACAAGTCCTTAACATATATCACAAAAAAAATCAGAGCGGATGGTTGCCCCCCGTGTTATAGGGAAAAGTAGCTTCCCAACCCCAGCTGATATACCTGTACATAATGAGGACAGACTTACCAGTCGGCCTGGTCCCACGGGAATTCCAGAATCCCCACGGAACAAGGCTTGAACCACTTGGTCCTCATAAGCTGTGTGCAAAGACAGGGCATCTTCCCCAGCACTGCTCTTTTACTGCTCCAGAGATCAAATATCAGACTGTCCAATCAGAAACACTCAAAGGGAGACAAAGAAATCCCCTGGAAGTTTGCACTGTGCTTGGTTAGAGGCTTTGCATCTCACAGTTAATGCAGGTAATGCAAGGTCCAGGGGTGTTGAGGTAGACTGTGCCATTTCAAAAGGATTCAGACCACAGTCAGCTCTTGCTTTCCAGGGAAACTTGAGAGAAAACAGCCGTTGTCATCGTGGTTTAACTCCAGTTTCCACAGCCTTATCATTTGGTTCGTCAGAACCCCCATTCTCACCCCCTCGGTCTGAATTCGCAGGAAAGCAGGAACTGAATGAAGTCTGTGCACCGAAGGTGTGGGTTATATTCTAAGCACTGCAATTTGAGGGGTGCAGGAGGGACTCCAGTGATGAGGTGACAGGACCCAATTACTGCCTAATAGGAATTCAAATATTTGTTCCCTTTCTACTGATTAATTCCTCTTTGGGTTTTCCCAGTCAGATCTGTGTAGACGTTTGCAGAGTCACCTAGAGCTTTCATTTTTGGACATCCACATTCTCCAGAATAATCATGTCTGGTCACTGCACAGCGTGGAGGTGACAGCATTTAGGCTGTATGGCTAGAGTCAGGAGTCATGATTTAGAA
Source organism: Phataginus tricuspis (assembly GCA_029783875.1). Lineage (NCBI taxonomy): Eukaryota > Metazoa > Chordata > Mammalia > Pholidota > Manidae > Phataginus > Phataginus tricuspis. The sequence continues at coordinate 14,808,413 of JAQQAC010004778.1, read as the reverse complement.
TTTTCTTCCCCAGGGTCACTTTGATCATGGAGGTTTTCTTCAAATCTAAGATTTCACTTGTTCATTGGGAAAATAATTCATATGTTTGCTAGCAAATCTAATGCAATTAGATTTAATCTAATGCAAACAATTATCTTTCTTTGATTATTGCACCTTTTGCAGACTAGAGAAGTAGGAGTTTCATGGGTTTTTCAAGCCTGCTTCTCCCGTTGAGTTTATTGTAGGCTTCTACCCAGGATACATATTTTTAATGAAGCACAAATCATGTGAATCCTCTGCTTAATAGCATTTGTCCTCCACAGGGTAGGATTTAATATTCTGAGCATAGGACACAAAACTCATCACCACAGGTTGGCAAATTTCTGTAAAGGGCCTGGCAATAAATATTTTAGGCTTTGTAGGCTGGGAAGAACAACTGGGCAACTGTTCTCCCAGAAAAACTAATAGTCATTTTTGTATTTTACATTCAAAAATATGAAAACTATTCTTAGCTGGTGGGCTGTACCAAAACAAGCAAAGGCCCAGATTTGGCCCAAGGGCCATAGTTTGCTGACTCTCACTCTTCATGGTTTTGCCCATATGGAGGGTAAGAAATAACTTTCCCCTGTTCTTCTAGATTCCTGGCCAAGATCCCTCTGCAATAAAAGACAGATGAACAGGAGAAAAACAAACAGAATTTTGATAACATGTATACCTCCTGTATACAGGGAAGTGACCCAGGAAAACGAATAACTCCTCTAAATGGTCCAAACCACCACCTTAAATACTATCTCCGGTTAAAGACAAAAGATGTTGGGGGTGTGCCCGTTGGGAGGAGTCAGTTCTGGGGGGCTACCAGGAAAAGCACAGTACACAAGGGTATGGCTGTATGCACATTTCATTCATTACCTTCTTCTTCACTGATAAGAGTTTTTAAAGATTAAGTCATCCTCCTCTTCCTGGTACAGAGAGGAAGCCATATTTACACATTAATACATGTGAATGTCTCTCACTAAAGGGTAATTCTGCTCATTTGTCAGAACTTCCCCTGTGTCTGCTGTTTCTTAAAAATAACCAGCTCAACACAACCTTAATGCCCGAGAGGCACACTTTGGGATCGCAAATTCTATTCCCCATCGCCCCTCCCGCCACTGGAGCCCCCTCTCTGGCCGAACTCCTTTCTTCTCTCCGCCGCTCGCCAGGGGTCTTCTGACTCCAGGCTGTTTCGTGCCCTTCCTTCCACCACCCGCTCAGAACATGTATTAGCTCTGCAACACTGCCTCCATACCGTGTGCTCTGTTGGCGAAGGCCCTTATGCCCTCTTGCTGTGACGGCGGCTCGTGCATCTTCCCAACATAGCCCATCACACCAGTTGCAACTTTGCCACTTAGTTTACGTTCCGTGGGACATGCTGAAATCCTTGAGGACGCAGATGGTTTTTGAACTATCTTTGAGCAAGCCCCCTGGGCCCAGCAATGGGCCTGTGATATTTTACATGGTCTGCAAATGTTGAATTGGCCTGCTTCCTTTGTCTATAAGGAAAATGGAAACATAAGTTTGATAGAAAAAAAATTGAGAAGGATAAGTGAGATGTTGGCAGTTGGGTTTTTTGGGGTTCTTTTTAATTTTTGGTCTTTATTTCCTTTTCCCCACCCCGAAATCCTTTTCCCTAAAACAAACACATTCCTGTGGAAGCTTCAGAGCATAAACAAACTGATTCACAAGGATGCTGTTCTGAGGATCATAGCCAACTTAAGGTCAGGGTTAGGGCTTGGTGCCAGTGTCACCAAGTTTGGGACTCAAAGAAGTTTTCATATGAGCTGACTTTAGTTTTTACCTCTTTTTTTTTTCTTAATGCAAAATATACCTAACCAAATAAGGATACGAGTAAACACCTCAATCAGAAAATTTTAAATAAAGCGGTGCAAGGATTTTAAAAATTAATAAACTTTATTTTTTATCACTTTTATGTCTACAGAAAAATTAGGATATTACAGCTATAAAAATGACCAAGATATTTTACCTTTAAAATTTTGCCCATTTTCTCTGTTGGTTAGAGTTAGCAAATGTGGGTGTATTTAAGAGCTCCTGGACTATAATATAACAATGCACACCAAAAGCTTACAAAATTTTATCTTAAAACTAGAAAAGTCCATCTCTGAGAATTTTTCCTTGTATATATTCCACAAATATATTTGAAAATGTCAAATATATTCACCGCATTTTGTTTTTAAGGATTCCCACTGCAGCATTCTTTGCAAATAGTAAAAGCTTATATTGTAAAAATGTATCACTGTGCTAAAATATAATGCAGCCCTCAAAAACTATGTGGTATAATATTTAATAAGATAAAGACATGCTTATACTATGTTAAGTTTTTAAAAGCAGATTGCAAATCAAAATATACATATATGTATATGTACTTTTTTTTGTAAAAAAAGGTTACTGTTATTATTATAAGACAGGTAAGATATTCATGTGGTTATCCTGACAAAGGAAAATAGTGTGGGATTAAAAGTGTGACTGTTACACTGCTCAGTTTTCTAAGGGACATCGTTTCCTAAGTGATCACATTTGCTCCTGAATATGATTTTTATATCCCACCCTGCATCCCAGCCCATTCTCCAGCAGCTTGAGGAATCTAATCTTCTCCAAAGTATAAATGAGATCATGTCACTTTCCTGCTTCTAATGAGACTCAGACTAAAATCCAGACTCTTTCACATGATCTAAAACGTGCTCCTGATTCTGGCCCCTGCTTCCTCTCATCTCATGCAGCATCCCATGTGCTCACTGGACTCCAGGCATACCAGTGCCTTCCACGTGCCTCATGAGCTGGTTGCCCTTTGCGCTGGGAATGCTCTTTCTCTGACTTTGCCAGTTTGCACGACTGGCTGCCTTTAGCCCTCCAGGGCTCACCAGCTCTGAGGGGCCTCCCACCCTCTCCCAGTCTCTCTACTTCAGTCTCCTGCTTACTGTTTTCACAGTGCATTCAGTTATCTTGTTTAATCATGGCTCATGTGTTCACTCTCTGTGTCTGGAATATAAATTCCATAGAGCGAGAACCACGTGTGTCCTGTTCTCTGCTGCATCCCCAGTGCCTATTACTGTGCCTGGCACATAGAGGCTGTTCAATCAATATTCGTCCGATGGATGGGCAAATCATTCATTTGAACAACACAAGTAAATGATCAAATCCTGTGCTGTGCTCTTCAGAGATCTAGAAAAAGCAAACAAAAGCTCCAAGATTCTCTTGGAATCCAGAATTTCAAGCTTATGGAGGCAGAGCTTCTGAATTGAAGCTTTGTCTGGGTAGATGGTCCCACAGGCCTCCAACCTACTCTGGTGACATGCACAGCCTTCTTTGTTCTTCTTTCAACCTCAACGTTCTCTGCTTACCTTCTTACCTGAATCCTGCCCAGCTCAAAAGGTCTGGTTCAAGTTCCACCGGCTGGAGTCATGCACATAACAGTGCTACATAGACACATTTTTATTTCATTGGATTGCCCCCATTATGTGGCATTGCAGAGGGAAAGAAGTAATGTCATGTGAAAAACATGAGACCTGAGGGAGAAAGCCTGGCTTTTTGTCACACAGCTTTGCCACTCTCTGAATGAACTTGAGCAAATCATTTAATATCCCTGGGCTTGTCTGCTTGGACCAACATTGTTCACTATGAACTTGAAGTGATGGGGCAGGTAAAAGTACCCAACAAAGTGCCTGACCCACCAGTTCTCAACAGGGAATGCTTCCCCATTCATGAAAGGTCTTCACACCTAGTGAAAAGGAAAAGAATCTCAGTGGAGGATTTCACCCATTTCAGTGTCCTTACTTCCAGGGAAAAGCCCATTTGAGTGTCTGGGCAAAGAGGAGCAGCTTCTAACTCACCTGGCCATCCACTGCCAGGGTACCAGGAGGAGCATATGCTCAATGAAGAAGACTCTTCATGGCTACAGAGCAGATTTCAGTTCAGAATCAGGACCCTATAAGGTAAAGTGCCCTTCACATCACTGCCCTGTGGGAATGCGAGGCTCACAATGTCAAGGAATGTGATAAACGTTGGGGTTTTATGAACAACATGGTCACTGATGTTAATATCTTGGTGTCCATTGGTCTCTATTGCATTTCTGCAGGGGTTTGAGGAAGCTAGCAAAGAAGGCTGCGTTTTGTACTTCTTATTTATTAGCAGACCCATTTGTTGTCAGCCTTTCTCTCCACAAAACATTTCATCCTGAAATATGAGAATGAGCCTGGGACATTAGAAAGAGTTACGATTTAGATGCAGAAGGCTTGGTGACCAGATCAGGCTAGGTACAGCAGTCAACTGTTCTGTGTCCCTGATCTTTGACTCCACTGATGGATGTCCATTTTCATCTTACTCACAGAGAGATGCAAAACATTAAGAATGGGGTCTCCTGAACATGAGGCCATTGCTGCCTCACCTGAATCTTATATGATTCCTAAAGAAATCGGACCATATGGCTAGGATTCAAAAGTGGGAGGTGGGTATGGCATTGAATGAGTCACAGTAGAGAGCTGGTAACTAGGCTGGTCTTTCTGAGTGAGGAGGTCGGAATTAAGTGCAAAGAAAGTAGGGGAATTCACATCATCTTTGTTTTTATTAACATTAGCTCGATATTGTGACCTGATGGATTCCTCTTGGGTGACAATACCTCTATTGCTAAAATTTCCATGGGGTAATTTAGTTTAGGATTTTATCCTGCCACCATATAGGGACCCAGTGGATTATATGCTCTCATGTAGTTTGTATGAAAGCTAAAAACCTCTCCTGGGAGCCATTCTGGAAAACAGCATATATCTGAGTTGCTTACAAGTCAACAGTCAACCTGTTGCTCATTTCCCAGCATCTCTTCTACAAGGATGTGCTCAGGAGGAATCACCATGACATGCAGCAGTTGACCTGTGGTGTTTTGCAAATGAGACGTAAGACAGGCTTGAATCTGACATTCTCAAGATAAAAATGTGGCTGGTGGTGGAGATGATTGTAATTGTAGTGTGATTGGTTGGTGGTATTATTGCTTTATTATTATATTTGTTCTCCACAGCAGTTTAGTGAAGATGCCCCATAAGGAGACCCTTTATTTGGGAGTAAGACAGAAATCTCAGTGGATTTGAACATCACCTTGTTTTTAAAGGATCCACAGGAATTTGCAGCCTGTAGATCCAATGATCAAAACGGGTGGATATCATCTGTGTTATGGATATAATTCCCATGGCAATTGTTTGAGGTTATTTCTGGTGTCAGTCTCTCCCCAGTTTTCATAACTAACCTTACAGAAATAAATAACCTATAGAAATAAATAGGAAGGAATCCAGGTAATCCAACAATCTCCTTTCCTCCCACCCCAGCATGGTAATCACTATTTTTGGCTTACTCCGTAGGCTTCTTCCCTACCTGGCACCTCCTCATTTACACACATCTTCCTCATTTTGTTTTGGGCTTTATTTTCCCATGTGGGTAGAAAGGGTAAGCCCTCCTCAGAACCAGAAGTGAGTCACCACTGATCCAAGCTGCTCATGGCAATTCCATCCTCCCTGCCAGTGACTGGTTTAGGACATGGGAGTGGACATAAAGCCCAGGAGGAAGTCTTCAAAGAAGCTTCTGTAGAGCTTTTTCTCTCTGTTGAATAGAGACACCTGGGAGAAATACTCCATTTCCTTCATGAACAACCTTAATTTGTGCTTGATGCCTGGAAGCACTGCAGCCATCTTGTGATCATGAGGACCACCTGCCCTGATAGGCTGAGATAACAGAATAGACACACAGTACCTAGTTGTGCCAGTGAATTAAAATTCCCCATAGTGACCTGTCTCTAACGTGTTATTACATGACAGAACAGATCCCTTATGGCTTATGATACTTATGTTTTTGTGTTGGTTATTTATAGCCCAAAGTATCCTGATACTCCCAATTCCTTAGAAAGAAAAAGGTATAAATAGGAATTACTTCTTTAAGATACATGAGGTAAAGCTGCAAAAATGCAGAAGGTAAGTTTCCAATATAAGTAGGGTGGAAACATTATTCTGTTCCCCTCTCCCAGCCACTCACCTGGATTTCAGCAGGAGAGGCTGCCCACGTGATGGCTTCAGACGTTGGATAACTTAAGTCTGAATCTTGGTTCTGCCACTTACTAGCTATGTGGGTGTCTGTGTCAGGTTACTTAACTATGAACCCTACTTTCCTCATCTCTAAAATGGGGATAATAACATCCCTTGGAGATGTTTTCAGAATTAAGTGAGATGATGCATGCAGAGCAGCGAGCACAGTGCCTGCTGCACGGTAAGATTTCAATAAATTCAGCACCATTTTCATTTCCCTCAGCTCTGAGTATGTTGGCTTATTTTCCAGTTGGCAGCATCTCTTTGACTCTCACCCTTGGCTTCCATGCCCTGGTGTCCTCTTTCTGCTATTTCCCTCACCACCATTTCTTATACCACCCATTGGCTGTGTAGCCATCTCACTTCATGGGGGGTGCTTCGGGTCCCCAGCTTGGACTCCCTGATTGCTCCTTTCTACCTGTGCAGCCGGTGCCCGTAGCCTCTTATGTGGGGCTTGTGTGTTTCTCAGTGAGGGCTTCAAGGACAGCTAGGCTGAGTAAGGCAGAAGACACTCTGTCTGGGTAAGGGGACCTCAGTTAATGACCCAGGACAGATCACTGAGCTTATGAGTTCAGGCTTTTAGAAGCATAGAAAGCATCATACTCCTGACTATGACACCCCATGGCAGGGATGCAGAGGGGCTGTTAATAGGGTGACATTTATGAGAAAATCAGAGCTGGAAACCTGCGTGGTGCCTTGTAGCACAAGAGAACTTGGGACCTAGCCATCCGTAGCAATGGGTGGGTGGACAGGATGCCAGAGAGAGAAAGCTGGGAAAAGGAGAAAGAATACTCAGATGGTACAGTTCTAACTCTCTAGAATTTTCCAGTTTGGGGAGGGAGGTGGGTGTCCATGAATGAATGGGTAGATAGATGAATCCCCATTTTACATGTAAGAAAAGTGAGGCTGAGAGTTTAAATAGTCTTGCTATTCAAAGGCCACATGGGTTGTATGTGTTAGGTAGACTGTTTGTAGGTCACTGCATGTTCTATACCATATTGAAAGAAAAATTGTGTCTGTGTGGTGTTCTTAAGGTTTTTCAGGAGAACCATTTGTTAGAAAAATATGAGTGTAAAGACCTTATCAGCAGCCTGCAGATATTTGAATTCATAAAATGGAAGAAGTATTTTCTGCCCCCAACCTTGCAACTGGCTCACTGTTTCTGCTACATATTTTGATTCGCGGCCATTGTGTACCCTGACTGACTAGGGAAGCATTTCAAGTCCATCAACCACTGTGCATCTGTAAATGTAGATTAACAAGCAGGCTTGACAAAGTGATACTGTATATGTTAATAAACTCATCAGCGTTTGCCAGGGAGACACATGACCTATGGAGCTGCCGATGCTTACCAGTATGATTGTCAGACCAGATGACAGTGTAATGACATCTCCTGACACTTCATTGGAGTAATACCTTAGGACAGGATAATAGGAAATGTGTTTCTCTACTGAACAAAACCTAGTACACAGACTTCAGCTTGAACTCACCCTGCATGTTCCCTTACCTTTTCCCCCATCAGACTGAAATGTTCCCATTTTCTCTCATAGTGTATAAATATACTCATGAAAAGGAAATATGTTGTACAATATCTTTTGGATCAGGCCATTTCAAGTAAATGGAGCTGCAAAATGAAATGTTGGAAATGAAGATGATTATATTCATTACACCTTTGTGTGTAACCCATTTCTTGGAAATTTATTCATATGCTATGCATAATAAACCATAATTTAAAGTCAACTCACATGCAAATTTCTAAACTGGTGCTATTATCCATTATACTGTGTTTCTTGTTTTCCCGACAGAATTTGTCACCATCCCACCCACTAGGAAAGTAAATGGATGAACAAATATAGCTCTAAAGGTTGATTGATTCCACTGGAGAGAACAGGCATGTATCAAAAGAGACTTTATATCTGTTCTCTCAAAATAGGCAGAGAGGCTGACGTTCGATGTGCCCCTTCTATTCATTTTTTGAGGGGGCAATGAATGCGTTGAGAAGTATGTGTTTATTTATATCTTCCCGAAAACAAAGTGCAAAACAGCTTCTGGAAGAGGAGTGGATGCACCGTGCCTTTCTCAGAGTGGGTGTGTTTTCTGAAGTCGTTTTTTATGTTGGTGCTAAAAGGACAATCTTCTGCACAGCAACAAAAGGACAACTTTATTTTACCCTCTATTAATCACAGCACTTCTGTTCACCAAATATGTGGGTTGTTTTTTTTTTACCATACCGACCTATCCCGCTTGTGTCCTACACTCAACTCAATTCCGGTACTGTTTATGTTGCGATCACATGAGACCCCCTAGATTAAGGGCTCTAAAGGGGAGCAGACTATGTCACCCCAAATCTACCTCTTCAGCGTAAGGACTTTTGGGGATGATTATTTCTGAGGCTGCAAACATAGGACAATCTCTGTAAACAGAGTAGTAACTGCCCAGAGTTTCTCATGTATAAAAAAAAAATCTTTATTTGTAAGTGTTGGAGAGGAAAACTTCTCCTCTACCCTCAAAGTTCTCACTGGTCTAAGAACCAAACTGATTTGAAGCAGATTAACAGTAGAAAATCATATTTAATTTTGTGTGTATGAGAACCCCTCATACAGGTTCAAAGACAGAAAGGTAAAATGAGGCATCTATGCCTCTTAGTTAAGGGATGGAAAGGGGTCTGGGGCTTCAAAAGTGAGGAGGACAATTCACAGGGCAGTAAGCAGGGCAGACGTTGGTAATTAGTAGATGTTTGCCTTGCCATATAGATGGGTCGCTCAGATACAATTTATCTCTGCTACACACTCATTCTGGTAAAGACCCCCCAGTTCTTCTAGGGAGGAGCAAAAAGCTTCTCTTGAGCCCACAGGGTCTTGACTGCCTTCAGCTCAAAATTGTGCACATGACAAAGTGATACATTTTGGGGAGGCCTGCCGTAAGTCCGTCTCCCTCTCTGTACCAGGAAGAGGAAGATGAATCTAGAAACTCTCATCAGTGGAGAAGGCACCCACTAAAGTCTGCATGATAATCTTAACCCTGTTTACTGTGCTTTTCATGATCATCTCCCATAACCGGCTCCCCCTCCTCCTGACAATGTCTCCTTTTGTCGTTAGCTGAGTTTGGTATTTAAGGTAGTGGCTTGGGCCATTTTGGAGAATTATTCAGTTTTCTTGGGTCTCTCCCATGTATATAAGAGGTATACATGTTGTTAAAATTCTGTTTGTTTTTCTCCTGTTAATTTGTCTTTTATTATGGTAGAGCGACCTGGAGGTGTCTCAGCTAAGAACCTAGAAGGGTAGAGGGAAATTATTTTTCCTCTCCTACAGCTCAGTCCCACAGAACTGGCCTCAGTTTAGATGCTAATCATAAGTCCTGGGACTCTGGTACTTCTGATAGACTTGTTATAAATGGGGGCTTCCCACAATCCCCTCCTCAGGTTTGATAATTTACTAGAATGGCTCACAGAACTCAGGGAAAAAAAAATGATCAGTTTATTATAAAAAGATTATATGCTTAGTGTTAAAAAAGGAACAACAAGCCCAAATGGAGTCATTTGCTCCCGAGATCAAGACTTAGTTTCAATCCAGTCTGGGAATGTGACCCTTTAACCATCAATCAAGAATTTTCTGGGCAGAACCAATTAGCTCATCTGTCATATGAGTCCTCTCCATCCCCCAAAACTAGATGAGGTCATCTGCATGATAAGACCCTCTGGGCTTCTGCCTAAGGAGGGTGACCCTGCCTAAACCGATCTTTTTTTTCTAAAATGTTTCATGTCCCACCCTCCTTCCCACAGAGACTTTCCACTGTGTGTAACTCTTTGGAGCATCTCTCTGCTTGCTAGCTGCTCAATTCATGAATCTCTTAATAAAACCAATTAGATCTTCAAATGTAGCTATTTGGATTGTGTTTTTTAACATTAGAAACAACTGGTTGGAAGAGATGCATGGCAAGGTGTGTAGAAAAGGGCAGGGAGTTCCCACGCCTTCTGCAGGTGCTCCACCCTTCCAGCACCTCCGCCTGTTCACCAGCCTGGAAGCTGTCCCATCTTTAGTTAGTGTTCTATGGAGGCTTCAGCACATAGGCATGATTGATTAAATCACTGAGCATTAGGGATTCACTCAACCTCCTGCTCTCTAATCACATGATGGATTCCCCTGGCACTGGGCCCCCCTGTTAGGGACTTTGCAAAGGTCACCTCATTAACACAAACTCAGGTGTGGTTGAAAGGGGCTTGTTGAGGTTTACAAAAGACTTTACCCTCACCTCCATCATTCTTATCACTTTGGAAATCCCAAAGGTGTGCGCCAGGAATGGGAACAAAGACTAAACAGATATTTCTTACTCTAAAATCCCATTTTTGCAGGTGCTATAATACAACTGCCAATTTTAAACTTAATTTTATAGGCTCCCCTATCAAAGATTGGAGTTAGATAGTACCTTACAAATCACCTAGTTCAACACTCCTCTGCTGCTGAAGAGTAGCTGGGATGGAGAAAGTGCAAATGACTTGGGATTTTTAAATGTAAAAATGATGCCTCTTAAGCAGGCATCTTCCCTTCTGAGCCTTTGAGGAGCAAGCTCTGCTCACAGCCACTGCCCCCACTTCCTGTTACCATCCTAAGTGGTAGCAAGGAGGTGGTCATGGTGGTTTCACAAAAGAGAAAGTGCCTTGTGGGATGGCAAGGGTTTTACAGATGAAAGAGGGCAGGCATTTCAATGGTGCAACAGCTTGAGGTGCAGCCCCGGTGCAGGACTATATAAAAATGTGTTGGTGGGACAGCAGCCAGACTCTGTCCCAAAGGATTGTCAACAAAAAATTCATTTAAGTCACCTTGAAATAAAGATGGAGTTTTATTTAAGCCTGACTAAGGACTCATAAGCCTGGAAACATTAACTCCCACAGATAGAAGAAATATTTCAAAGAACCCAATTCATACAAAAGTTTTTATATCCTTGGGGAGACAGGCTAAAAAGACAGAATTTCAAAGGGATACATTACATTTTCATAAAATAAAGGAGAACAGATCTGGTGATACATACTTTGTCTAGCTTTAAGTTGGTTTTAATTAATAGGTGGTATTATAGAGTTAGAAAGTTTAAGTTTTCAAGGATGGTCACCTTGAGACTCCCAGAATTAGTGAAACTTTCAGTACTTAGGCCTTAGAAATCTTTTTTGTGGTCCCGGGTATGGAAGCAGCCCCATACCTGGTATGGAAGTGAGGTAGGGTTCGCTGGGCGGCAGGCTGGGAAGGCAGATCCCTGGGCGGGACGTCGTCCATCCTGGACACATGAAAAGAGTTCTCTGCTGGGAAGAGGCCTCCTGGTATTGGAGGAAGTGGGGAAGGTGTGCTGGACACGTTAGAGACGGTGGATAGCCAGACACAAGCGAGGAAAGGAAGGGGAACTTTGGGCGATGCTTACATTCTACACATTCTGTACTACCTGTTCCCTTGGGATGGGGAAGGAGGGTATAGATAATCCACTAGCCAAAACTGGCTGGTTCCTACATGGAGGAGAAGGGGACCCTGACTTCACCTCCAAATACATTATACACTCACTAATACAGTAAAAATCACGCTTTCCTGCACCACGACCATTCCAAGGAGACCCAAATAGAGTCAGAAAACCTGCCCCACCTGATGTGGGGTGGAGCAAGCCCAAACTCCAGAAACACTCCACCTGTCCCCTTTGAAACCTAATCTCACTTAGTTAATATTCATGTCCTTTCATATGAAAAGGTTTCCCATTGTCTCCTTGGTGACACTCCCCCCTGCGTCTGCCTGCATCCCGACTCTCAGGTAGGTATGTACTCTCTCCTTTCTTTCAACTCTCAATCTCCAAAGAAACTCTTAACGCTCAACAGCTTTTCTGCATCCGTTCTTGGATTCTTCCAACGAGATCAAGGACCCACCTTCCCTCACAGACAGACAAGAAAGATGCGCACCTCACACACCAACATTAGGGCGGGGCTCATTACCTTGGCCGGAGCTATTACAAAACGGGAACTTCTTTAAACCCTTTTACAAAAGGGGGATTTCAACTCAGTTTTCATAGTTTCTCTTGCATCTGCAGTTTTTTTAAAAATAACCAGCTTAAACTCTACTACAAAGCCACAGTAATCAAGACAGTTTGGTACTGGCACAAAAACAGACCCACAGACCAGTGGAACACAATAGAAAATCCAAACATTAACCCAAACACCTACAGTCAATTAATATTTGATAAAGGAGCCCTGGATATACAATGGGGAGATGACAGCCTCTTCAGCAGCTGGTGTTGGAAAAACTGGACAGCTACATGTAAGAGAATGAAACTGGACGACTGTCTAACCCCATACACAAAGGTAAACTCAAGGTGGATCAAAGACCTGAATGTAAATCATGAAACCATAAAACTCTTAGAAAAAAACATAGGCAAAAATCTCCTGGACATAAACATGAGTGACTTCTTCATGAACATATCCCCCCGGGCAAGGGAAACAAAAGCAAAAATGAACAAATGGGACTATATCAAGTTGAAAAGCTTCTGTATAGCAAAGGACACCATTAGTAGAACAAAAAGACATCCTACAATATGGGAAAATATATTCATAAATGATGTATCTGATAAGGGGTTGACATCCAAAATATACAAAGAACTCACGCACCTTAACAAACAAAAAGCAAATAACCCAATTAAGAAATGGGCACAGGACATGAATAGACACTTCTCTAAAGATGAAATTCAGATGGTCAACAGGCACATGAAAAAATGCTCCACATCGCTAATCATCAGAGAAATGCAAATTAAAACCACAATGAGATATCACCTCACACCAGTGAGGATGGCCAACATCCAAAACACAAACAACAACAAATGTTGGTGAGGATGTGGAGAAAAGGGAACCCTCCTACACTGCTGGTGGGAATGCAAATTAGTTCAACCATTGTGGAAAGCAGTATGGAGGTTCCTCAAAAAACTCAAAATAGAAATACCATATGACCCAGGAATCCCACTCCTAGGAATTTACCCCAAGAATGCAGCAGCCCAGTTTGAGAAAGACAGATGCACCCCTATGTTTATTGCAGCACTATTTACAATAGCCAAGAAATGGAAGCAACCTAAGTGCCCATCAGTAGATGAATGGATTAAGAAGATGTGGTACATATACACAATGGAATATTACGCAGCAATAAGAAAGAAACAAATCCTACCATTTGCAACAACATGGATGGAGCTAGAGGGTATTATGCTCAGTGAAATAAGCCAGGCCGAAAAAGACAAGTACCAAATGATCTCACTCATATGTGGAGTATAAGAACAAAGAAAAAAAAAAAATGAAGGAATAAAACAGCAGCAGACTCACAGAACCCAAGAATGGACTAACAGTTACCAAAGGGAAAGGGACTGGGGAGATGGGTGGGAAGGGAGGGATAAGAGGGTAAAAGGGGCATTACGATTGGCAGACATAGGGTGGGGGGGCACGGGGGGTACTGTACAGCTCAGAGAAGACAAGTAGCGATTCTCATCTCACTACGCTGATGGACAGTGACTGTGGTGGGGTTGGTGGGGGGGACCT